>JAQMRL010000001.1:239882537-240482537 GCA_035578175.1 Catonia carolina | reverse complement strand
GGTACTTGTTCTATATATTCTATGTTATTCTTGCTTGCTGTATGTATTTTTCCGCGTTTGTTCATTATTTTTTTATTAAATTTTTTTATGGTTCAACTCTTGAATTATCCACTGGGATGTACGTATTCTTTAAAAAAATTCAGTTTTTTTTCATTAATTTGTTTATTCAAAATTATGTTAAACTTTTAGATGGTTATGCGTAGACACAATATACTCAACCATTAAAAAATTACACACTCTTTTTCATTCAAAATTAATAAATCACACGAATCCAAAGATACAAATATTATTTTAACCATATTTACCACAAAATCCATCAAGGAGATTAAAATATACTGGTATAGGGATCCTATATAAAACAAAATCCAGAGTTTTCAACTGAATGATTTCCTCAATCAATACGAAAACAGGGCATTAAACACGAACGTCATAAATACTGGTGGGTGTATAAATATAATAAACAGGTGTGTAGTTGTTACTAAATGACGACAAAAAATGATAGTAAATTCAAAAAAATAAAAAATTATGGGACATAAAAACATTAACAACTCTAATTTTTTATCATTTATTAACCCCATTCATTGGTTAATTCAAAACAACGTAATTTATTAACAAGATAGGGTTGAAAATTAATTTATGAACCATAAAATCTATAAAGTGGTTGTGGTTTAGGGGTTGAACACAATAAAATATGTATAAAAAATAATCATGGTCCCGTGTCATGTTATATAACGGAAGTAAGGAATACACCTTGTAATTTCCGGTTCTATTGTAATCCCTGTTGTAATCAAGTCTTTTGTTTGTAAGTATTTTCTTTCAACCTAACTATTTTCTTTTCCCCTTCTTTATATTTTATTTCACCTGTCTACTAAAATAGTTTTAAGTAGTACTTGCGTTACGTTCTGTTTCAGTATAATAAGGTAATTTAAGTACAATGAAGTTACTTAAAAGTAGAAGTAAATTAATTTATCTTCTAGTTGTTAATTAAATAAATACTAAAATTTTCATCTTCTTTGTTTATAATGTAGTATTTTTTATACTTTGTGTACCTAAGTAATTTCGTTCAAAAGGAAACGAAGACATATTGTTAAACTAACCAATAAGATGGATTGACACATAGTACTTCATAATTAATCATAGTTCAATTCGAAGTTTAACAAATAAGTTATTATTTACCAAACTATGTTTACATAAATATTGAGTGTCAAATTAATGAGAAATACTTTAATTTAGATTGATATTTACACCTGAGAGACGATACTATTTTTGATAAGTAGAAACTTTTACATAAAATCACTTGATAGTAAATATGTTTTACTGGTATTTTTAACAGCCCTCAACGATTTCATAATTCCGACCGTAAAGGAATTAACTGTGTCTTTCTACATTAAATTTTGCGAAAGAGTAAGCTACGTCCGAACATCTAACATCGACGCTTAACACATTTAGATGATACGCAGCGTAACACCGTAACGTCGGAGCGTAACAACCGAGCGTTCCGTCGCTTGTCGGTTTTCTAGCGTCGCATCAAAGAAAGATGTTAAGCATGCTTTGTTTATGTCTGGACAGGACTGCGTAATGAGACTGCAACAAATTACCAGTACGCAAAACGGATTCAATTGATTTAATTCACCTTTAATATTAAGTTTATTAATTAGTTATTACTACAATTATAGTAAGTTTAATTAATATTTTGTATTTATTTACATATTTTTTTTATAAATACACACATTTCTCTCACCTGTATGTTCTCTTTTAGTATTTCCACTACAGATTTGCACACTTCCGGCACTAAAACGCTTTATTATTATTATAAACAGATATTGCAAACTTACAAAGGAGTCACCAGTTGCTAAAAATCGAATTCTTAATGCTAGTCTTTCTTGAATGGAAATACTTCGTTTTCACTTAATATTCTGTTTTTCAACTTTTGGACCTCATAAATTAATTAGAAACTCAAAATCTGTTGGTGACATTTTAGTAAAATTTTAGAAGAGACCGCTAACAGATCAAAATTTAAAATCTAAAAATTACTGGTTATCCATTCTTCTATTATACAACTGCGTATGCCACCATAGTCTTTGATGTTTCTTCTTTTTACCCATAGGTCATGTCGTTATATCCATATATCCATATTTATAATAATAATTTAATTTATAATTTTTCTATTTGGTAAACTACAAGAATACGATTCTACAGATTCTTAACGAGAACTGATGGACGGAACGGCAGAATGTTACAAACGTTTGTGTATGTATGTATGTATGTATGTTACTCATTCCTGTACGTTGCGATATCCTGTTGCGATGCTGTGTTACGCTACAGTGTTCTGTTACGCGACGATGTTACATGTCTGGACGCAGCTTTAGATATTCATCCCAACTAATTAACCCGTGATCTAGCTACATAAAACTTACCAACTGTACGATATCTGAAGCGAAAATGAAGCAGAGACTTCTTGGTGTGAATAATTGACAAAATCCATAGTTAGAAATGAAGAATATACCATTGATATATTCCTCTTTCTCCTGAAAGTAAATTTCTCCACAGCCCGTTAAATTAAATGTCATATACAAAAAGTTTTTTGGTTTTATTTGCTAAAAACAACTAGATTTTAAATTATACAACTAGGAGTATTTTTATGATTTGACTAGAATATAACAAGTTAAATTTTTCTTTAAAAATTAAGAAATTTATGGTTTGAAAGACCTTAAAGTTTGTTAAGTTATTGAATCAAGTTTGTTGAGTTAATTTGTTTAAATGCTTTATTGTAAATAGCAGTAAAATCCGTACATGCAGCAGATGCATTTGCGACACTTAGCTACCAGATAACCCGCGGAGAATGCTTAAGTACCGGTAGCAACGTGACCTTCTCCACAGGATCAAATGTGGTGTTTGTGCTGCAGCGATGTTAGCACCGACAAGTCTTTGCAAATAAATAATTTTGCAATTTACAACTTCAAATTTCCTTATTAGAATTTATTGCAGTTTGTTTTTGACGATTTAAAGAACCCCATAATTGTACTTCGTAAGTCCAGACTGGTTTTATGACATGTTAGAACATCGCTTGTGATAACCGCCTTTAACCGTTAGACCAAGGACAATACCGTTAAAATATTTCATGTGATAGTCAAGGGAAATTTAGTAAAAATCTTGACTAGACCAATCAAAGTTTACACATGATTGATACAAATACCATTGTCGTTAGTGATATTTTATTATTATTATTCTTTAGGTTACTATCCGTTTCGGATATTACAATCTAACAATCTGAACCTTATTCACTGCTGTTCGAAATAGCTGTGTTGTCGTTTTCAAGTACTCAGATTTTTCAAACAGGAAATACGTCTTCCACCCACGCTACGTTGCTCAGCTATTCTTCCTTGTTATATAGATTGCAGCAACCCATATCTTTTCTCGTTATGCATTATATATCCCAAACACTCAAACTCCTAATGTTTATCGTGTTCAAGACTTCTTTTGGTTTCTGCATGCGTCTCAATACCTCCTTGTCAGAAACGCAATCCACCCAGGAGACTCTCAGCATTGTTCTGGAGAGCCACATTTCAAACGCTTTAAGTCTTTTACCCATGAAATCATTAAGCGTCCCAAGACTCAACCCCATAAAACAGAACCAAGGAACCTAGATAAAAACGAGTAATTGAAACGAGACATCTTATTAGTTTCCTGTTTTACAAGCCAAATTATCAGTTCGGATTTTTATTTTTAAATAAGTCTTTAAAATATTATTAGACCCCCGGAGTTGGTGTAGTTGTAAAGTTGTCACCGCGAGTAAGGTGTTTAACAGCTGATTTTTGGAAACGAAGGTCCTTGATTCAAATCCTAGTAAAGGTAGTTACTTTTATAAGGATTTAAATACCAGACATTGGTTACCGGTATACTTTAATGGTTGGGATTCAATTAACCATACTCTCTCAGGAACAGTCGGCCTGAGTCGGTGCAAGACTATACCTCAATTACACTTCATACATAATTATCATTTTCATCTCATTGCGTCATGGGGTTGTTTGTTGTTCTAAAAATTAAACAAATTGCAACGTATACACATTAAAGATAAAAATGTTTTATTATTTATATAGCGGCTGTTTTACAGAGCTATGTTATTTACCACAACCAAAATGCCATTTATTTCTGTTTAATCCGTCTTCACTCCTTAGACATCTCTCCGTAGCTCTGATAACTCCATTCGACACCTCCTTTCTGGGTCGTTCTCGCTTCCTCCGGTTAGCTCAGGGGTGCTTACGAGCCGCATGCGACCTCTGACTTGTTTTTTGCGGCCTGTAGCCCGCTCTAAAATGTTGCTCTTAAATGTACTGAAACAAAATATATTTCATAGTAATAGTTACACTGTATTTTTGTACAAACAACAATATACTAATATCGAGTGTTACCCACATAATTTTAGTTAATATCTTATTAATAGTTTCATTAGATTACTACAAAAATTAATTACCGCAAGTTGTAGTAGACTAAATACAACGTTGCAGTAGCCCACAATATTATATAGTTCTGTTGTTCACCATACCATTAAATAATCGGATTTTATAATTTAACCACAAGTAAATAAGACGTACACCAATTGTTGTTAAACTCTAGACATTTCTTCTTTTTTTTATTTAACCTCGCATCAACTGCAGTGGTCATTAGCGACGACATTGGGTTGTAGCTGTAGAGGATGAATGATTCTTTTTTGTAACGTACGAAAATATGCCGTGCGTGAGTGGGATTCGAACCCAAGACCGCAAAACTTTATTGTCTTGAATTTATGACTCTAAAAATTTTATTCCTCCGGCCCGGCTCAAAAAATCGATAATTAAATTGACCCACCGTTACAAAAAGGTTGTGGACACCATCCTGTGTAGCAGAAACCCACAGCTGAATCTTCCGAGATAAATTTTCCTCCTTAATTCTTCGCAGATGATCGTACCAAATTAGCAATATTTCTTCAAAATTTGTCAATTAATAAACCGGCCTTGTCAATTTTCTTTTAAATCTTGGTCAACTAACAATTTCGAAAAAAAACTATTTCCGTAGCTGTTATTCCGTTTTTGTATAATGGTTGGAAATTCGAAACCTCTGAACTATAACACGAGTTTTCAAAAAAAGAACGGAAGATTCTGTTTTTAGTGCCACAAAAAAATTTCATTACTTCACAAAATACGATGTAATATTCTGGTCCTAATGGCTTTCTTTTACCAATTATTCTGAAATATCATTGTCTGATTTATTATCTAGCTAAGGTATTTATACTCGTGCACCAATTCAATGTTACCTTATCGGTTTGGATATTGATTCCTGACCCTTCATTCTTTAATACGAGTAGAAATATTTTAATCGTTATTTTATTCAATGTTGATAATAAAATCTGTTACATATTGTGTATCTTACGAGAAAGTGTAACGAACAAATTGATATAAAATTTGCGGAATTCGTGATACCGTATGCAATAGTCTATTTCTTAAGAATAAATAGTGAACTAAAACCAATAATACAATAAACAATGAATAAACAACATTCTAAGTGAAAGAAAGAATCGAATAAGTTACATTAGGTACATACACAAGTTGTAGTCCATCGTTCGTTGCTGGCCCACGCGGTTTTCAAGGACATAGAATCATATCTCAAGAGTAGCAGAAGAGATCTTGCTGTTTGAGGGCCGCGCGATGCTCATACATCTATACAGTGGAATGAAGCGATAAAATTTTATTGACAATTATTGCTGTTTATTTTCTTACAAGGGATATGTACACGTACGTATACGTACCTCTCGCTTGACTGGGACTAACTGATCTACACCTCAATACAATCGCGTTATGCAGTTTTGTACTATATGCATTTCGTTTTATTCACCACCCTTCCTTTACCTTCTTCGTTATACCGTTCATCTATCTGTCTTTCTCATTCACATTTTACACCCGATCATTCTTTCTTTTATCAACCCTTTCACTTTTAAAATACATACATCTCTTTTTAACTCTATGCATGCGGTCATCTTGTATTTTATTACAAATGCACCCGCCTTATTCATATTTATGTTCACTATTTTCAATCCTTTTGTTTGTCTACAAAAATCTATTTCTTTTGAAATTATTTATTTATTTTTTCCTTTTTCTATTTTATGTTCGTACGTATGAAATTTATTTATATTTTAATCGCTGGTATAACTTTCCATTATTACAATAATCTGCCTACACCTTATGGACTCATTATTTTTGTTTAATAAAAATTCAAATAATATTATATCTAAGATTGTTTATCCTGTAGCATAAATCACTCATTCACAAAAATATTTCAGTAGGTATTGTAATAAAAAATATGGGCTATATGTACATTCAAGTAGGCTCAAGGTTACACACACTAGAAAAGTGTGTTGTAGAATTATCTTTTTATATTACGTTAAATGTAGTGTTAACTCTATTATCGATAACGTATGGTATGTGTAAGACAGAAACTTCCTGTAAACTAAAACCGACCAATACAAAACCTCTACAAGTCACGTTTATCTCGCAATCCCCCACGAAGAAGATTTCATAGAAGACGGAGTAGAGACATCTTGTGTTGTTGTTGTTTGGTTTGAAACTCTAGAGGCTTTACTAATTAAAACAAGAAGTGAGTTGGTTTACCTTGCCTTCCTCACTGAGTGTAAAAGTATGCTTATCAACATACCAAGCCCTCTGAAAAACATCTACTTTCCACCCTGCGAATGACACCTTTACTTCATTCACCACAGGGTCTGGTTGTATAACGAAATTCATTATTCTCAGAGTAGATAACTGAGTAGTGTCTTATATATATACTTCTACTTCTTCTGTTCTTAAATGATTCAGTCATACAATTGGCTAAACATGTGATAAGAAACAGAACTATTTTTTGTAGCCCTGGAACTAGTAGATCGAGTACAAATAATTTTAACACTCCACCCGCCTGTTATGGGCATAGACATCTTGTAAAAATTTCAAACAAATTATCGGTAAAAGTGTTATTACTGAGTACAGTTCTCCCTTAAGTTATTCAAGTCAAATTTCACTTGTCATTGCAAAAATCAATCCTCAAATTTACCAGTTTTGTGCATTCAATTGTAAATAACATTAATAGAGTAAAAAATAAATAAATCTCAGAAAACATAACCTCATTTTAATTATGAGTGAATGATGCGAAATGAAAATCAACTTCAGTTTGGCTTAATAATACGGATAAATACTTAGTGTTACTCCTCTTATTAAGGATACATCAAGATTACTCCCTAGTATAAATCTATATTGTGTTGTTCTTGACGTGAAAGAGTTAAAGCAAATCTGTAAGGAGTCAAATCTGTAGGAGCAAATCTGTGCAGTCTTCTGTATGTTTCTCTTTTGTCTAGGAGATTGATGGTTCTGTTAGGTAACTGGTGATTGAAATTGTGTTTGGTAACTGGTGCAAAACTTATGAATTTCTTCTTGTACTGTGAAAGTGTTTGTGTCTAGTATGTATATGTATCAAGGTGAATCTGTGATGCTTCGAAGTATTTTTGTTTGATACCTTTGAATTATTTCAATGTTACTATGATTTGTTTTATCCGTACGTCCACACAGTTTTGAGTATTGTTATAAATTATTTGCACATGTATCAATTAATTATTACATGTATCCCGCTCAAGCACGGTATACGTATTTTCCTACGTTACAAAAAAAAAATTTCATCTCCACCGTAGTCAGTTACACCCCAACGTCGTCGCCAATGATCATTGCAATTGATGCAACGTTAAATAAATAAAAATAAAAAAATTAAAAATTATTAAGCTGTTTACATTGTAATAAATTGCGGTGAAGTACCTATTCTATAAAATATCGCTGTTGATTGGTTACGGTACTGTAAAATTATCCTATTATTTTATATAGTAGCCTACTACAACTTTCTCTTGAATGAAAAAAAAGATAATTTGTAATAATTTTTCTCATTATTACTACTACAGTAAAAGTATTATTATAACTATTATTCTATTAGTACTAGTAGTAGTAGTAATAAAAGTAATAATAAATAATGTAATAATTTTTCTATTATATTTTTATGGCATTAAATTACTAGTAGTGATGGAATATGAATAATAACTAAATTAAAACACCGACTTTCTAATTGTTTCTGATCCGATATACTTTCAAATTGCGTACGAAAATAATGTAATTACCGATACTGTACTGATTTTCTTGGCCGTTTTTATCTCTCTGTATGATCGTACAAATGTTTTAATCATTGTCATATTGTAGCTCTCTGCAGCCAGTAGTGATTTTTTACTAACTATACTTTATAATTCTACTCTACTGGCGTACTACTCTTAACAATTCTATTTATTGGCGTAGTTGGTAACGTGCTCGCCTCTAATCATGCGGTCTTGGGTTCGAATCCCATTCAGGCATGGCAGATTTTCATATGTTACAAAAAAATCATTTCATCATTCACCGTCTGCATTAGCAGATGACGTTAACAGTCGGACGTTAAACCAAAAAAATAAAAAAAAATACTCTAATCTCGTCAGCTAATTACTAGCGCCCTCCATATTCTTAAACCTGTTGTCGTTTAGGTCAGCCGATAGGCTGGTTTGAACCTCTAGAGGCTTTACTAGGTAAAACGTAGAGTAAGGTGGTTTACCATTGCCTTTTTTACTGAGTAAAAAAGTATGTTTATTAGCATCCCATGTCCTCTGAAAAGCATCTACTTTCCACCCTGCAAATGACACCTTTACTTCATTGAATACAGGGTCTGGGTGTATAATGAAATTCATTACTTTCAGAGAAGATAACTCTGACTAGTGTCTATTGCACTTCTACCTTTTCTGTTTTTAAATGCTTCAGTCATATAATTGACTGAGCACGTGAAAAGTAAAGACAAGGAAACCAAATTGTAAATTTTTTCAGAAGTCATTTTTCTATCATGAGGGGCGGTTTACATACTTCCATCTTATACACAGTATTGTTTCACCGCAGGTATTGAAATATAAACTGAAATATCATATCCTATCGAGCAAGAACTTGAGACATGTTTGTTAATGAAGTGAAGATGTCCACTTCATTCACCATAGGTTGTGGCTGTATAATAAAATTTTTCATTCCTCTCTGAGGAGATAACTCTGACTAATATCTTTAACAACTTCACCTCTTTTGTTCTTAAATGCTAGTCATATAATATGTGATAAGAAACAGAGCTATTTTTGTATTCGGAGAACAAACAGATCGAGTTGAAATAAGTTAACCCTCCACCTACCTGCTATGAGTACATTTTCAAACCTGTAGAAATCAAATCATTTATAATATTAACCAACCCACCTCTTCCTAGGACGTTCTTTCTTCTCTTGTACAGTTGCCCCTTCCAGATAACCTTAACCATTCTTGCTGTCTCCATTCTCTCAGTATGTATTTAATACTATTTTGAATATTTTTATTTGATCAACTAGCAACTTATTACTAATTCGTCAGTTTTTAAATTGGAAAATTTACTCGTGTCTTTTATTTATTTACATTATTTTTAACCATTTATATTTGGAAATTTAACCAATTTGGACGTATGGTGTACAGCTTTGGGGAACTGCGTCAAATTCAAATATTGAAATTTTACAAAGTTTCCAATCCAAGACCCTCAGGACAATTCTAGCTGTTCCTTGGTACGTCAACAACTCGCGAATCCATGACGACTGTAACATCAAACCAATCAAAGAAGTGATCAGTGAATTTAGTGATAAGTACATTTCAAAATTAAACAATCATGAGAACTTTCTGGCAGTTAATCTCTTGGACAACAGTGACACATTACGTAGACTTCAAAGATTTGATCCTCTAGATTTACCTTTCAGATTCTAAAAAACACACACAAACACAAGCACTTACTCTTACACAAACATATAAACCATCATATAAAACTACACTTGTTATAACAATATTTAAAAAAATATTGCTCCCTATATAGGGTAAACCATTGGGTTTTTATCCTTTTATGTGAATTATTCATTTGATCAATTGTACTTATTGCTATTAAGCAGATTGTACATAAAATATTGTGTGATAAAAAAAAAAAAAATATTTGGAACATAAATAAAACTTGTTAATATTAATCCATCGTCAGTGTGAATATCCGGTTCCCCTTTTTAAGCAAAAACCAAAACTGAAGATTGTTTGGACATTACCTATACCACAAAATAAACGTACAATTTTTTGTACGATTGGAGGTTTTTACAAAATTAACAGATTTCTTAATGTGTATATAGTATTCTTGAAAAGGTTCGACTATTATATTTTAAAAATAGGGTATACTTTGCCTCACGGATATTAATATAGGCCTAGGTTTTTTCTATTGCTGGTTCAATTAATACAAATTATTGTGATTTAAATAATACAAATTTTATATGAATTGAAAAACTATTGAAGGTACAGTTAAACGAACGTTGTGTCATAATTTTTCGATAATGAGTAAGAAATTCATTTTATTAGCAAGTATTCTGAAAAATGGGTGCTGCTACGTTTTTTGTGTTTTTGTTTTTCTAAGAGTATCAGATGGTAGAAGGGTTGCAATCTGCACAACGGGTTTTAGTGACATGTACAATAAGTCATCTTGTACATTATAAATGACTGGCCCCGGGTCACAAATTGTTGACTGCACCAATTCCCCTCCACCTCTCATCAACCAATTAAAATGCTTCTGTTAACCCCTCCACTGACGAGTAGACATATATGTACGTGTTCTTATAATCATATTGAATTCTACAGTATGTTCGTACCAACTTTTATTACAAAAATTCATTGTTGCATTTATCATATTTGTGCATACAGAAAAACAAATTTTGATGTTTGTTATCTTTATATTATTTTGTTTTCTAATTTGACTACCTAATTGAATTTTTCTGTTTTATTAATGTATTAAATGTTCTTATAAAAATTCATAGGTTTTACAAAAATAAGCATTTAATGTGGTGGACGAAAGAATGAATGACTTAGATTGATGTGTTTTTAAGGCACTATCCACTGACAGTCTCTGACATTGCTATTTATTTGTTCTTGTTAATTAATTTGATTATTAATTACATATAATTTCTGAACTAGCAGACACCTGCTCTATTTTCTTCTTAATCGTATTTGCACG
Source organism: Catonia carolina (assembly GCA_035578175.1). Classification (NCBI taxonomy): domain Eukaryota; kingdom Metazoa; phylum Arthropoda; class Insecta; order Hemiptera; family Achilidae; genus Catonia; species Catonia carolina. Next base: position 240,471,410 of record JAQMRL010000001.1, on the reverse strand, counting down.
GTGTCTGGTAAATTATGGAAATAAATTTTAAGTATCAGTTGTTTTGGATAAGCAGTCCGTCTATTGTGGAAGTGTCTTGCATCGTCTTGTATATTTGTTTCGCGACATCAATTACTTATGGGATTTGTAAATCTTTGTGCAACATTGAGTTTGTGATGTAAAAGGGGCATTGCGTTATCGTTCGTAGAATCTTGTTTTGAACCGCTTGTATGTATACGTTTCGTGTGGGAACGTGTAGCAGATCCCCAAAGTTGAACTTCATTTCTCCACATTGGCCTTATGATTGTTTTGAGTTTGATTGAGTTTGTGGCGTGTGTGTGTTCCATGTAAGTTTTCTGTCCAAGTGTAAGCCTAAATAGCATGTTTGAGTAGTGTGAGGCAGCGGAGTATTATTAATGTAAACGGTTGGGCAGTTTTGTTGTCTTAGAGTAAACGTCATTTGTTGCGATTTGATTTTATTAATTTTAATTTTTCAAAGTTTAACCCATGACTCTATCAGGTGTAAATGGTTTTGTGTCTTTCGAGTTGCAATTACAGGATCGGCATTAACCCCAAAAACTGCTATATCATCAGCAAACATGCCATACTTTTATAAATATTAGTTGGTATGTCACTGGTGCTTACAGAAAACAGCCTTGATGCAAGTACGCTATCTTGTGGTACCTCAACATTGACATTATCTTTCTGAAAGAAAAAACTCTTGGAACTACAAATCCATGATGAATTAACATTAAATAACAAATACAAAATTATAATTTATTAGGTCTAAATTTTGATATTAGATTACCAATTTTATGACTTTAATTTCTATTAGCCAAAATTTCTAGTCAACCTGCTCAGTACCGACCAATTGAGTTAAACATTAGATATCCGATCAGTTTTATCATCCGGTTCTTGAATTACTGGACTAGTTTTGATAACGTTTGAAAATTTTATTAGAACAGAATCTAATCCTAATCATTCAAATTACACTTAAGTTTCTACTGTTTGTGTGATGGGTTCTATTAGCAAGGGACAGTAGTCGAATACAGGCTGCGGAAATGAGGTTTCTGCGTTACTTGAAAAGCTGCACAAGAAGGTAGAATTCGTAATGTCGATGTTAGACAAAAATTAAACGTAAGAGCCATTAACGACCATATTTGGCAATATAAAGATAACTGAAAGCAACTTGTCTGAAGAATGGAGATCATGATAGGCATCCATGCGAAGCTATGGAGTATAGACCAAGAGAAAGACGATGTGTGGAAAGGCCGAGGAAAAGATGGCAATGAATTTCCTTATGACCTGAACCGCCTAACCTCTGTTAGCAGACGACGACGACCGTTTGTATGATTTACATTATTTTTCTGGTGCTTATTGTGTTCAAGGCTGTACAAAACCATACCGACTTATTTTCACTCAATACGAAATTATTAAAGGGGTGGGAGGTTGTTTTGTCTAACTTGTTTTAACTTTCTGTCTGATTGTTTTGTCTACGTTTTCAAACGTATTTGTCGTCAAAACAAAACCTTTGTTTCTAATAGGTATATCATTTACTGAACTTCTATATCGTGCAACGAGTTAAAAAACTACAAAAGTAGCCTATCAATATTAAAATTAAAAAAATTATGAAACCTCGTTTTAGTTTTCTGACACAAAATATAGAAGTACCTAACTTGAGAATTACTAATATTTATGCAGCATATTTTCTTAAAGGACATATTTTAGCTTTATTTTTTAATCAGGAACTAGTTTTATTTTCAAATCACTCAATTTTATTGTTGCTTGTTGGTAGATTTTTATTTTTGGCGAGAACTTAAAAAAGGACACCTCGACTACCAGGGTATTAGCTGATCTGATAGATCGCAACTGGAATTGCCAATATTATTTTATCAATAGAAAACGACGTACTACTAGCTAATTAATCGGGCTGGCTAAAGGCCTCTCTGTAAAAGTAGAGGGCAAATGTTCAATATTGTTTACTTTAGAATTTTTATATCAAAGTAATTAAATTTATGATTCCATTAAAAAGGAATCAGAATATTGATACTCTTACCAATACTTAACCAATGCTAATTTAATTCATATTGTAACACTTATTTATAATAAATTTAAAAACCAATTCACAATTACATTTACACTTATTTAACGATGGATTTGTATCACTGTTATTTATGAAATAACTGTCCACCTAAATCAACAATACCAGCACCATAACAACCCTTTAAAACAAAATAAATTTCGCAACGTTGCCCCGGAATAAATTGCACCATCAAAATGTTTATTCAATTATTTTGTTAGTTACTTCGTAACATCTCGTTACGGATTACACAAGATTTACTTCTTCGATTTTTGAAAATCCCAAAAATGTCCTCTTTACAACCATATAATTTTTATTTTAAATCCTTTCGAAAGAACTCTGGATTTAAGGGGAAACAGAATCTCCATTTGAAATACATTCGACCAGATTTAACGTTTTAAATATAATGCTGTTTGTAGGTGTAGTATCTTTAACTAAGTTGGATTAAGGGCGTATAGAATAAAGTTGTTTAAAATTGCGAAGTATATACCATGGTACTAGCACGCACGAGTGATTTTTTTCCAATTAAAAGAGTACAGAAATCAGGAATAACCTTTGACCCTCAATAACTAGACAAACAATTGGTTCATTAGCAAGTACTGTTTATTCATTGGTAATCTCTCACATAACTCTCTTCCCCCTGCCCGCTCGCCTTTTAATGTGTAAATACATCTTCCTACCATTTATGAATATTCAGTACAAACTAAACTATGCGTCATAATATGTTTACACAATAAGCATTGTATTAACACTACTTGCATACAAATGGTTTTTTATTTTTCCGATACCGTGAATCATACTCTATGCCAGTTAAATTTTGCATTCTTTTATCTACACGTTACGTGAATAATTTAGAGTCTTTTTGGAAATACATTTATAACGGAAGATAATAAACATTTCGTTTTGGTAACTATCGATAAACAACAAAGCCTATAAAATTGACATAACAAAAAATCTTTAATGAATTTTAAAAAAAGTTTAATTAACCCTCGATCAAAATTGAACCTCCGTTCCAAAATTTTAATTTACAAAACCCTTTTGAGACCAATCTGGACTTATGGTATCTAGTTATTTGGAGTAGCGTAAGAGAGTTTTAATGTCGATCCAGGCCTTTCAATTTTTAAAATTCTTAAAACTTGCTTCTGCCGTTTCTTTTTATATAAGTAATAAAACGTTCCACAACGATGTCAAAATTCCTACAGTAAAGGAAGTAATCGCGTTCTTCTATAACTAATTTCGCGATTAGATGACCATCCCAACCAACTACCTCGTGAACTCAAGGAACTTAACAACTGTATCACGTCTAAAGCAAAAATTGAGTAACTTTTGATCTGAATAACGGTCAACACCCGTGGTTCTAGGCGGAAAATACACCACTGGATACATTTTATCCTGAAAGTAAAGTTCCCCACTGCCCGTTAAATAAATAAATTGTATGCCTAAATTATACAAAATTATATAATTATAGCATCATAAAAATTACAGAAAACAAATCAAGGTAATCAAGCATGGTTGCTCGTTAATTCCAGTTATTTTTAAGGTTTTTTTATGGTTTTTTTTTCAAAAACTGGACTAGAAATTGTGCTGATGAAAGTGCTTTATTTTTTTTGATGAAAGTGATGAAAAACTAAACTTGTGTCAAGTGGTGTTAGCTAAAGATGAATTGGATAAAAAAATATACGAATAGATATTTGATCAAAGAGTACGACAAGTGGGGACTGGATCAGAAATGTATGATCGTTTTACACAACGATTAGTAAACTATTTAGAAATTATATTAGTAACCAAATAATTTTTCTTTTGTTACAGGTTTTAGATACAAATGATAATGCACCAGTTTTCTCGGAAACGGCATATTCGTTCGACGTGGCTGAAAATGCAGGTCGTGGGTCACGTATCGGACAAATAGAAGCCAGTGATGAAGATCAAGGAGCAAATGGATTAGTCTCATATACTGTCATCTCTGATTGGGCAAACGACGTATTCTCACTCAACCCACAGACTGGAATATTTACTTTAACCGCACGTTTAGACTATGAAGAGGTAAGTGGCTTAATATTTATTAGTTTAAATTACATTTTTTACTGGTTATTTCCTATTCGATATTGCAGAAATTCATTGGGGTAATAGAACTAGGGGAACTCAAAACTAAATTTCCCCAAACGTTTGTTTAACTGCTTTAAAACGAATCGACAGCATTAGAAAACTATTAACTTTTTTTTTAAAACCTGTGTTGGAATTACCTATACTGTATAACCATTACATAACACTGCAACAAATTTGTGTAGCTCCACCTGAACGTGCAAAGTTCTCAAGTTCTTCTGTCAAATATTCATCCTTTTTTACTTATAATTTTTTTCTTACTTATTACGTAGAGGATTTCAGTAAAATTAAATTAAATAAATTTACAAGAAATTTATGAATTTCTTTTAGGTTAACGATTGTTTATCTTCAATTGAAGTTGTCATATTTAGACAGTTGCTAAAATGAATATACATTAATACGCTATAAATATTAATTTTTAGGCCTACGGTGTTTACACCATACTACAAAACAATTTAATAAGTTCAATAAAATAAATTTGGATAAATTTAATATGACCTGCGGGCTGATCCAGTCAGATAGGTATTGGAAAGTTACTTTGAACTTTTAAGTAACACCGGTTAGCCTACAAAAGGGAATATCCTGGGTTCGATTACCGGACCGGGTCTGAAAATTATTATAAGTTAATTTTTCCTTCCAATTTCGTTATCTCGCAGTGGCCGTACTTTCCCCCTCTCATCACATTAACCTAGTAGCCAAATTACATAGTCCATTCAGGCACGGCATATTTTTCATACGTTACAAAATATCATTTCATCTTTCACCGTCTGCATTAGCAGTAATTGCAGAACAGTCGGACGTTAAACAAAAAAAAAAAAAAAAAATTACATAGTTTTATCACCTCCTCTACCATTCTGATAACACTCTCGTTTGTGACATGATCCATCCAGCTCAACCACAAAATCCTTCGATATGACAAAATTTTAATAAACCCCTCCAATCTGTCGGTAAAATTATTCTTCAACGTCCAACTCTCATTCTCGTAAAATATGCCTAAGAAAGCATAACATCTGAGAAGTCAAAATTTTTCATTCCCAACAATAGTTAACAGCATGTATTATTTTCTTGAAAGCGTTTCTTGAAGAAAAAATAAAATATCTTACAAATAGACCTATAATTTAATTTAGATCATATTATAAGGGAAAATTGGTAAAAAAGTGTTAAATTTTATTAATTCAATTCGGAATTACCGAAAAATAAATACAAAAAAGTTTCTCGTTTCCTAGATTTTTATTTAAAACACCATGCATCAAAATCTCAAATTTTAATGCTCAAAATCTGTTTTTATAAATTATTAATTGTATTACCCATATAAAAATAAAGTTTTATTGAAATCGTTTTGATAGTTTACGAAAAGTGAATTTTATGACCTGAAAAACTTAATTATTTAAATGTTTAGTAATTTAATTATTAGTACAAATCGATTATAAATAAATATACTACCTGAATCTAATATAATTTAAAATATAAATGGTAATTAAAATAAGATAATAACCCAATTAGCTTGTGTTATTGCTACTATATAAATATTAACCTGGTTATTAAATTTGATAATAAATAGTCGTGCGTTGTGATCAAACTGATTATATTTTTTTAAAGGTATGCCTATTATTAAATAAAATAAATGTTACTTTCGTTCGTTGTCTAATTAATAAATTAATTGAATAATTATGAGATGAAGACAAGAGATGTTATGGAAAATACTGTATTGGGAATTTCTTAATTAGCCCTGAAGACAGCGTTATTGGTGCCGTTGACCTGTTTGTTGCAAGTTATGAGAGAGATGTACAGGCATATTGAGTGAACCAACTTGTAACGTTTTTATTTTATTACGTTTTCTCTCACTTCAAATAATAATTATTCTTTTTTCTTAATATTTAAGTTGTGTACCGTGTATAGAAATTTCAGTTTAATTAATGATTTTTTTAGTTGTAAGTTTTTGTTTGGTTTTGTGTGGTATAATTCAACTTGTGCTCGGGACTATAACTCAGCATCAATGAATGGATAGTTTGTTGAAAATACTCCGAATAAAGGCGGGAGCGGCTCTTTATGTATTTAAAATAATAATTGATTTAACACATATTATGAACAATAATTTTTCTCTTATATTCCCTTATTGTATTTTCTTCTAATCACCGAAACATAATTATCAATAAATTTATTTAAAAAAATTACATTTTGTTCATTTTATTTGAACAATTATCGATTGATATTCCAAAGAGAATATCTTAAATGGAATGGATGATATCATGAGAAAGGATTACTTCATGAAAATTAATAAGAACAAAACGAAAGTGTTGTGCAGCAGCAAGAATGGTTTAGAAGAGATAAGATATTTAAAAGTAGCCAACGAAAGCGTACAGGAAATTGGGGAATTCTGCTATCTAGGGAGTAAAATAACAAAGGATGGTAGTAGCACAAGTGATATCAAAAATAGAATTATTCAAGTTAGAAAAGCCTTTGAAATAAAAAACAGCTTATTGACTACAAACATTGATTTAGAGATTAGGAAAAATTACTTAAAACACTATGTTTGGATGGTAGCATTATACGGGAGTGAAACGTGGGTGATAGGGGCTGTAGAAAAGAAGAGGATAGAAGCTTTTGAAATGTGGTGTTGTAAGAAAATGTTAAAGATTAGGTGGGTGGACAAAATAAGTAATTTAGAGGTTCTTAGGCGAGTGGATGAAAAAAGAAGTAGCCTATATGGAAGCATCTTACCAGAAGAAGGGATAGGCTAGTTGGGGCATATCTTAAGCCATCCAGGTATTGGTTTATCAATAATGGAGGGTAATATTAAGGGAGTGAATTGTAGGGGGAGGCAAAGCTTAGAATGTATAAAGCAAATTACAAAAGATGTTGGGTATGTAGATATGAAGCGACTTGCGCAAGATATAAAGCTCGGAGAACTGCATCAAACCAGTCGAGAAACTGATGACAAAAACATTCCAAAGAGAGTGAAACACTGAAGGAAGTTATATATTCAAATTTTCATAGAAAATTACACTACTATCACGGAAACTATCAAACAAATCTACAAATTCAATCACTGTCCGCTCTTCACCTACCACACAACCCACCTAAAAGACTACAAAGACAATAAAGTAGAGAATTTAGTGAATCGTCTTGAGGGGCTGGCACTGGGCGACTTCCTCACACAAGTAACACCAAGAACAATTTAATAAAACTATTGACAGTATAATATTGCTGGTTATGTTAAAATGTTAAACAGTTGTAGTTTCTTTTTCTCAAATATTATTATCCATCTATCTTTGACCTCTGTGATGTTTATGAATAAAATAAATTAAAAAAGTAAATGCTATTTTTTTATTTATAAATGTACGTGTATAAAATGTCTTTTAAACTTTATGTAATAGTTCCTAAAACGTAGGCAACATGTAATACATCTGTAGAATAAGTTAAATATAAATATAAAATATCGGCGCAATTATTTTGTTGAATGCACCAAAGTTATATTAATTAAACTAAAGCAATTCACTTTTATTATTTTGATTATAAATCCTTTTCGTAATTAATTAATCATTAGTTGCTTTTTTTATCTTATAAAATATTAATTGTAATGTTTTTTTTGATCGAATTAAATCTAGTAGATAATTATTCTTCGTTAAGTCACGTTAATCTACAATTCAATCGCATCAATTAATTGTCATTGTTCAATTAATTGTCACTTGTTTAAAAAGAAATTGGTAACTTTGCCTTACATTTGATTGCTAAAACATTTGTGTTGTTAAAAAATATACCAATTTGCTCTTTTCTTAAAAATAATTGATAATATAATAATATTGTAATCATATTTTAGGTTAAGATTTTTAATGAAAATAAATGTGGATAGAATATACTGACTTGTAAATTACATGTAAGTAGGATACGCAATTGAAGATAATGAAAATGTATGATGTTACAAACAGATAGGGCTGTGATTGACAGGAGACGATGTTTTTGGGACGGTTAGTGCAGTTGGAATCCCTGGGGTTTTTTCAATGTCGCACAGAATCATAAATAGGATTGAACTGGTGGTACAGGCTACGGTCCCGCGCCGACTCTTTCTTAGCTGTATCCCGCCTGACCATGGAATAGCATGGCATTCTCTTTAAAGAACTAAACTCGCTTTCAAACGGTGATGAGGTGATCCTCTTCGTCTCGTTCTGTTTCGTTCTACCGTCTTCTTTCTTTTATCACCAGCCACCTCCCCATTTTAAAAGTATCGACGACCACACAACCGATAGGCCTATGTGTTTTCTTCTGCGAAAATTAAAAAGTTTAGTACTTCTATTAATTCGAATTACACAATAAGAAACAGACCTTCTTTTCGTACCGACATACTGTAAACGTGAAAAAAATTTCAAATACAAAAACCGATCCATTCTTATAGAAAGAATACAAATTGTATCTATAAGCATTTTTCTGTGACAAATAAATAAATAAACACCGTACTAGTAATTGTACAAATACTAATCTTCGGCAAAATTAACTATCTTCTGAATTTTTATTTCTTTTAATTCATTCAATTTAATTTACCAACTGTGAAAAGACAACTAGCAAAAATTATTAGAATATACACAAAACAAAATTCGTTAAGAGCTTAGAGCTTAGAGGAGGATACCAATTCGATGACAGTGCTCTAGAAATTAAAATTGGGTTAATTAAAATTTTCAATTGAATTTTGACCACAGAGTTATTTTAATCTCAATGTATAGTACCTTCTTCATAAGCAGTTAAGTAGTAAATATAGAGAAGCGTGAGTCATCTTGTGTTGTTTTATTGGATACAAAACTATGGAAATAAGTAGGCCTAATGAGTTTTCTTTTTGTCTTTATTTTTATTACGGTACTGTACATTGAGCTGCATAACTTCCATATTTGATATTTAAATGGCGGTGGGGAATTTCTGTTTAAGGATAAGAGGTACCAAGTGATACATTCTCCATTTAAAACTTTGGGTATTGTCCGTTATTCAGACGAAGAGGTCCCTACTCCATTTTTGCTTTAAACGACGCACAGTTGGGAAGTTCCTTGTAGCTAGATCACGGGCTAGTTAGTCATTCGTGAAATGTACTATACAAGGATGCGGTTAGCTCCTTTACTGTCGGAATTTGGAAATCGTCGTGAAGAGTTTTATTGCTTACATAAAAAGGAACGCCAGAAGCAAGTCTTAAAAATTTTGATTGAAAGGCCTGGATCGACTTTGTTTACTCTCTGCCTCTATTCCAAAGAGCTGGACACCATAAGTCCAGATTGGTTTTAATAATGAGTCTAAAGAATTTACTTTGGAAAATGATGATTATTTGTAAAATGAACAACAGCTCTGTTGCACCGTCAATCTGACTACCATACATTCAGATCGGTTAGAGCATTGCCTTGTACTATAGCTTGTAAAAAATGTCTACTAAGGCAAAAATCATGATCAAGGTTAAACAAATCATGAAATTTTTATTTATGTTTATGATTTTTCCGTTTACTTTGTTTTTTTTTCATTTTGTAATCATTACTTCATTTAAATAATTTTTTCATCAAGAACTGTACATTAATGACAACCAATAAATTAGAATTGCATCGTTTGCTGTTATTTTGTTTTGATTTTTTTTAACTTATCGTAGACTTTAATTTTAACAGGGAGTGGACTATATAATATATTTGTGCGTCAATTGATCGCAATACAAAATTTCAAGCCTAACCGTTGCTAATTTAGCAATTAAAAGAAAGTTTCTACCTGGTGACTGAGTGATCTGGCCGGAAGGCTTATAAATTATTTTCTGCACTATGTTTTCCGTTTTATGTTCTTTTTCAGAGTTTTCGTGTAATTTCACGCGATATCATTTGTTCTTCTAGACTAAATGTCAAATGTACATTTCTACGGTAATTTTACACGATTAAAAAATTTCTAACTAGAAAATCACTCAAATCAATATCAATTCTTTAACTTTACGGTCGCCTAAAAACTGAAATTCGGCAAATATTTCTCTTTGAAATTTAACAGAAAAACCAAATCATTTATTTTATTACCAGTTGTATCTAAGAAGTAAAAAGAGCGCGACAACCCTATAGACTACTAATACATGAACTATTATCTTCACACCTTGAAGACCATTGTTCTTAAAATCAGCATGCATATCCTCTAAGAGCAATAAATAATAATTGTTAGTACAATATTTTAGCCATTCTAATCCTGTCTGCAAAACAGAGTTCTCAATAAAGATTGGGACGCTGAAATCTAGAGTAAACTTTTAACACTGGGGAATGACCTATTCCTCAATCAAAACAGAAACACTAACACTTATTTAACACTTAAAAGTTGAAATTACATTACTTTTTTGTGCCAAGGCGGTCGCTTTAATTTTACTACATTTTTTTAATTCATCAGACGCGTCTACAATACACAAATTTAAATTATATCAGATATACCCATAGATGATTTTGACTTACAGGTATTTAATAGATTCGGTAACTTTATCAAGTACTTGCCCTACTGTAGTTACTTAATGTTAATGTAAAATGGTACCAGACTTAAGTTATTGCAAAGGCTTAAATAAATGTTTCAGAATTAATTTTGTTTTAATTCTAATAGTATTGTTCGGTATAATTAGTTAGGTAGTGGAGTTAATGAAGCTGAAATATTTCGGTAGCTAAATTAAATTTATAATAATTGAAAAATTAGAAATCAATTTTATTTTATATAGCCTAATATAACGGCAGTGAAATGATTTTTAATATCTTGCATTGTTCAACCACAAACAAATCTGTTAACAAAATTCCAAAAGACTATTATGTTTATAATGGTTTATATATTTCTTTATAACGTTAAAACAAGTCATGTTGAATGTATATGAATTTTTATGACTGAAAGAGTAATTGGTATGGGTTGAACAAGGCTTACTGTGTTACCCATTTATTAAATTATGTTATTAGTTGGGAACAAGTAGAAGGATTGTGAGGAAGATAACGAAAAGGATGTGAAGGAAAAGAGAAATAGAGGGAGTTAAAAACGGGAGGTATAGGCTGACCAAAAGGAAGAACTTCATAATGGTTAAGTAAAATGAATAATCAAGAGTAGTGGAAGTGAGAAAGTAGGATTGGGTGAGGGGAAACAATAGCTTATGAAAGAGAAAGATAGAATACGCGAATGAGTTGACTGGGCAAGATAATTACCGATTTAGTGCGTGTTTGTGTGCATATAATATATATGAGAGATTCTATTGCGTCCTTGTGTGGTAGGTGAATGTGTTAAACAAGGAAGATAGCGGGAGGGAGTGAGAGAACTTGATAAAGAGGGTGTGAAAGGACGAATATAGATAAAGTAAATGGTAGAAGAAAGAGTGATGGATCCCCGTCAAGCCATTTGTGCAAGAATATTAGTTTAGTAATAGGTTGTTTTAGTTCTTCTTAAAATATTAAAGACACAGCTGATAATAATGTATCAACTAATATCTCCCTTTTACCTCGAGGCAAAATTTTATAGGCTTAACCATTTTTGACCCTCTTTAAAATCAGAACGCGACATCGTTTAGCAGCATCATCATCTTCATCATCATCATCATCAGGATCATCAAAGCTACTGTATGTATTAACGAAAAAAACGACAGCTACAATTTTCATTATTATCCCTTCCGTCCAATTACTAATTTATTTTCTAATTTATTTTTATTTCGTTTTTAAATGAATTCAAAAATGATTTAATACTTTCGGTATACAAAAATACGTATCTGACATTTTATTTTGTTAATAAACTAATTATTGATATTCTTCTGGTCAGTATAAGTTTACTGCATTACTAAATTTAAATACCTTACGTCTTTTTGAGTTATCTTTTGTCCTGCAGAAAAATTTGAAATTAAATCTTGATTTGATGTAAATTTACGAATATAAATTTAAACGATGTTACTCGTGTATGCTAGATGATCTACACTAACTAATAATTCAAAATTTTAGTTATTCATTTTGGAGATCGTAACTTAAATAAAGTAAAATAAAAAATTTCAGAATTTAGTATTAAATTTTGGATAGACTTTACGAATATAATAAAAGTTTATTAGCAATCACTTTATTAGACAATATAGTATAAATTAAAATTTAAGAATGAAGAGATATAATTTTTGGAGTTGTCTTATACTAGATATTGTTATCAGAATTTCGATGAAATATTGTTATGTATTTTATTTATTTTTTCGTTGTTTTTAATGTTTATTTTTGTACAAATAGCACAGAGGTTAAATATAAATGGCAACGACTTCGTTTAGTTCCTTCACTTTCTTTCCTAGATCGGTTTTTATAGTTCAAAGAAAATGAACAGATTATAACTTAGCAATATGTATAAAATGAAAAGACAATTAATTTTAATTTTCGAATAGAGATTTTTCGAAAGAAAATGGCTTGACCCAGAGAAGTATTGTATCAACTTTATAATTTGTGTCATCTAGTTTCATAGTAGGCTTTTGTCAAAAAAATCATTTTACTTTGTGGTTTTCAATATCGTATCCATTTTTCAGTCTTTTATAAGTCGTTTTCCTGTATAACCTACAGAATTTTATTTAAGACGTATTTTCTAAAAAAAATTAAAATCTTAGGTTCATGTTACTTAAATGAAGTGCTAACGTGTTTATTGTATACTTATAACCGTTGTTACATTGTTAAAAACGTATCCACAGATTCTAAAAGTTCAATTAAATCGCAGACAGGTTTTTTGGCCAGAAGTGTTTTAAATCGTCTTTTAAATCTCTGAGAATCCATTGTACAAATCTATTGAATCCATTGAATCTATTGTTCCTCCAGTGTACATATTTTGTATGAGAGGGTTCGCATTTCATTTTAGGGAGGGTGTGTCTACCTTTTCATGAAAATTCTTACTCCTAATAATTGAAATATTTTTATATATAGGCTTTTACTCAATAGAATGCATAACACATAGTTTATAACATATATAAAAACTTATCTTTTAGTTCATTACAACCCCCAATGATAAGGAGTTGAAAAAATAGTGTTTTCGTAGAAAAATAGTCATACCTCGGTAATCTTTACTCTGCGGCGGTTTCTGTATTAATTTAAAATAATTCCGCTAACATGATACTTATTAATATTATATTAAACTGTTACATGAAATTAAACACAAAAATTCTATCTGTTCTGTAAGATGGTTGGTTCAAGACAAATTTATTTTTAATTGTTCCAATTATAACTCCGGAACTACATAATGTCTTTGGAACAAAATAAAATAAAATGAAATATCAATTAAACTTTGAAAAACCATTTTGTCTTACTACTTTAGTTAATGAAATAAAAAAATTAAATATTGTGATTTATATTTTTATACTATTTAAATTGAAATTTAAAAAAACAATTTGTATAAATTAATCATTTGCCTTCAGCAACAAAATTTAGGAATCAGCTGTTCAAAATAAATTTGAAAACTGTCGCAACAGCTGATCGCTACATCTTGCTAACTTAAATTTGCTAGATAAATCTTCTTTTTTGTATTTTTAAAGGTAGACTTCTCCTTAATCTTTTTGTGAATTGACTTGTAGTCTATATTTGTTTCGGGAATTCAATGAGAATACGTATTTGTATTGTATAAGTATTTGTAAGTCATTGTATCGGTTTTTTTTTTTTTTTTTTTTTTTTTTTTTTTTTTTTTTTTTTTTTTTTTTTTTTTGTTTAACGTCCGACTGTTCTGCAATTACTGCTAATGCAGACGGTGAAGGATGAAATTATTTTTTGTAACGTATGAAAATATGCCGGGCCTGAATGGGATTCGAACCCAAGACCGCATGATGAGAGGCGAGCACGTTACCAACTGCGCCAATGCGCAGTATCGGTATCGGTGTTCGACTGGTGACGTAAAAGGGACATTGGGTTAATATAGCCTACATCACCAAACTTGAACTTCTTTTGTTCAGATAGATCTTATGACTGTCTTCTAGTAAAGTGTTAATTTATGTGACATATTCATACAGCCTGTCGAGTAAACATTTAAACTGGAAGAGACGTGTTTAAAATTAGACTATGATTAACTGTCGTAGTTATCGTTTCCTAACACGGTTTAGGCGTACTGCCTATCCCAAGGAGATTCATTGCAATCTTTTCCTAGGCCTTATCACACATCTTCTTCCTCTTGGTCTATACCCCGTAGATTCGGGTAGGTATCTATCATGGTCCATTCTTCCAACATATTGTTCCATTTTTTTAATATTGATATTATAGGTTCTATCTTCTCTGCTCGGCCTTTCACTTAACCAATGGGATCCGTGTTTTGGATCCATATGTTAAAGTTGGATCTGGTAATGTAAAATTTCATCTTGGTTTCATTTTTGGTTCCTCTGCAAGAATTTTTTAATTGTTGATGGCCTGAAATTTATTCAACTTTTTTCCGATGAAGATTAAATATAAAATTTTCTTTTCTTCATAAATTTTGCAGGTTTTTCTACGGAGACTAGCCTATGTTTTTTAAAAAAACCATTGTAAATTTAAGTTACTAAATCAGTCATTTCAGATAACCCATAAGTCAAAAAAACTAACTTTGGAAGAAATAAAAACTTATTTTTCAATTATGTTTTAGTTAAAAAATGTAAATATATAAATTGTTCAGAGGGCTGTCCCCTTTAATATAAAACATACTTTTGCCTTTTTAAATACAAGCCATTTGTTAAAAACAAATTGAAAATTTAGACTTAGGGTGTTTCGAAATAAATTGGAGTAAAATGTTAACTTACGTTGTTTTCTGTAAAATACGTTGTTAGACCAAAAGAAAATTGTACTGTATTCATTTAGTTGTTTTAGTAGTTTACATAATGACTTAAAATAGCTTTCTGCAATAACAAAAATTGAAATTCTTAACATTACGAAAGAAAAATGATAATTTTCAGGGCTACTCACTGTCTTCATCGTTTTCATAAACAGTAGTTATACATCTTAAAAAGATTTTTGCATAGAATCTTTGTTTGGCCTCTTCCAATATAAAGTAGAGCTTAACCTTCAAAAGAACATCCACTTTCATTTTTTTAATTAGAATTAAACACTTGATATATATTTAAGGATAAGCCTTTTATTAATGTAATATTACTTAAGCAAACCCAAACTTATGTGATTTTTGTAGGGATGGTGTTTTTACATTCAGTTAGTTCAAAAATGCAGTAAAGAGAAAATGTAAAATTATGATTAATGGGGTATCTAAAATGACTGATGCACTAATATTAAATTTTTTTTCCTCTTTAATTTTTATTACGGTACTGTACATTGAGCTGCGTAACTTCCGTGCATGATATTTAAATGGTGGTGGGGAATCTCACTCACAAGGAGAAAAGGTACTCAATGGTACATTCTCCGTTTAAAACTTCGGGTATTGTCCGTTATTCAGGCCAAGAGGTCTCTACTCCATTTTCGCTTTAAACGTCGCACAGTTGGGAAGTTCCTTGTAGATAGATTACGAGCTAGTTGGTTTGGATGGTCATCTAGTCTTTCGTGAAATGTACTAAACAAGGACGCGGTTAGCTCCTTTACTGTCGGAATTTTGAAATCGTCGTGAAGAGTTTTATTGCTTACATAAAAAGAAGCGCCAGAAGCAAGTCTTGAGAATTTTGATTGAAAGGCCTGAATCAACTTTAAATTACTCTCTGCCGCTATTCCAAAGAGCTGGACACCATAAGTCCAAATTGGTCTTAAAAGGGGTTTGTATATAAAAATCTTGGAGCGGAGGTTCAATCTTGATCGAGGGTTAATTAAAAATTAAAATTCTTAAAGGAATTTTTAAAAAAAATGTATTGATGAAAACCGTTTGAACATACTTCTTGAGAAGATAAGTTAATGAGTATTTTAAACATATCCAAAGGTAAAAGTAAAGTGCATAAAGAATAATTTCAAATATGGCCAGAGGTTGATTAGTTAGTCAACGAATAGCAATAGTAGTCATAATATAAAGTAGTTGTAGATATGGCCGTGGTGAGACCTATCAAAGGTAAAGAGGCCCATACAGTATTATGGTCCACCATGCCTGGACTGATTAACAATTTGCTACCGCGGGCAACTACAAATGAGTTTCTGAATTACTTTCCCAGACCAAATCATCTACTGTACTGCGGAGAAGAAAGATTGAACGGTAGGCAAGCAGGCAAGCGGTTTCTGGTCGCTCTATACTTCAGTACATGATGTAGGAACAGCAAAAAATTAAATTAAAAATATATTTATTCAGAGTTATATTGAACTATAGCGTATACGAATTATTATTATTATTATTATTATTACAAAATTAAATTGAACAATGTTATAAATAACAATATAGTATAAACATAATAACATTGTGAACACGAAGAAATTATTCTATCAAACAAGAAGGAACAAATAAAACGGTAGAATAATTTGAAATCTTTCACCTTCAGTTGTTTTTATTATCTGCGAAGCAGATGTCACAAAATTTCAAGAAAGTTCAACAGATACTTTTTTACTTTCTTACAATAACTTATACTATAAAATTTATTTGTAACTTTTCCGGTAGTATTTATATAAATAAGTACTCAAAGATTTCAGCCGATTAATAGTGATTCGAAACGATACTGTTTTTGAAACAGAAATGTTAATAATTTATCTAGTTACCAAAATTATTTTAATATTGAACTTACGGAGTACAATTGTGGAGTTACAAATAGAAGTATTTAGGCAATAACACAATGTTCCTACTATGTAACTTACAGCACACTACATAACGACTTATTTCTACCATACGTCACAGAACTAGCAAAATTCCTATATAATTCATTTTACTGCCCATAACAGACAGGTAGAGTGTCAAATTATTTACACTCAATCTGTTCGTTGAAGGGCTACAAAAAATAGTTCTGCTTCTTATCACATGTTCGGCCAATTATTTGGCTGAAGTATTTAAGAACAGAAGAGGTAGAGATGTAAAAGATACTAGTCAGAGTTATCTCCTCTGAGAATAAGAAAATTTCATTATAGTACAGCCAGACCCTGTGGTGAATAAAGCGATGGTGTAATTTGCAGGGTGAAACGTAGAAGCTTTTCAGAGAACCCGGCTACCTGATCAGCATACTTTTTCACTTAGTGAGAAAGGCAAAAAAAACCACCTTACTCTTCGTTTTACTTAGTAAAGCCTCTAACAGTTTAAACCAGCCTTTTGTCTAATGACTTAAACAACAATTTTTCAAGTAAAATAGGTATAATTCAATGAAATTAATATTTTGTTGTATTTTAAACAGTTAAGTTTTCTAAATTCCTAGATTTATATTTTAAATCTTAGTATATGTATCTGTTCATGAAATGAAATTGTATAAATTTCTCATACAATAGTGTCAACTGACATACGAGTAGATCCCTTTCATTCGATATATTTTGCGGCAATTGGAGCTCTAACGGGCTAGATCCAGCAGACTCGAAAAGTAAAATAGACATTGTTTCTGCTAGAATCTTCTTATTAAATATTTTTCTATCATACAGTTGGAGAGGTGTATTGATGAGAAATACTTTCTTTAATCAAGCCAAAAATTAAAGTTTGAATAGTGAATTTTATTATTGCATACGGCTATTCATTAATAATATAAAATTAAGGACAAAGGAGTATGTATTGTTATGAAATACGCCTACAAGTAAACCGTAAACCGTATCCGATATTGTAAACCGTATCTATGGTGTAGTTTATAGAGATAGATCTAAACTGCGATTAGCAAGATCAAGGGTTCGATTCTCGGTCAGGATTTGTAAAATGTAAGTACTTTAAAACCCACCGAGAAGTTGATGTTCTTTTAACCAATTTAAATAATATTTTAAAATTCAAAATTTTTGATATTTGTAGTCTAATATTTTATATTTTTACGACTAAGAAAAATACATGTTTACATTTTTATATTTTTTAAGGAAAATGCTCGTAAAAACAAAACACTACACAATTATTATAATCGCAAATAATATTATGTAAATGTTTATTAATATTTATATAAATGAACATAAATACAAATAATCATTACTATTAAAATGAGTATTTAAACAAAAGACTATAACAGATATTTTTAAACTTTAATTTAGGCCTAATGTAAAAGAAACTCAGAGAAAAACAAAGCAAACAGCTGGGGTTATACAACTATGTTGTCTAGTACGGATCATTTAGATGGTGCAGCTACAATTTCTTAAACGTTTTATGGTTACAATTAAGAAAGACATTTATGTTTCATGGTGTTTCAAGGTGCTTCATGGCGGTAGTTATATCGGTAATGGTTATTCAAGAGAATCATTATGAAATATAATAATCAACATTCTTCCTTACGCCATTTATGATTTTTCTGAGTTGGCACAGTCGTAACATGGAAAGAAGAATGGGTTAAGAAAGTCCGTCCGTATTTACTACTGGACTAAACCATTACACGATATAGCTTAGAATTTAAATGCGTGTTTCTTGATAAGAACTTCTTAGGGAGTCTCTCACAATTTCTTACGACTTTATTCTTTATCTTATTTGTTCATTTTTACTTATTATTAACTTCTTTGATTATTAAGTATAAGTCTGGACTAACTTAATTATTACCCAACGTATAAAAAAGAAATTATATGAAAATAATTCTGCACACTTTCGCTTGGTAGAATATTATTTATATTTTATTAAATACTGAAGCTATAATATGCATATTGTATGTACTTGTTGTTATTTATTTATACTTAATTCTTCTCTTAATATAAACATGCATTTCAGGTGATCTTTCTCGTAGCACGATTCATGAACCTAACCTTTAAATCTGAATAATACTTAATGAATTTCTTACAATAAAACTGAAAAGCTCCGTTTGTATATTTAATTTTTTTTATTACTAAGGACCGTTATCATTTTAACAGAAAAGTCTACCTATATACCTTATACAGTAGTTTTCTTAACAACTGTTGCACCTATGCTATTCGTATACTTACTGCTAGCATCAGAAAGATTGTATTAAAATTTTTAATTTATAGAAATATCACAAAGTGAATAAAAATTACTGAAAGTATTAAAATACACAGGTGAATTTTTAATCTGCATTTTTTTAGGAAGGTATACTGCCCTGCTAAGAAACAATGTAGTAACTGCAAATTTCTCGATTTTGAGATTTGTGTACGTATTCTTATGTTTTGGATCACGAGGAATCTAGTGAACTAACTAAAAAAGTCGTATCTACCACGGTTACTTAGATATTGAGGTATTCAAAACCAGCATCTATATGTTTTTGTCAGGCTTACTAAGGAAAAGAGCAGTATATATACGTACTAAGGGAAAAGACAGTATCTGCACTGTAGTTACTGCTTTCTTTTTTAGTATGCTACAGATACTGCTTTTTACTTCGTCGAATTTGATACTGAATTCATTTAATGCTTTGTATATCATTGTTAATTAGTCATAAAAGTTCATCGGTTTTAAAGTTTAAGGTTGTACCACCTTAAATATTATTAGTCTTTTGGTAAATTCTTGACTATGGACTTTTAAAATATAATAAAAAATACTGGGCGCCAGATCTAGCAGTAGAGCATGAGAAAACTATATAAATAAAACTATGTTTCTTTGCATTCAATTAAAACATTTAATGCATCAATTATTAATAAAATTATCGTTGAATTACCCTAACCTATTTTAAACGTAGCCTACCTTTTCTGCTGCGACTTTAATAAAGACAAACCTTAAAAACCCCTTAATATTTATACAAAATGAATATACTTCAAACTAAATATCTCTCCTTTTTTCTTCTCCTCATTCTCCTGATCATCTCATCAAATAATTCCACCTTTTTAATCAACTGTTCCAAGCTGAATTCCCAATGGTACTAGGTCTCCGATATCCAAAATCAGGAAACCTCTGGTCGACAAGCCTCCCTCTCCTACCAACCCCGTCCAGTCAACCAGGTATGTTTACTAAGCAAAAAACCAGGATCTGCTTTTTACTTTCTCTTGCCTATATGAATATATAGGAAGGAAAGTATTGTTTTCATGTCGATTTTTCGAAATCGAGTTTTCACCGGATCTATACGTTTTCAGACCCCCTGAACCCAAAAAACATGTTTTTAGCGATTGGTCTGTGTGTGTGTCTGTGTGTGTGTGTGTGTGTGTGTGTGTGTCTGTGTGTGAACAGAATATCTCAAGAACGGAACATCGTACGAACTTGAAACTTGAAACTTAAGTTACATACCACTACCGGACGCGACACGAACATTTTCATCAAAATCGGTCAACCGGAAGTAGTAGTTTATTCGTATAATTTTTCAGTTTTTTGCGATTTTCTCAAAAACTGGTCCTACGATTTTTTTTAAAATCGCCTATTTTACTCAATTTTTTATTCTCTACAAGATAGGGTAGGCGCCATGTTTGCTGAAATTCTCGGTGAGGCTGTTTTCACGTAAAAACGTTGTTTTTTTTAAGATTACGGCTTTAATATAAATTTTAGCGCAAAAACTTATATAATAAAAGTTGTAGAGAATTTAAAAACCTACAACGTCTGTTTCAAACATTTTTTTGTATAACGCTTAGTTTAGCGGTAATTTGCGATTTTCTGTTTTTTTTTTCTCACGAAAACGAGAGAAAAATCGATTTTTTTAACATTTCGGTCTTAGTATGCATTTTACGACAAAAGTGTATATAATTAAATTTATAGAAAATTAAAAGATCTACAACTTTTGTTTAGAGCATTTTTCTGTAAAGAGCCTAGTTTAGCGTGAAAGCGTGATTTTCCGTATTTTTAAGCCAAACTGAGTTCGATTGTCATTTTGCGTCATTCACTCATGATTAAAATAAGGTTATGTTTTTGAGGTTAGTTTTTGTTCATTTCTAATGTTTTAATACTAATGTTAGGTTTATTGTTAATTATTTGCATTGGCAAGAGACAGTTGTGTGAGTGTTTCACACCAGATTTTTTCCTTAGTAGTCATATAATTACTACTGCTTAGTATTTAAGCAGTATCTGCTTTTTAATTGTTGTAACTAACTATTTTTAATTTTTACCTTAAAAACCGTTAAAAAAACCTTCCCTTTTTACCATATATTACAAAATCATGATGTTACATTAATTGTATACTGGCTGTCGAAAATACCTTAAAGCTATTTTACCACACTTCACCTTTTTGCACTTACTATCTTCTTTCTTAGTGTTGCTGTTGTTTAGATCAGCAGCCGAAAGGCTGGTCTGAACCAGCCAGAGGTTTTACTAAGTAAAAACGAGGAGTGAGGTGGTTTACTATTGCTTTCCTCACTGAGTGGAAAAGTAGTCTATGCTTTCAGCATGCCAGGCCCTCCGAAAAGCATACACTTTCTACCCTGCAAATGACACCTTCACTTTATTCGCTACAAGATCTGGCTGTATAGTGAAATTCATTACCCTCAGAGGGGATAACTCTGACTAGTGTCTTCTACACCTCTACCTCTTCTGTTCTTAAATAGTTTAGTCATAATATTGGCTGAGTATGTGATAAGAAACAGAACTATTTTTTGTAACCCTGGAACCAACACAT
Source organism: Catonia carolina (assembly GCA_035578175.1). NCBI lineage: Eukaryota > Metazoa > Arthropoda > Insecta > Hemiptera > Achilidae > Catonia > Catonia carolina. The sequence goes on along the minus strand of JAQMRL010000001.1, from coordinate 240,449,772 downwards.
CGAGTGCAATTAATTTCACTCTATACCTGCCCATTATGGGCGTATCTTTCTTAGTAGGGTAGTATAAACTTAATATATATTATTAGGCTATGGAGTGGTACCCTCTTTTTACCCCTTTGTAAGTGTATTAATTCGGTTTGTTCAATCTTTAAAGAAAATATGTGCAAACTTTAAGCTCTCTAGGTAACTGGGAAATTAAAGGATTTGTTTTAGAAGAGTGAGTATGTCTTTCGCACTGATCTGGAAAATTTAAATTCGGAAACAATAGGATACCGATAAAACAAAATGTGATAGAAAAACTTACCGTTTATTTATACTTCTTTGGAAACAAACACACTACGATGTACAAGCATATAGTAATTCTTTACAAATAAATAATATTTTTTCTTTACTTTCTCTTGGCGTTTAAGGGCAATAGTTTCACAGTTCAGTCGTTGTTTGTGACGGGCTGCTGCTCCAAGTATGCAATGATGTCTGAGATGACTTACCGAGAAAAAACAGTAACAGCTAAGTGATCTTAATCTCGAGGCACTAATGGTTTAACAATACTGTATTTATATAGACCTACTATAACAGCTGTACACTTATAATATTTTAAGCTTTGACATAAAAAATACTGTTCGAATTATACAGCCTATAATAGAGTAGCTATATCTAGATTACAATGATGTTTAAAAACTGAATGGGGGGAAATAGCGCGATTTTATGAGTAAAAGATATTTTTCCAATCCAGGTTGTTCCAAATAATCAGGACACCCAGGTAAACGAGGTAGTAGACCCACTGTGTTGCTCATAACAGACAGGTGGAGTGTTAAATTATTTTCACTCGACCTGTTAGTTCCAGGGCTACAAAAACATAGTTCTGTTTCTTATCACATGGTCAACCAATTGGCTTTATATGATAATATGATAATTATATGACTGAATCGTTTAAGAACAAAAGAGGTATAGATGTAAAAGACACTAATGAGAGTTATCTCCTCCGAAAGTAATGCGTTTCATTATACAGCTAGACCCTGTAGTGAATGAAGTGAAGGCGTCATTTGCAAAGTGGAAAATATGTGCTCTTCCAAGGGCCTGGTATCCTGATAAGCATACTTTTCAACTCACTGAGGAGGAAGGCATGGGAACTACCTCACTCCTCGTTTTACTTAGTAGAACCTCTACAGGTTCAAATCAGCATTTCGGCTGATGACCTTAACAAAATCTACTGTATGCGTAATTTAAAATTTACAAATTAAAGCTGAATGATATTTTACTAATCCAATCCTGGTCATGAGAAAGCGGACTGGTGCATTCAAGTCCGTTTTAATTTTTTTTTTTTAATTATTTCATATCTTTGCAGTGAAATTCAACTGCATATTTGTCAGGTATTTTGTCAACAATATAAAATATTTTGATTCCGTAAATTATGCAAGAAATTCTTCTCCTAATTAATTGATACAATCAGAATGTGATGTTCGCTGAAGTAGTGGTTTGTTTATGTGGAATATTCACTAGTAAACTTTTTAGGCTTTACAGGTTTACAAAATAAGTTCATTTGTTTATAAAGTTGCATGCAATTTTATTTAACAACTAACCAAAGTTTTCTATGCTTGTTTGTTTTTCAATAAATCTTATTATTTATATAACTGTTATTGTCCACTATTGAAATAAGCCTCCTCCAAATTTCTCCACGTTTCCTTATTTCTTGTTTGTTGTGATCAGTTTAATCACACCACTCTCTTCATGTTATCTCTCTGTCATATCAGTGGTCACCCAAATCCAATTGTTCCTGTCTCCATTTTTTAATAACACAACTCCTATCTACCGTCCGTGTGTCTTTCATTATGGCTCGCCCATTTCCGGTTTTGTTGAGCCATTCTTCGTACAATGTCTTGCACTAGATTAATTAATGACGTTGCACAGATTTGTTGACTTAAAACGTTTCTAAATATGTATTTACTCATATCAGTGCAGATATGATTGTTGCAAGTTTGACAACAAAAATTAACATAGTATGCCTATTCAGTTTGTATTGTTGGAACGTTTTTGATAAAATTAAGATTATATATTCAAATTAAGACAAAAGGGGGGTTAATGAGGGTTTTGTTTATAGAATTATTTTTTAAACACTTAATTTCATGAATATTAGATAATTTAAAAGTTACGAACGCAATTAGTAAATTAAATTGTACAGGTAACTTTTTTTATTTTTAAGTAAATTAGTGGATAAAGAAGAAAAGGTAAATACTGTGCAGGTAAAGGAATCTTGAATGTTGTAATAAAGCCAAATCAAAATGGAGACAGAATTAAACATTGTCTCCGGTGGAAATATTTGAAACCAACAGGAGGTAGTTAGAGACATTATGTATATCTACATAAATACTTATACACATGTAGACAAGAAGAGTACAGGGACAGCTGCCTGAGTGAGAGTCGATTACCATCCATTGTAGATATTATAGTTGGTGAACACCGTCCCGAGCAGTAAATCCACAAAGTTATTAATGGAGATTCTGAGAGCTGATAGCTCAACACACAAGTGTCTTCTCCACCCGAGCAAGTTAGCTCATTTAACTCATTGAACCGAGCAGCTAACCAGCATACTGTCCTTGACAAACATCGTAAATGCTTTCAACAACAAACTGATGTTAATCAAGTAGAAAAATCGGCGTTTCCTTCTTACAGTACTCCACCCCACCTTCTTTTCCCTTTTCCACCTGTCAGTCTTCTTATATTATATCGTATCAACTTTGTCCAATATTTATAAGCATAATCTACTTATGTTTATAAAATATACATTTGCAATATAAAACAATTTTTAACTTTTTTTAAAACAATATTATACAAAACACGGGTAATAAAATTCAGAAATATATTATCCATAAACTGTCGTTTTTGTGGATAACAGTTTTGACATTATAATGATAAATATCTTGTAATGATGCGGGACCAATAAACGGTGTTTAGCCCATAATCAGTACTGGTTTCTGTTAAAATTTGGCTCTTTTTTAATTCATCATTTTTAATTTAACATGAAATTTTTTTTTATTTTTTTTTTCTGTTGAAACGTATGAATTTTGACAAATGTAGATTTCATTTTTATATTTTAGTGATAAAGAAAACAACAATAAAAATTTTAAATAATTTTATATCGATTTGTGAATGTGAAGCGAAATTGAGAGCACTTCTCTAAATTTTTGTCCAGTGATTTCATTATTGTACATAGTTTAATAAATTGCCCATAACAGGCAGGTGAAGTGTTGAATTATTTGCACTAGATCTACTAATTCTAGGGCTACAAAAATAAGTTCTGCTTCTTATCACATGGTCAGCCAATTATATGACTGAAGCATTTCAAAACAGCAGAGGTAGAGGTGTAAAAGACACTAGTCCAGAGTTGTCTCCTCTGAGAGTAATCAATTTCGTCATTACCGGGTGGGGGGGGATTACAGGATCTTCCAGACCCTGTGGTAAATGAAGTGAAGGTGTCATTTGGATGGTGAAGAGTAGATGCTTTGCAGAGGGCCTGGTCTGCAATTTTCCTCATCGTTAGTCGATCTCAACGAGGGTAGATGTACGTGTAGTGTATAATTTAGAATAATGTATTGATAAATAATTTTTGTCTTGAGAGTTATTTTTAGTGTTTATTCTTGTCATTTCATCGTATCATACACGCCAGTACTATCATTCGAATAATCCTCTTCCAGATATCTCTTCCTCATTGTACCCTTGGCCGGCCGTTGGCGTAATGTTTAGCGAAACTGGGTTCTACACCGGGGTTCCGGGTTTGATTATGGTCAGGTCTGGCATTCGTTCATCACTGAATTTCATCTATCATCCTTCTCATCGTCTGCATTAGCAGTAATTTGCAAAACAGTCAGACATAAAACAAAACAAAAAAATTGTACCTATTACCTACTCCGATCAACCAGTGCTTGGCTGATCGTCATCTACTTCTTTCCAGTGGTTCTCATTTAAACACTACCACGCCATCTACTTTCGTCCATCGTCTTAGGTGATCCGTATAAAACTTCGTTTCACGATTTCTTCCTCAAAGCTGTCGGTTACATCTTTCTTATGTGTCATTCCACACACCTTTGACACTCAATAAACCTAAAAATGTTCATATGGTATTAATAGCCAGGATCCTTCATGTGTTTCTCTTCAGTTCTATCTTCCTTCACCATAATAATTACACTTTTTGTAATATAGTTTCTATTCATTTTCTGGTCACATTTTGAACCTCTTTTGTTCACAAAAGTTCACTGACTTTTATTGGCAGCAAAAACTATAAATGAACAAATAATTTAAAAAATTGTCACCTAATTCCTCATTCTAATTATAAGTTCAAATTAATGAATAATTTTCTATAAAAGTGTTTAAAAACAAATTATTATCCTAAAGTTAAAAAATTAAGGACAAAAGCGTTTTTTAAACATTGTTAAATCGACACCTACCCTAAAATTCACCAATGATATAATAAAGATTTTGAACTAGGATCTTGTATAAAACAGCGACGAGTATTTGCTACAGGGTGATTTCCTCTAAGAAGATAAAAACTAAACATTAAAAACTTAAACTATAAACACTTCTGATTATATAAATATACAGTTATAGTTGTTACTAAATAAACACAAAAAAGTGTTTTAAATGTACAATTAATTTAAATTGTTTTGCTTTTCAACAGAAATTTATTTAAATAATAAACTATTTTCATAAATTATAAAATATGTAAGTTACTATTAAATATCGGACAGTAATAAATGATTTAAAGGATAGAACGTTATGAATACCGATTTGTTATTTTTCAAAATGGCGATGGGAAAGGATGGATGGTTAATAATAAGCTGACCAAAGAGATGACTGATTTCTATAATAATGATAGATCGCATGTAGGTAGAAAAAACAATAGGCACCTCTGTAAAGCATAAATCAGATTTTAATAAGGCGAACTTCAACATGTATAATGTATAAGTATGCAGTATACTCACATCCTTAATTTTTTTTTCTATAATGTGATATATTGGAAGTAACTACGTGTATTTGGTTTTTGCGGTGTATTCTTCATGAAATTGTAAGTTTAAAAAACAAGAAAAAATTTGTAGCGTGTATAAAAGAATGGCCCACACATTCTTTACCTGTCTAAATCATTAATTGTTTCATGTTAGGACTTAACAATACTAATAAAAAAATAATAAGCACGTTTGTACAGGTAATATGTATAGATAACAATTCATTTAACTTATTTTCATCCATATATTTGTATATAATAAAAAATTATGTATTCAGTAATAATGTGAATTATGATAATTTTTTTCTATTACTATTACGTTATAACCTAAGATTCAAAGAACACACCTTCAAGGAAAATTCTTGGTAAAAAATAGAAGGATACAGTTTAAAAGTTTTATCACACCTTGGTTCTACCAATATTAACGTATTATTAAGATAATCCTAACTTATCAGCAGATGTCAAAAATACTGTTGACATAAGAATATTCGTAGCGCATAATCATATTTATATTATTCATATGTGAGGAAGGCGTGATAAACCAGTGTCTCTCAATTAAGGACAATTAATTAAACGAGGGTTTGCAATTGGGTCTTCTCTTCAGTCAAGACGAAAACTGGGCATTAAACACTTTATAATACTGCTGGTTGTACTATTATGCAGTTGTTACTAAATAAAGTGCCCACAACAGACATGTGTCAAATTATTTACCTTTAATCTGTTCATTGTAGGGCTAAAATAAATAGTTCTTTTTATTATCACATGGTCAGCCAATTAAATGACTGAATCATTTAAGAACAAAAGAGATAGAGGTGTAAAAGACACTAATCAGAGTTCTCTCCTCTGAAAGTAATAAATTTTATTATACAGCCAGACCCTGTGGTGAATGAAGTGAAGGTGTCATTTGCAGAGTGGAAAATTATGTGTTTTTCAGAGGGTCTGGCATGGTGGTAAGCGTACTTTTTCATTCAGGTGGGAAGGCAATCGTAAACTATCACACTTCTCGATTCACTTAGTAAAACCTCTACAGGTTCAAACTAGCATTTCGGCTGATGACTTAAACAACAACACTAAAGAAAGATAAAAAGTGTTTAATGTCCAATTCCTAGGTGGCCCGTCAATTTCAGGATCTGGGTATAGCAAATGAGAATTTTTTATCGATCTGCTAGTTCCAGGGCTACAAAAAATAGTTCTGTTTCTTAACACATAGTAATTGTTGTTGGGTGTTATTGTGCAACTGTACCTTCGAAACCTCGTTTTACTTAGTAAAGTCTCTAAAGATTCAAATCAGCCTTTCGACTGATGACGTACACAACAACATTATTCATATTGTAACACCTAAGCTTAGGTTCGTTCAGGATCTGGGTAGTCTATAATAAATACCGAACAGACTTACTTAAAACTTAAAAAATAATTACAATTATTAATGATTAATGTTAGCCTACTAACAAGTACAATATTATATTACTGTAATTAAATTGATTACAAAATTAAAGCCCAAACTAAAATTGACTATAAGTTACGTAAAATAATGTCAGTTAATTTGTAAGGATTCGCATGTGGGGGTTCGACAGCTATTTTATTTTATTCGAGTATTACTATCTTTATGATTATATTTTTGCAACTTGTCCATCCGTTAATTACATAGGTGGGAATTTACAGCGTGAGCCTAAAAAATGGCCATTATGTTTTTAATATTATTGCAAATTTATTTACTATTAGGTTAAATAAAATTGTAAGTAAAATGCGATGAATGACAGTACCCAAAAACAGAATTTTTCAAATATTTTAAATTTTATTCCCAACTGTACTATATTGAAACCGTTTATATTTTTAAATTTTATATAATTAATATTAAAGAACTGCCCAATAAACTCGTAATTTTTTCCACCGATAATTTACCACTTTCAGAAATTCATCATATAGAACCTTTAAATAAACCTGTTGTTGTTTAAGTCTTCAGCCGAAAAGCTGGTTTAAACCTCTTGGTGCTTTGCTAAGTAAAACGAAGAGTGAAGTGTTTTACCGTTGGTTTCCTCACTGAGTAGAAAGGTATACTTATCAGCATGCCAGGCCCTCTAACTACCTTATACCCTGCAAATGTCACCTATACTTAATTAATCAGGGAATTTGGCTGCATTATGAAATTCATTACTCTCAGAGAAGATAACTCTGGCTATTGTTTTTTACACCTATATTTCTTCTGGTTTTTAATGCATCAGTCGTATAATTAGCCGACCATGTGATAAGAAAGAGAACTATTTTTTGTAGTCCTGGAAATAACAGATTAAGTGGAAATAATTTCAACACTTCACCTTCCTGTTATGTGCAAATAAATAAATTTATATAATATAAAAAATTACAAAAACTTTATAGTACAACTAAAATATGCTTCCAATAGAATAGATTAACGGTGCTACCATTAGGCCAACTAATTGTAATAAATTATATGCAGAATTTAAAAGTTTGTAAATACTTAACTGTAAGGTACATAAAGTGTAAATACCAATATGGTTAAACTATAAAATAATCCATTAATGTAATCGAAACATCATTTATAATTTTATTGTTGGTTTTTATTGATTATGTGTGTAGATAACAATTAATTTGACTTATTTTCATCCATATATTTGTCTATAGCCTAATAAAATTATGTGTTCAGTAATAATATGAACAATACCGATTCTATTCCTAATACAGTATATCCTAAGAATTATTATTACTTTTTAATATAAAATCGCATTAATGGTTGATCATTGGCGACTACATAAGTAATAAATTTACAAAAGTACTTACGACTTTAATAATTCCAGTATATTAGGAGACCTGTATATTAAATTTTGATTAGTAATTTTTATTTACCTAATTTATTTTTTACAAGTAAATAAACAAAACTAACCGCGTTCATGGTTTTGAGGACGCCACCCAGTGATCGCTCTCCAGATAACGATAAATATGGTAAATTTAAATTTAAATTTTGAGTGATACTAGGGTATCACTCAAATTCACACTCGCAACACATCTACTCATTGTTCTATAAAACCAGATCGTAGATTGTCAGTAACACAAAAATAGTTCTCACTTAGCCTACAATTTTTGAAATTTTATTTAAGAAAAATAAATTACTACTGTATAACAGTTTAACACAGTCAGCAGATTTGAGGGTGTCTTAGAATCGAGGATATTGTCTTGATGTCACTTGTGTGTGGTAGTCGCCCAGCGGCAACCCCTCAAGACGATTCACAAAAGATCTCTATTCCATTGCCTTTTCAGTCTTTTTAGGTGGGTTGTGTGGTAGGTGAGTGGCGGACAATGACTGAATTTGTAAATATTTGTGATAGTGTAGTTTGCTATAAAAAGTCTATAGTTTCTTTCCTGTTTCGTCTACCGTTTCAATGTTAATCACCTACAAAAATTAAGTCATAAAAATAATAAAATTCTGAAATTTCTGTATTGGTAGGATCTTCTTTCTAGCATTTGTATTATTTGAATATTTACTCAGTACATTTCAATTTAAATTATTAAATGAAACTATGAATAACTAATTATGGATTTAAAACTAACCTCACATTAGAAAGAAGTTAAAGAAAAAATATAAGTTTCTTCGCAGGACCACAACGTCTGGTTATGATTTAAACAAAAAAAAAACTTCATAATTCCTTCTTATATAAGAAGAAGGGGGCTACTTTTGAAAAGTATTGCTTTGTCTTCGTTTCTTTTCAAGTGATGCCTTCTCTTGCATATTCTTGTCCTTCTGCTATCCAAACCTTTCTTTCATTTCAACAACGTACGCACACAATCGTACGCTATTTACACACACATACATACATACGAACATATACATTATCATAAGAATATTCACGGACTATCGTATCCACCTCTCTTCAGTTCTTAATTGAAATATCGACTGCTGGTATTCTTTTAGTGTCAATGAACCTCCCACCCCCGCGATCTGCGTTATTCCAGTCACAAGATCCATTCACTTATAAAAATTGCTAAAACAATAAATTAATTACATATAGTCAGTTTATCGTTGTATAGGCTACTCAATATAGCTTTGTTTTAATTTTTGACCTAATTTTTATGTCGTTATTGGATAAAAAAGTACTAAATTTTGTACAATTAATTATTATAAAATAATTGCCTCATAAACTCGTTATTGCCCATAACAGGCAGGTGGAGTGTTAAATTATTTGCACTCAATCTGCTAGTTCCAGGGCTACAAAAAAAGTTTTATTTCGTCACATGTTCAGCCTTTTATATGACTAAAGCATTTAAGAACAGAAGAGCTAAAGGTGTTAAATACACTACAGTCCAAGATCTATCCCCTGAGAGTAATGAATTTCATCATTATACAGCGTGTAGTGAATTAAGTGAAAGTGTCATTTGGAGGCTGGAAAGTAGATGCTTTTCAGAGGGTCTGGCACGCTGATAAGCATACTTTTCCATTCAGTGAGAAAGTCAATGGCAAACCACCTCACTCCTCGTTTTACTTAGTAAAGTCTCTAGAGGTTCAAACCAGCCTTCTGGCTGATGACTTATACAACAACGATGTATTTAAACATCAGTATAAAAAAGACAAATTAAACTTTTTATGGTTTCCATCATAGAGTATGTCCTAAAAGAATTGCTGTCTAGTGAGAACTCGTTATTCCTCGTTAGAGGCAGGTGGACTGTTAAATTATTTGCACTTGAGCTGCTAGTTCCAAGACTACATAAAAAAGTTCTGTTTCATATCACATGGTCAGCCAATTTTATGACTGAAGCCTTTAAGAACAGAAGAGGTAGAAGTGTAATAGACTCTAGTCAGAGTTATCTCTTCTGAAGGAAAGAAATTTCATCTTATACCTTGTGGTGAATGAAGTGAAAGTGTAATTTGCAGGGTGGAAAGTAGATGCTTTTCGGAGGGCACGGCATACTGATAAGCATACTTTTCAACTCAATGAGGAAGGCAATGGTAAACCACCTCAATCCTTGTTTGTAGACGTTCAAACCACCCTTTCGGCTGATGACCTAAACAACACAAACTCGTTAGTTTGTCCCAAGATGGTTTTCAATATTCGAAAATTCATCATATACGACCCTTACAATAAATCGAAATTGTATTTAAAACCCCAAAATCTTCATTATACAACTAAAAGGCGCTTTCAACACGACAGATGAACGGTATTACTACTTAACCTACTAATTATAATAAATTACTTTACCTGTAGAATTTAAAAGTTTTGTAAATACTTAACTTTACGGTACATACCAGTATGGTTAAAGTATAAACATACCCATTAAGGTAATCGAAAATCGTATAATTTTATTGTTGAATTTTATTAGTAATTATGTACCCACGTAACTGTAATTATTCTTAAATTGCGTTGATAGTTTTAATAATTTTTCTCTGTAGTTTTAACTGTTTTATTGCGATATGTACTCCCTGCAGTGATCCGTGACCTTGATAATAATTCGTCTCCTCAGCGGTTCAATGATGATGAACCTGTCGAAGTATTGTACAGCAATAAACAGCTAAAGCCCTTTGGTAGCCAGTCGGAAAACCTAAGAAAATGGCGGGATTCGAAACTGAAAAATTTAATAGTTAATTTCACCCCAGATCTTATAAACCAATTAAATCTACTGATATAGCTTTTAATGAAACAAATTTTATCTGTAAAACTTTTGACGCGTAAAAATTCTGATTTTAAAACTACTTTAAAATCTGTGACCTACTATAATTTACTCGTGATCTCTCTACAACGAACTTTCAAACTGTATGAAGTCTAAACCTAAAGCGAAATTGGAGCAGCGGCCTCTTGGTCTGAATGACGAACAACACCCAAAGTTCTAAACGGAGAATGTATCAACTGGGTACCTCTTCACCTAAACGTAAAATTCCACCCCCTCGTTAAATTAAATACCATGTACGAAAATAACGCCCATAACAGGCAGATGGAGTGTTAAATTATTTGCTCTCGATCTGCTAGTTCTAGGGCTACAAAAACTATTTCTGTTTCTTACCACTTTGTCAGCCAATTACAAGACTGAAGTATTTAAGAACAGAGGAGGTAGTGGTGTAAAAGACACTAGTTAGAGTTATCTCCTCTGAAAGTAATGAATTTTATTATACAGCCAGACCCTGTGGGGAATGAAGTAATTTGCAGGGTACAGAGTAGATGCTTTTCGGAGGGCCTGGCATTGTGCTTTTGTACTCAGTGAGGAAGGCTGTTTTAAACCACCTTAGTCATTTTACTCAGTAAAACCTCTAGAGTTCAAAGCAGCCTTTTGGCTGTTGACCCAAACAACACATAAGGAAATTGTGAAGCTCATTGTACAATACCGTAATAAAAATTAAAGATAAAAAACCTACTTTTGTACGCAGATGTTTGATGTAGATAGAAATAATTTTCTGCTACTATTGAATATTATAGACTGTTTTATTATTTTAAATCACATCAACAGCTTGTTTATTAACAACTACCGTGGGTTTTTTTTTATTAACCGGAACGAGGGGTTTTGACTTGTTGTAATTTACAGATCCTAGCCGGGAATCGAAACCGAGACCTCCGTGTTGTACGTTACCACTGAGCTAAGGAGGCAGCCACACTTATTTATTTTTAATTATTTTTTCTGAGATTATAAGTAAAATGTAATATAAAATTACACATATTCTCGAGAGTCAGGTTATGAAAATGTACTAGCTTATTGAGTCGAAATCTTTTAAAGCTCAAAATGTGTACCGTAAAATATTTAAATGAAGCTACAAATAATTATAAAAGTTTTTTTCTATTATTTACTTTATTAACGTAAGTTTTTGTATGTCTGTTACAGGTGCAGCATTATATTTTTGTGGTACAAGCTCAAGATGCTGGTCGTCCAAGCTTGTCTTCAACACTTACGGTTTATTTCAATGTTTTGGATTTAAATGACAACGCTCCACTCTTTGATCCAATGAGTTACAGTAACGAAATATTTGAAAATATTCCAGTTGGTACTTCGGTTATATCCGTAACAGCTACAGATTTGGATTCTGGTAAGTGGATTTTATTTAATTTTTCTATTCTATGAACATAAATGAAATTATAAAATACCGAAGAATCGAGTTAAATATATTTCTGTTGTAACAGTTAAGTGTTTAGGGTATTTTCTTTGGAGAAAATTTTGTCTAACCTTAGTTAGGCCTAATTTTAGAATAGTGATTTGCATTAGTTCCGCTTACGTTCTCTAATTATCAGAACTAACAGAACCAAAATTCTCAGGATTTATTCTTTATCGACTTAGTATAAGCATTGATTCATCGGTTTATTAGATACGTCGGTACTTATATCAATGGTATAGTAGCCTATTTTAAATAGTTCAAGGGTTTAAAGGGACTGGTACGCCTATATTTTGTCATGTTAACTTAGGGATACATTTCTTTGAAATTGTTTAAGGTAGGCTAACTCCATTAAATTTTTTTTAATCAAAAATTAACATTTGTTCCTGCCTTTTAAATATTATTTCAGATACTTTTACTTAACGTTTTTTAATAAACCCTGTCTGTTGAGATAAAAAAACTACGTTAAATTCCCTTTTTCCTTACCCCAAACATATTTATGGATGTATACGTACTTAGAGGTGTAAAAGACACTAATCCGAGTTGTCTCCTCTGAATGTAATGAATTTCATTATGCAGCTAGACCCTGTGGTGAATGAAGTGAAGGTGTCATTTGCAGAGTAGAAAATATGTGCTTTTCAGAGGCCCCGGCATGCTGATGAGCGTACTTTTACACTCAGTGAGGAAGGCAATGGTAAACCACCTCACTCCTCGTTTTACTTAGTAAAATCTCTACAGGTTCAAACCAGCCTTTCGCTGATGGCCTAAACAATACGTACTTAGTGGTAAATTAAAATCTAACTTTATCCATCTTTTATGCGCTGAAAATTTGAAATAATTTAAATATACTAATCTTAAACGTAGGTACTAAGGTATATAAAGTTCAAAAATTCGGATGTGAAGAAAATGAGCATAAAGTACAGATAAAAAAATATTTTCTTCAGATAAACAAAAACCACACACTATTAACAAATAAAATATCAGAGAGCTACAGTTTTTTCAATACAAAGGATAGTATCTAGTTGACCCACATATAAAAAAAATATTTTTGAAAGAATATATAAAAAAATACTGCTGAAATATACAGAAAAATGTACCTTTACAAAATTTCAAATTCAACAACCATGTTACACCTCAGGAAAAATGTAACTTTTTATAATGAAATTGTAGGATTTCTTATTTTTAATCCATTTTATAGAGGAGAATTTGCACAACATTTTAATGTTAAAGCCTAAAACATGTGTAGTCTATTTATTCTTTTCCTATACCTTTAAACATTTATTTATATTAAAAACAATTTTTTTTGAGAAATCCAAAAAATATTTCCGTTCATAAATATTCCAACTTATTGGCTAATTTATTTAATAATTTTCAACTAAATTGTAGTAAACAATTAATCTGATGTTTACGTTACTGACAAAACAACGACTATGATATTGTGTAATTTTGTTTGATTTATCTATATCTGATTTACTTTTTAATTTATCCTAGGTTTCTATATAATTATGTTACTGGTCCTTTTTAGGAGTTGTTTTTAAAAATTACTGTGTTAAGTTCAACTTAAAAATGTACTATATATTTACCTGTTAATACTAAGGAAAGGTCGAAAATTAAATTTCCACAATTTTTATGTACAGACATCAGGACCTTAAATTAAATTCGATTAAATATATCAAATTTTAGATAAAACAGATAAGCTAAGATTTTTAAACACAATTTTGTTTATATTATTTTAAATATAAGTTAAGTTTAATTGTGTGGAACACAACAATAAATATACAACATTGTTATAGTTTAGAAATCAACCGGTAAACATCTACCTAATAATTTACTAAAATGAATATGCCTGAGGTTATGAGTATTGCGTTCAGATGCCGGATGTATCATTAGTCAAATAAAAATAAAAATACTTAAAAAATATGGAATGGAAGATATTCTTTACATCCAAATTAAAGAAAACTGTTATTAGTTATATTTTTCGTGTTATTATAAATATAATGTATTAATAAAGAATAGTGTTTATATATCACAATAAAATATCGATTGTGAATTAGATACAGTCGAATGATTTTTTATAATAAAGTAAGAAAACCATATATTAAATATAAAAGAAATAAATGTATCTATATAGTAAATAAATATTATTAATATATTTTATTGGTCTATAAAACGGTGATTAATTCTTTTCCTTTTGTATTTTACCGACCTACCGAACATCGTACGAAATGCAGGAACCGACAGAAGAACATTTTGTTTGTTAACAAGAGTGGAAGAAATAGATGAAAAATAATAGGAAGTAAAAATAAGAAAAAAATATTGAATGGCGGAGGTAGATAAGATAAAGGTGATGGTGATGATGAAGAGGGCGAAGGAGAAGTTGAGGAATAAGGGAAGTAAAGTTTAACACAACACATGCACACATACAAAGTGTAATGAACCTATATAGTATACTGTAAGATGTTGGAAGCACTATAGAACAAGATGATGAATGTTTAGTTTACCCTTTGCCTGATAAATAATCAGACTATGCAATCATCAACCTACTGACGCACAAATTCTTCTCGGTTGCCTTGTTCGTTCTTTTACTTCTTCTTCGACCACTTTGTAGTCCTTTTAAACCATGATCATCATCATTCCTAAAAATTTTCATCTTTCACTTTAAATTTATTATTTCTAAATAAATAGAAAAAGACAAAATATGAATAATAAAATATCAATGTAGAATGAAATACTGTTTACAATTTGTATTTCATTATAACATGTCTCGAAACTAAAACGTTCAAGAATATAAATATAAAATATATTCATCGAAATTTTTGATTATGTATCCATTCTAACCTATAATGTTTTATCCATAAAAGGTGAAAACTATTATTTAAAAAATATATTTTAAAAATTTTGAAAGTTCTATTATACTATTTTTGGATTTGTATCAAAAATGTTCAATAATCATAAAAACCGTTGTCATGAAATTAGAATTGTAAAAGGGAATATAAATTTTAAATAAATATTTTGTATCTAGTAAAAATAGATCAGAAAAAATCTTTATTAATAACTTGTCTCGAAATCTTTTATTTAGTTAAATTTCGTATTAGACGTTATTGTTTGTTTTTTTTTTAAAAGATAACATTTAAATCCACAAAAGTTTAATGTTGTTTTGTTTCGGTCAACAGCTGAAAGGCTGGTTTGAACCTCTAGAGGTTTTACTAAGTAAAACGAAGAGGAAGGTGGTTTAAGATTGCCTTCCTCACTGAATACAAAAGGAGCCTATGCTTATCAGCTTGCCAGGCCCTCCAAAAAGCATCTACTTTGGACCCTCCAAATGACACATTTACTTAATTCACCACACAGGGTCTGGCTTTGTAATGAAATTCATTACTTTCAGAGGAGATAACTCTGACTACTGTCTTTTAAACCTCTACCTCTTTAGTTCTTAAATACTTCAGTCATATAATTGGCTGACCACGTGATAAGAAACAGAACTATTTTTTGTAGCCCTGGAACTAGCAGACAGAGTACAAATAATTTAACATTCCACCTGCCTTGTTATGAGCATTAACGTTTAGTATTGAATCCTAAATAAATATAGTACTGTAAACTTGCGATTACGCTCTTGTATTCCCTATATGTGAATTTTGTTCGCCAATTTGGAACATGACGGATCCATAAATGATGCATAATGGGAAGCCACTCCGAAGAAGCGTTGATAGAAAATCCCTCCCGAACTAAAATTGAAAGCTAACTTATAACATGAAGATATCAATTCTGAAATCAAAAGTGGCGTTTTGGGGGAAAGTGACCGATAAGGACCAAAATCGTTATCGGTAACAAAATTTTGGAACAGGTAGGACAATTTAAGTATTTGGGATGTGACATCACCTACAATTATGGTCAAGATCTTTTTCTTCATCTTCTTCCAACCAAGGATTAGGCCGCAGCCTGTTCCGAACTCACAAAATATATCATCTATCTCCATCTTCTCCTAAGTCTACCGACATCTCTTTTACCTTCTGGAGCATACCTGTGTGCCTCCTTAGGTATCCTCTGATCTGACATCCTTGCCATGTGCTGTGTCCAACTTTGGCGATAATCCTTTATCTTTTCGTTTAAGTTGTAAATACCCAATTCTGATCTGATTTCCTCGTTCCGTATTCTGTTCCAGCATGTACACCCCTTAGTTCTTCGAAGAAATCTCATCTTTGCCGTCTGGATTCTCCGCTCTTGGGTTTTTTGTTGTTGTCCACGCCTCACTTCCGTACAGAATAACTGGAGCTGCCATAACTTTGTAGAACTTAAGTTTTGTGACCTTTCTCGCTCTACTACCCAAAGTTCTGCTTATAGTCCCGCATTTCCTCTGGAATTAGCTTAATTTCTGCACTATATCCAAATCAGAATCAAAGCCCACATTATACCAACAAACAAAAACAGAACATTCCACGTAGGGTAATACAGTACCCTACAAGATGTGGAATATGCAGGACTACTGCACATGCGTAATTTCGTAATACAGACTATACGTTGCATTTAGCTTAGCTTTTGGCTTTAGTATTAAGTACTGTACAAATATTGTATTCAGTATTCCAAAATTACGCAGTACATGCTGAATACGATACATTGTACCGACAGTCTATGGTTCTATTGTTTGAAGTAGACCAAAGATTCGTCGATTCAAAGAAATTCATTATTTTGGTTTACGCCTGTTAGGCCTATACAAAGGCAACCAGATGACTTTGAAGGTCTGTACCCTTTTGTGGTTGAACATGTTCTCTTATAATGAAAGAAGCAGCACTGTACCTTCATTTTTCAAAAGACCGAAACCGCTATTTTGAGAACTATGTGCCCTACAAATTTTATCAAAAGAAACGAATGAATTAGTTCGACTTAGAGAAATGGTGGAATTCGAGTTATAGATGACTTTGTACATGGTAAATGCAAGGGATTGTTAAAGGAGACTGAAATTCAATTCGAGCTATAGAAAATTCGAGTTATAGAAGTTCGACTGTATGACCCAAAAATAAAGAAAAAGCTGAAACTCATTGGGTGGTTTTTAATAGTGTAAAATTTCTGATAGAGAAATTTTTTTAATATACTGTAATTATGTATGTCTTATTATTTATACCACTATTAGTAAACAGATTAATTATTATAAAAGAAGTTTTTAAAATTTTCGTGGAATGTCAACAAGCAAGAAATAGATTTTACTTTCCCATAATGTGTAAAGGATTTATTATATGGTTCAAGAATTTACTGTTTTTTTAACAAAATTAAAGTTAAAAGTCAGAATAAATCAGTGAAATGACTAACCTAATTACATTTATAAAAATTTAAAATGGTTACCTAATTCAATTTCTTTGGTAATAACATATATAGGGGTAATTAATTTTGTTTCAAAACAATGTTGTGTTTCTTTAAAAATGTAGCCTATGTGAGTAATAAAATACAGGATATATATTACATAATTACTAGTTTTGAGTAACTGAGGTGTTGAGTGATCATGTACTCTTTACTTAGTTAAAGTTCAGTCTAGCGAAAACGATCGATATTTTACTCACCCGATTTCATAATCAATAGAAAAAATTATTGTAACGCACACGATTGATTTTCTGTACAGTGTGTGTTGGATTTTATCGAGACTGTATCTGTGTACTTCTCCTAAGTTTTAGAAAGAAAAACTAGGAAAACAGTACGGAGTTTTTCGGGAGCTAACCCTATTGTTAGCTTTAGATTTTTCGATTGATAATTTTGTAAAATTTCCATGACTTTTAGGGAACATAGATAGCATTTCCTAAACGTAACTATATAAAAATTATTTCAAAGCAGATAAATATAACTGTGCTAATTTGTATTTACATATTTCTGAGGTTGGATGGATAAAAAATAAAAGTAACGAATTTAATATCGGTAGCAATCATGTGTAAAAACATGTGTGCGGTGGCACAGATTTCTGAACGTCCATATGCTCTCTCTAATTTTAACACTGCGTTTACAAATTAGGTGATTCATATATCGGCCGTTTTCGATAGCTCTTGAAAAATAGTGACACGTAAAAGAATACCTGTCTATTAATTAAGTAGAACAAACAGGCTTCCCAGGGTGATAAACAATCTATATCGATAATTTCATAGTAACAGAACAAAATATACTTCATTAGAAAAAAATCTGGTGTGAAACACTCACACGACTTTCTCTTGTCAATGAAAATAATGAACAATCTAACCTAACATTAGTAATAAAACATTAGAAATAAACAAAAAACTAACTTCAAAAAACATAACCTTATTTTAATCATGAGTAAGTTAATGATGCGAAATTAAAACCAATTAAAGTTTGTCTTAATAATACGGAAAATCACTTCTTGACGCTAAACTAGGCTCTGAAGAGAAAAATACTTAAAACAAAAGTTGTAGATCCTTTAATTTCCTATAAATTAGATATATGCATTTGTGCCATGAAATGGATATTACGGCCGAAATCTTCTAAAACCAATTTTTTACAGATTTTCATGAAAAAAACAGAAAATCACTAATTACCGCTAAACCAAGCGTTATACAAAAAAAATGTTTGAAATAAAAGTTGTACCTTTTTGATTCCTCTACAACTTTTATTATTACACTTTTGCGCTAAAATGCGTATTTGGGCTGCAATCTTAAAAAAAAAAACAATTTTTTTTAGGAGAGCACAGCCCCCCCCCCCAAGAATTTTAGCACACATGGCGTCTACCGTATCTTGTAGCGCGTAAAATATGTAGTACATAAGGCGATTTTTGAAAAAATCTTAGAAGCCGTTTTTGAGTAAATCGCAAAAAAGTGAAAAATGACACGAATAAACTTCTACCTCCAGTTGACCGATTTTGATGAAAATGTTCTTGTCAAATAATCCTCTAGAGGTATCTAACTTAAGTTTCAAGTTTCAATCTCGTACAATGTTCCGTTCTTGAGATATTTAGCTCTCTCTCTCTCTCTTTCTCTCTCTCTCTCTCTCTCTCACACACACACACACACACACACACACACGCACACACACACACACACGTATCTTTAAAAACATGTTTTTAGGGTTTAGGAAATCTGAAAACGTATAGATCCGCTGAAAACTTGATTTTGAAAAATCCACATGAAAACAGTACTTTCCTTCGTATATATTCATATAGGCAAAAGAAAGTAAAAAATGTATAAAGGCGAAAAAAGGAAAACAAATTATATCTATGTACTCGTATATATTTAGTTCTGAACATGAGGACTATCATGTGAATTAGTACTTCATGTATTTCATTATAAACATTCCTTAATATTAATAAATACATAAAATTATTGAAGCAAGATTAAATTAATATTCCAGTAATAAATTGATGTAGTAATGTACATTAAGATAAAAATGTATACTAAATAAATTTGTAGCTTATTTATAAAAAAAGTAAAACACGATCTTACGAGTTTTTACCGTGTTTTGTGAAAAGATTTTATTTTTATTACGAAACAACCTTCCGACCCTTACATAAATACATATCGGTGTGAGGCGGTTTGTATATGAAGGGCGGGGGCGGGGAATCACAGATAAAGATATATAAGTTATGTATATATAGAAATAAACACAGTTGAGTGACTAGCGGGCATAGGATGGCAAGTTGCTGGCTGCCGTGACGCTATCTTCGAGTCAGAATCTCCTTAGACACAAATATAGGCTCCTCCTCGACCCACCACTACATCTTCGCCTTCACCACCGCCACTCATTTAATGATCCTCTGAGGAATGCCACCGCATTCCTGTGCCCCAGAATAGATCAAGTTTAATTGACGTTAATGCCTCAAACAAACAAATTCGTTTTAATCCTCGTCAAGTTCAGCTTGCCTTTTTATAATACTCAGGTACGTTCTCTGTATCCACTAGTCTAACGTGACATCCCTCGGAGTCGCATCACATCGATCGCATAGGAAGTGAGTGAATGTCTTATCTGTTTCTGTATGTTCGTCCACTTCTTTTCTACTCGTTCCTCCAAAGAATAGACATTTCCATCGTCGTGTTAAAACTTAATAGTATAATCAGAAAGAGCAACCACAAAACAACATGTACTGATCTAAAGAAAAAAGAAAATACTTCCACTAAAAAATGTAAATCCAGATTAAAGCAGTTGTAACTAATAAAAAAACTTAATTATACAACAAAATTATTTAAGTATTAATAATAATAACTCGTGTGTACACAGACACACGCATGTGTGTTATGTGTCAGTTTATAAAAATCATACACGCCTACGTTTTAGTCGGTTAAGAAGATAAAACTCAAAACTTAACCTGTAAATCTTAATTTTTATCTTTTATAAAATCTCAATCTTTTTAAAAGTTTTATTATTATTCTCTACTCTACAAGTCATTTGATTTTTGAAAATATTATTTACCTGATTATAATATTAAATCTAAGAAACCATTTTAAAAACAGTAATAATACCAGAAATGTGGTAAAGAAAAAAATGTATATTGGCTTATATTCAAATTCTTAATTTTTAATTTTATTTAATTATTTTTAACAACAAAAATAAATCTTTGCATTCAGATCTTCAGACTCCGTTCGTTCAAGATATTATCTGGAACTTTTCAAAATTATTTTTTAACCTTGAAAAACCATGCTAATACTCTTGCTCAAAGTCTGTCAGTATGACAATTCTCGAATATAAGAATACTTCATCGCTCTTGAAACAGAAATCTACTGAACTGATATCTTTTACATTTTTTCTACCATCAAAATCAACCAAACATAATGTTCAATATAATTATTTTTAATTATTTTTTTAATACAAATAATACGGATTGTGTTTAGTTAGGTCAACATGCGAAAGCCTGGATTGAACCTCTAGAGGTTTTATTAATTAAAAACGAGGAGCGAGGTGTTTACTATTGCTTTCCTTACAGAATTGAAAGAATATGCTTATCAGCATGCCAGGCCATCCGATAAGCATGTACTTTCCACCCTGTAAATAACACCTTCATTTTATTCACCGCAGGATCTGGCTTTATAGTGAAATTTATTACTCTCAGAGGAGATAACTCTGACTAGTGTCGTTTACACCTTTACCTCTTCTTTTTGTAAATAGTTCAGTCATATAATTAGCTGACTATATAATAAGAAACAGAACTATTTTTTGTTGTCCTGGAACCAACAGATCGAGTGCAGTTAATTTAACACTTTTCTTGCCCGTCATGGGCAAATATCACAAATTCCGCATTAGTAAATTTAAGTTTGTGTTAATTTTTATTTGTTAATTCTTAATGTGTGTACGTTTCTATCTGTTCAATTTAAGAACAATAAGCAACCCCATGAGATGAGGATAATGTGTTTTTATTATCCTCACTAAGGATTTGTGTTATTGATATAGATATTATAAATTTACAATTTCATTTATTTTCTCTAGCTATTAGAAGAGACATGCAAATGGATATTATTATATTCTTTCTTTCAAGTATATCACTCTTTCTAGTTTAGTTATAACACTTGGGTATTTTCCTACCTACGTTTTCAAAGAAACATTTTAAAATAAAAACCTTAGCAGTTTTTTTTTAACTTCATCCAGGAATCTAGAAAATATGGAGATTAGGACATGATAAGTTAAAAACTGATTTTATCTAAAAATATTAAATCTTCTTACCTAATAAATTTTCCCCAATCATATGAAATTTACCTTACCGTTTATTTTCAAAAATTGAATTATTTTTAAAATAATATTTGTTCATCTCAATCATCTCAATCTTATACACGAATGGCGTAAAACATGGAAAATAAAACTTAATACGACAAAATCCCTTCACGTAACTTTCACACTCCGCCATGGTGATTGCCCACCAGTATACATAGACAATGAACCTCTCACAAAGACAGATACGGTCAAGTATCTCGGTCTGACTTTCGATAAACGACTAACTTGGAGCACACATATCAAACGGAAACGTTTATTACTGAATTCCCGACTTAAACTTCTATATTCCCTACTTCACAAACGATAAAAATTACCAATGGCACAAAAATTACGCATATATTGTTCTCTTTTGAAACCTATTTGGACCTACGGATCCCAAATTTACGGTTCAACCAAACCCTCTAACTTGCAACGAATTCAAGCATTCCAGTCAAAAACATTACGCCTTATAGCAAATGCACCTCTTTACGTTAGCAACAAAACCTTAACATACAGATTTGAAAACACCACTTGTACAAAATTCCATTGAATACCTATACAAACGCTTTCACGACAAGACACACGAACACGAGAACCCCCTGGTGCGTTCACTTTCCTCCGTCCATTTACCTGATAATCCCCCTAGACGCCTTAAAAGACGCTGGAGTAGAGACCTGCTAGTTTGATATACAAATTTCATTCTTGGGGAGGCACC
Source organism: Catonia carolina (assembly GCA_035578175.1). Taxonomy (NCBI): domain Eukaryota; kingdom Metazoa; phylum Arthropoda; class Insecta; order Hemiptera; family Achilidae; genus Catonia; species Catonia carolina. The sequence goes on along the minus strand of JAQMRL010000001.1, from coordinate 240,427,314 downwards.
AATGGGGGCCCTACCCCTCTCATGCCTATCATGTCATTTACATTATTATCATAATCATCCAATTTGCTTGTTGTAACGTTTTACAGTTGTAAATAAAGAATTAAAGAGAAAAAAATAAAAAAATAATATTTGTTCAAAAAAGATTATTTTATTACTAGTCTATATAAAGGTTCATAGTAACTTTTTTAAGCAAATATAAACGCTACTGTTAAAGATTGTACTAATTTATTGATGTATTTCCTGCCTGCACAAGTTAATTTATTTTAAAATAATTTATTGTACGATTAATAAACCACCGGATTGATCTAGCATTGAAATTGTAGCTGCCATTCAGATGTTTAAGAGCTGATTTTTGAAGACGAAGGTTCTGTGGTTCGAATCCTAGTAAAGGTAGTTTCTTTTAAACGGGTTTCAATATTATACAGAGGTTACCGGTGTACTTTGATAGTTGTGTTTCAATTAACTGTACTCTCCCAAGAATAATCGACCTGAATCTGTATAACACTACATCTCATTTACGCGTCATACTTATTATTCTTATAGCATTGGGTCATAAGGTTGCTTATTGTTCTTAAACTGAACAATGTTCAACATTTATACACATAGGGATTAAGAAAAAATTATTTGTAACGGAAAAATCAATTTTATACCTTACGTTGTATTAAAATTTTGTAAAATTTTATTTTATTTTACTTACATTATTTCTTCAGAAGTGTACTGTGCAAGAACTGTATGAAACTGAAACTTCTTAAATAATGATCTGCAAGTGATCAGGTGATTTGTTGTCATCATATCTGGACCAATCTTTTTTTCTCTGATTTTCTAAAACTTTTTCTTTACGTATTACTCCGTGAAGAATTGCCATTCACTAATAAATATATCATACGAGATAGAATTAGTAATATACAAAAAATTGCGTCATTTAAATTATGACAATTAGTTTAATGTAATCTATATTATTTTCTCCGATTTTAGAAATGTGTATTGAACCAGTATTTTTTGTCTCGTACCTCTTATTTTATCATGAACGTTTGACCTTTATTAATTATTAACCAATGATAATAAATGGCATTTGTTAGATGAAAAATCCTGACAACGGTACTTACTAAGACGAGATAAGATACATGAATAATTTATTTAAAATATGGTTCGAGATTTGAAATGTAATCTTATCACCGATAAAAATCTTTTACTATTTATAAATCAAAACTCCGAAATATTTGAAGTCAGGTATTTTGTCAGATAATAGGACTTATCTGGAAATGTATTAAACAACTTACCTAATTGATTATTTATAACAATATTATCGTTTTTATTTTTATGAATTTGAATTAGGCTAATTTACTATATTTCACTTCATATTTCAAGAGTTGTTTATAGAGGTTTTTTAAGTAAAGGAATTAAGCTCTCAGAATTTACAATCCGATTTAGATAAAAGAACAGTTATTTTGTTTTACAAAATCCATTTAAAAGAAAAAAATTATACACATTAATATTAAAAACGTTAATGTAAATCTCTGTTGGGCAATTTTGTTGTTCGGGTAAATTTGAATTTAATTGAGTTTTGAGGTGATACTCAGGTGAAAATATGCCAGATCTGACCGGGAATTGAACCCGGGACTCCTTCATAAAAGCCAGTTGCACTGACCACTACACTACCGGCCGGCCCAAAAAAATATGTTAAATAGTACATTTTTATTTTTAAAAAGATGTACAAAATTCACTGGAAATTAGTACTCTTGTAAGCATATGATGTTTTTGAAATTTAAGGTTTTTTTGTGTCTTAATAACCAAATCAAAAATAATTAGACTCGTATTTTAGACTTTCTGATAATTTAATAATAAAGTAGTTGTCAGGATGAGTATACCTTACTATTATTTACGGGGGTAAAAATATATATTTTTACAGTATATCCATGTTATAAGAAAACATGCTTATACAGTGTAAAGAAAATGAAAAATGACATGTTTTCAAAAGGTTAATCCGTTATCTTCGTTTTTGTCTTCACCCTTTATGTTTCTTACAACGTTGGAGTATCCAGCAAGTACCAAACTCTGTCGTGTCCAAAGTAAATTCTTTTTACCTCCCGCAGCTCCTTACCTCTTACTTATTTCTATTAGGTTTTATTCCATTTAAATCTGTGCCTTCCGATCTTCCTCATTTCCTCAGGACTGCCTCCAAAAATCTTTTTGGTAATATTTTATCATGCGAACAAGTAACTTCGTCTTACTATATCAAATGCTTATTTTTAAACAGAATATATTATTAATATTATTATTAGCTTTGCAATATTTATTGCGCTGGACTGTAAGTGGAAGTTCCTGGGTTTCATTACTGGTCAGGATATGAAAACTTTGAAATTCGAGAGCCCACTGATACGGTTTTTTACCTACAATATTTGCCAATAAGGAAACAGTTTATAATAATCATTATTCGTTTAAAGCTAAATAGAACTTACAAAACCATATTTTTACATCCAAAATTTTAAGTTACTTTTTTTGGTAGAAGTTTTATTTAAATAAATACCAATAGTTTGAAAGTTAATTAAGAATCGGTCATGTTAGGAAGGTGTTTGTAATTTAGCTTGCACAGATACCCAAAACAAGTAGGTAAGTATAAACGTACACATTATTTCCCTGTATAGGAATCTTAATGATGTGAAATTTTAATTTTTAAACGAAATAAAAAAAGTACAAACAAAGTTTTAATATTTTATTTGATAACATGAAAAATATAATCGTAAAATTTACATACTAATTACAATATTAACAATATGTTCTCGGAAACAAACAATATTATGTAATTACAGAAATATTTTTTTATTAAAGTTGAACGAACATGATGCTGGAAAAAACAAATAGTAAAAGTTTTTACACGTAGTTGTTAACAAGACATATTTCATGTTAATGCTTGGAACGAGACTCCATCAATTTTAAGTAAACAGTTCACATGTTGTACAAGCATGGTATATACACATGAACTCTGTGATACAAGGCGTCAGTAAATAATACAAATTTATGCAAACATACTTTTAGAAACAAAGACCACTATTTATTTTTAATATTTAACCCATAATTAGGTCCTTATGTCAATAACGTAGGTTTTAAAGGAAGTTCATCCAGCATAAAATAAAAACATTTCCTAATCCTTGACCACCTCATCAAGATTTCATGACAAGATCGTCCGCTTCTCATTAATAAATTTCATTTGTTAGTTAAATACTAATTTTACAAGTAAGTTAAGAAAATAAGATTTAAATTTCATTTAGATTCTGAATCTGGTCTGGAAAATTATTAGTCTACTTGTTAAAACCCAATGATGTTTTATAAAATTTACTGTAACATCGTATAACTCAGCAGTTGATGGAACTTAAAATAAAAAAAAAATTATAAAATTTAAAACGTTTGCTAATAGCAACAATTAAAATAAATATATAATCCTCTAAATTGAGTAAATAATCAATTTTACATGTACCTAATTAAGTTAAATATTTTTTTCTTTTATACCTGCATCCAGGAGATTCAAAAAGGGAGTTATAAGATAAAAACTGATAAGCCTAATATTATTAATACTGTGTTAAAATAATTCAGTTCTTACCAATTAGTTTACTAAGTTTTTATTATTACTACCTGCTACTACGTATTTGCTTCAATAAGGGTATCATCTTATAAATTTTATCAAATAATACACATTTTAATCTCAGTGTTTACTCATTACTTTTTTAAATAAAATACTTACCTATATTAAATAAATCTTGCAGCTACACTGCAAAAATTTTCATTGTAGCTTTTTTATATTATAATTTTTATTATGGTACTTTAAAATGAGCTGCACAATTTTCAAATATAATACCATTTAATTTAACGGGCGGTGGAGAATTTTACTATCAGGAGAAAAGGTACCCTGTGGTACAATTTCCGTTTAGAACTAAAAGGATGTTGTCAGTTATTCAAACCAAAAGGTTTGTCCTCCATTTTCGCTTTAGACGTTGTAAAGTTTGGTAGTTTCTTTTAGCTAGGTACGGGCTAGTTGGTTGGGATGATCATCTAGTATTAATTATTTTTTTTAACAAATTCAGATTACGACAACGATTTGAAGCTTGTGTCTTACTTCTAAAATTAAATGTTAAGCCTAATTTTAAAATCGCGTAACTTAAAAAACATTACTAATTTCTTTGTAATGTTAGGGAATATTATCTACCACAACAATATTAAGTTTATTTAAATTTGTGAGAGAATAAATAAATCAACTGTACTGGGCTATTGATGATTTTAATCGGTAAGGTTTTGAACGTTATTAGTTCTAATCTTGTTTAAGTTTGAATGCTCTCTAATTTTTTGGTCCAGAAATATCTCAAACGTACCATAATCTCTAACGATTTTATTAATTTATATCACTTAAAAAAAATTAAAAAATTATAGTTTATGCGTAATTAACAATTTATTATAGTTTTAAGTGCAGGACCTAACTTTAGAGGATTAGCATATGATGCGAGAAACTTGCAGAGCTGTAACAAACTCATAAGAACATAACTGCGATAAAATAGAACCTAATTTAAATTTAAATTTACTCCAGCAGACTTAATTAATAAAAACGAAAAATTCTTAATTTCTATTTATTTATTTTTTTAAATATATATTCATTATATTTATAACAAGCAACTGTACTGTCTTGTATTAGCAAGTATGCTGTCCGGCCAGTTGTGTAGTGGTCAGCGTGACCAGTTCTTTGCCAGAGGTTCCGGGTTTAATTTCCGGGCAGGTCTGGCACCTTTTCATCACACATTCTCATCTGTTCCCTTCATCATCTGCATTAGCAGTACTGTGAAATCACAGTGATAGTTTATGTTCTTTGGATTGGCTAATAAATTTTAATTAGGCCTATACAAAAAGTATATTACGGTAAAGTAGTCTACTCTGTTTTTCAAAATATATACCTAAAACGCCTAATTTTTTATAATCATTTTTCTTGTTGTTTTGGTCATCAGCCGAAAGGTTGGTTTGAACCTTTAGAGGCTTTACTAAGTAAAACGACGAGTTAGTTGGTTTAACAAGACTTCCTTACCGAAAGTGAAAAGTATCCCTTATCGGCATGCCAGGCCCTCTGGAAAACATCTACTTTCCACCTTGCAAATGACAACTTCACTTCAATCACCGCAGGGTCTGTTTTTATAATGATGAAATTCAGTACTCTCAGAGGAGATAACTCTGACTAGTGTATTTTACACTTCTACCTGTTCAGTTTTTAAATGCCTCAGTCATGAAATTGGCTAACCATGTGATAAAACAGAACAATTTTTTGTTACTCTGGAACTAGCAGATCGAGTATAAATAATTGAACACTCCACCAGCCTGTTATGGGTAAATAATCATACTTAAGAAGACTTGAATAATATAATTCAATTTTGTGAATTGATAACTTTAAACAAACTTTGACAGCTTAGCTTTATTGAATCAGCAATATTAGTCGAGTTGAGGATTACTATTCAGAAAAGAGAAGTACAAAGAAATAGGAACTGAATGAAGCTGGAAACGTGTAAATTTATGTAATTTTAATGGTGGTCGAAATCAAGAGAAAACAACCAAAACGGAATTAAATTATTATGCCCTTTAATTTATTGAACTGGGCCACAGTCTAGCTCTAGAAAAATTAAAAAAAAAACTGAAACACGAATTCTTTTCGAGTTATATTTACAATAATTTGAAAGGATTATTTTATCATTTTAATAATTGACGGGTACGATAGGTGGATAGGATAGTTTATTGTGGTACAGGCTGACTACTATGTGCTGGAAGACGAAGAGCTTCCCTAAATATTGACGAGCATAATTGCCCACAATTATTATGTTGCTTGGATTGTTCATAAATTTCATATAATGACTGCGTCTTTAGTAAGATGAACTACCCTATTATTTAAACTCGGCATGTTTCTCAACAATTCTATTTAATTTTAACCTTAAATTATATACATCATATTCTAACTGTTCCTTGAAAAAGGAATCCTAAAATATTGTTTTATAATATATTGGTGATAGATGCTTCTGATTTTAAACTGTTAAAAAACTACTACAGCTTTCATTTTCAAAATCTTTTAATTATTAGTACGTTTTATTGTAAGTTCTTTATTTGTTACTAGAAACAATTTTATTTTAAACAGCCACCCAATTTGATTTTTTTTATGTATGGTATACAGTTTGCCCATAACGGGCAGGTGAAGTATTAAATTAATTGGACTCGATCTATTGGTTCCAGGGTTACAAAAAAAAAGTTATGTTTCTTATCACATAGTCAGCCAATGATATGACTGAAGTATTTAAAGAACAGTAGAGGTAGAGGTGTAAAAGACACTAGTCAAGAGTTATCTCCTCTCAGAGTAATGAACTTCATTATACAGCCAGACCCTGTGGTGAATGAAGTGAAGGTGTCATTTGCAGGGTGGAAAATATATGCTTTTCGGAGGGCCTGTCATGCTGATAAGCATACTTTTTCACTCATTGAGGAAAATTGGTTAACCACCTCACTCCTTGTTTTACTTAATAAAGCTTCTAGAGGTTCAAACCAGCCTTTCGGCTGTTGACCTAAACAAACAACAATGCAGATACAGATAGGTTTTGGTTAAAAAAGTGATATGTACTAGTCTTTGTCAGGACCTGAACAAGTCACTTAATCGAAAGATGTAACTTAAATTTCTAACTGACCATTATTCAGACGTTATACTGTAATATATAAAGAAATTTTAAGTACTTTTCAAAATAATGCCTCAGTTGTTAGTAGTTGTTAGATTTATGTTGCAATCGGTACGTACCGACTGTTAGAACAAATTTCTTGGTTTTTCTTCCTTGCAGTGCTACCATTTCGTATCCAACCCATAAGAATACGACACTAGAACCACAATCCGTTGATTTCTTAAAGATTACTTACGGTTGTGGTCACCAGCTCCCTCTCAACTACTGACTATTTAATTTATGACTTATCCTGGTTTCTAAGCCAAAATTCCGGGGACTAAGTCCCGATAAGGTTCGCCATATTTTCATCACTCATTTTAATCTATCATCCTTCATCATATAAATTAGCATTAATGTAACAGTTTGACATGAAACAAAACAAATCTATTAAAGACGATCGTCGAAGTCTCCCTCTCTTGCATCTTCCCACTGAAATCAATCCATTACCTGCGCTATCCATCTGCCTCTGTCTGGCCTTATTACGTGCCCATATCATACCAGGCTCTTTTCTTAAAACATCGGTCTCCACCCCAAATGTCTCTCGTATGGAATCCATTGATCCGTGGTCTAAATTTGGTAGGAAGCCCTAATAATAGTATCTACATAATTTTTTAACCCTGATGTGTGTACGTTGCAATCTGTTTAATTTAGAACAACAAGCAACCCCATGACCCAATGAGTTGAAGATGATATATGATGTGTAAATGAGATCTTGTGCAGACCCAGTACAAAAATTCCGAATAACGTATGGCTTATTAAACCCCCAACCATCAAAGTACACCGGTAACCACTATCTAGTACTCAAATCCGTCCATAAAACATTAAGGCATTAATTTGAACTAATTTGCATTATATGAATTCTGATTAAATAGGTTATAATTAGCATATTAAATGATGGAAGAAACCATCTCTTTGACATTTGACCTCTTTAAAATAAAACCGGTAGTCGTTCAGTGAAAAATTCTTTATCTATTGTACGTCTTCATTAAAATAATACGTTTCACCTTTCACAAATCTAATGTTTCCGTGTTATTATTACTAAGTCATACAGCATACAGTGATTAATTTATATATTCCTGAATACTTTAGTGCAAAAAACGCACATAAAGAAATTATAAGTAAGAAATATACTTATTCTTGGGCAATAAAAAATGAAATATCCTACTAATGAAAATTAATGTTATCTTGAAGGACAAAAAATATAAGTATTAAAATTTATGTGGTTAATTAAGTAGGATTTGATTTAAAGTATGTGTCGCAGAGATTACTATTGTTGGAGACATAATAAATAACGAATAAATAATATCGCACCAATACTGTGTGACAATATGCGCTACCTTACAGTACGTACGTATGTTATGTAGTACCAATGGTTACAGGGGAGAAAGTGCAAGAGAGAAGGAAATACTTTAAAGATGAGTTCGAGGGAGATAGATATACTCTCTCAGGTATTGTAAGGCGGCTAACCGAGGTCAGACGGTACCACAGGTCGTCTCATAAATACTCCTCAGCGTACTATAATTCCATAAGTTCTCACCGATAGCTGGCGGTATCGGAACCTGCCCATCGGAAGGACACACACACAATAACGAACAACGGCAAAAGAAGCAACATGTGAAAGAGTGGAGAAAAGACTGGACCAAGCGCGCGCGCACCAGCAGCATTGTTTTATTGCCTTCTTCTCCTACCCGGACAAACAATAATTAATTTCCTTTCCTCTTTTCGATGAGTCTCGAAGAATGTGAACCAACAGACGTGGACTAAGTTATGACAGCCGAAGCCGGGATTCATGTATTATGCAGAAGCACTAGTGGCTGCAGAGACAATTATCTACTAGAGGCCCAGTAAACCAACACTCTTCCTTCTTTTCTATTCTTTTAAAAACCTGCACTTTTAAAATAACATCCTTCTACTACAACCACCACCCAACACCCCCTCTTTTTACCAAATAAAGCTCATCCTGTCCAAACTTACTAGAAGAATCCACCGGAACATCTACCTACATCTCCTCGTTTAAGTCAACACAAAGTATAAAAAGATTCTCAAATATAAACACTAAAATATTTTTTATGATCACCGAACTTCCTGTCGTAAATACAGTAATTTTAAAAATACATGACCGGTACAGTTAGCTCGAAAATATAATCACATCGTATAGCAGAAATCAACCTTGATCGAATTTTTAGTCCAGATGAAATTGAACTTTATTTCATATTTTCGTATCAATCTACTTACGTTTCTTAGTTATAATTATATCCTTTGTTTATGTATAGCTTATAAATTTAACCAAAATATGAAAAATTCAAAATTTAATAAAAACAAGTTATAAATAAATAGTTACTGTGTTAATATACGTAATTAATATCAAAATTTCGCGAGTCAGTAAAATATGCTCACTCTCAAATATATAAATTAATTAATTGCTATTACCTATTACCTAATTATTAATTAATTAATAATTATTACCTAATTATTAATAATTAGGTACATAAGAAAAATTTTATTACCAAAGATTTTTTTGCTTTCTTTTGCCTATGGATATAATAGGAAGGAAAGTATTGTTTTAATTTTTCGAAATCCAGTTTTCACCGGATCTACGCGTTTTCAAACCCCCTGAATCCAAAACACCTGTTTATAGCTATTGGCCTGTGTGGGTGTGAAAAAATATCTCAAGAATATATCATGTACGAAGTTGAAACTTGGAACTTAAGTTAGGTACTACTACCGGACCTGCCACGAACATTTTCATCAAAATCGGTCAACCAGAAGTAGTATTATATTCTTGTCATTTTTAACTTTTTTGCGATTTTCTCAAAAACGCAAATTTATTTTCAAAAAAATTAAAATTTTTTTTAAATTTATTTTCTCTAATAAATTAAAGAAAACTTATTGGTTAACTAGTTCAATTCTAAATATTCTGAAATCCGGTTCGATGACTAACATTTTCAGTTTTTACTTTTAGTAAAACTAATAAAAGATTTTTTATTATAAAACTATAAGATTCAACTTAACAACTTTCTTAAAATGTAGATGTTTATGTCATCAGTCGAAAGGCTGGTTTGAACCTCTAGAGGCTTTACTAAGTAAAACTGAAAGTAAGGTGTTTTACCATGCTTTCCTCACTGAGTGGCAAAGCATACTTATCAGCATGACAGGCCCTCCAAAAAGCAATTACTTTCCAACCTGGAAATGACATCTTCACTTCATTTACCACAGAGTCTGGCTGTGTAATGAAATTCATTACTCTCAGAGGAGATAACTCTGACTATTGGCTTTAACACCTCTACCTTTTCTGTTCTTAAATGCTTCAGCCATATAATTAGCTAACCTTGTGATAAGAAACAGAGCTATTTTTCGTAGCCTTAGATCTAGCAGATCGCGTACAAATAACTAACAGTCAACTTGCCTGTTATGGGTAAAACCAAATGACGACTTTACATGAATTTTAACTTAATAAATCGACGTTACATAATGCACATAATTTCATCATATATTTAATTATAATATAAACATAGAAGGACTGAGGAATATTATGACGAAAAAATTATGTAAAAATCAAGGAATATTTTTATTGTATTTAAATAAAATACCTGACACTACCACAATTATTGCGTAAAACAATAGTTTATATTCGATAGACATACTTTTAAAAGTTAAGTAACATTTTACTCTTTTATAATAATGTAATATTTACATTTATAGGAATATTAAGAGTTGTAATATACCATACACCGTAATTTAATTTAGTAAACTTACATATATGGTATAATTTTCACTTAGCTTTGTTTCGTTCATATATTTCTGTATAAATTGATATCTATTTAAATATAATAATAATAATTGTACGTGTCATTCCTCTTGGTTATAAATGCGTGAGTACGCGCGCGCGTCAAAAAGAAAAAAGAGAGATCAGTATAGAGATGACAATTTAAAAAAAGAACTACAACTATGGTACAGTTGGAAAGAGAGGATGGTTTAAACGCATCTATAGTCCAGACACTATCATAGTGCACGACTGTCAGCAACAACTATGTATTGTTTGTACTGTCTTCGTTGTATGTACTGGTTTCTAAAGAGGATAACGCTTGACTAAGGTTTGCGTTTACCATCTCTGGCATACAACGTTCTTGCGTATTTCATTTATTTACTTTTTTATATGTTTATTTATTCTGTATCTAACACTTGTAAATCCTTCACTTCCGTAACCACCTTCTACATATTAAGAATTACTTAAATGTGTTGTGAGAATCTAACCTCTATCTACCTTACCTACGGTGTACTTTAACAACATAAGAATTTCGTATTCCAATTATATAAAATCAGTACAATATATATGTAAAACAAGTTGTGGAAAACTAACCGTGGTTTTTAAAAACAAAAAAATTTATCAAATATTTTATAAAAAATATAGTAGACAATAATTCTTTTATGATGACAATATTATTTGAGAAATGTGATCCAAAAAAAGAACTTAGAGGGAAAGATCCTTTGGAAGATCGCCCTGAGTAAATGAACTTACATTACAGGTTATGCGAAAGAAACCTTCTGTAAAATAAAAGCGAATAATTGATGGTGATGATCAGAAAACGAAGACAATTTTAAGACGCCAAACAAATTACCTAACGTGCCGGATAAATGGTTTAAAGAAGTAAGAAAATAAACCGAAAAATATAATGGGCAGAATCAAGTACAAAACAAAGTAATAATAATTATTCAAAGGGATTCTACAAAGAACAAAAGGAGAACATCGGATGGACGAAAGTAAGGAGAATGGTACACATATAAAGAATGCTGAGGTCCTAGGCTGAAAAACTTTCAGTCATGTTTCAAGTTACGAGACGTGGTTTATAACGATTTTAAACGATAAAAAATATTTTTAATGTTTGATTAACAGTACTAGTGACATTAATAATGAATATAAACAGTATTTTCTTGTACGTTACTTTAATCGTTATCCAAAAAAGGCTAGCGGTGGATACTTAATTTCTGTTTTAGCTTTATGTTAGCTTATCACAGCCCTATAGCCTAAAAGAAAAGAGTGTTCGTTATAGTAATAGTATGGACAGTAATAGTATTGAAAAATAATAAACTAATATTACAGTTTCGTTGTGATAGTAATAAATAAGATAAATAATTTAATAAAATGTTGGCTAAACGGGATGTTACTTTTATCCCGAATTTTTTTATGTTTTATTTACATTTATATTTATAAGACTTTACGTTAAAACTTCTAAATTCATATATTGTGAGACAGAATTTCATCCTAGTAAAAATTATTTACTTTTATACGGATTTAAATATTTGGGGTCCTATTAACTCTCTCAGGTTACTCCTGAGTCTGTACAAGACTACCCCCATTTATATTTCACGTACATTATCCTCATCCCATTGGGGTCATAGTATTGCTTATTGTTTTTAAATTGAACATTTTACAATGTACACAAGCTAGGGATTAAAAATAACAAATCTGAGTTGTTTTACAATCAGTTTTAAATTAAGTTAATATTAAAAGTATGTACTTTTAAAAACTTAAAATACTCTAAACTTAAATTTAGATACGAGGTGTGGCTATTAAATAACGAGACTGACGTAAAAACATTTATTTTAACATTTATTTTATACATAATCACTTATTATCACCTTCAATATACACTCCTTCTCTATCCGTACAACGCTCCATACGAATTTTCCATTGTTGGAAACAGTGCTGGAAGTCATCTTCTGTCTGCTCTTTCAGGACACGTGCCACTTTACTTATAATCCGGAAACGAAGCGTCAATCCATGCACTGGAAGAGCCGAACTTCCCCGAGAGCCAAAAAAGCTCGAATGAGCAAGTCAAAATTTAAAGCAATGATGATTGTTTTTTTTTTATATCCAGTACAGCATCTCAGTGTTAGAACATTCACCTTATTCACCAAATCTTGCACCATGTGACTTCTACCTGTTCCCTTAGGTGAAATCTGCATTAAAATGGACAAGATTTGAGTCTGTGGAAGCTGAAAAAGAGAAAGCGGCACGTGTCTTGAAGGAGCTGACAGAAGATGACTTCCAGCACTGTTTCCAACAATGGAAAATTCGCATGGAGCGTTGTAGGGATAGAGAAGGAGTGTATATTGAAGGTGACAATAATTGATTATGTATAAAATTAAAATTAAATTTTTACAACGTCAGTTTCGTTATTTAATAGCCACGCCTCGTATAAGATGAATTACCGTAAACGATAGATTTAACGACAATATTAGAGATGAAAATAGAAGGCGTGAACAGGTGATAATGGCGAATAATATTAACTTCAATTAACAATAGGTTATATGTTAAATCTGAAAGTCGAGTAGTTTGTCTTGTTAAGTCTTATAATATCAAGTAAATATATTTTTAACATTGCGTTTATTTACAATCAGTCTAAAAATAACTGGAAGTGAATATAGTAGACGTATTTACATGATGAACACAAGACCTAGTGGTATTGCTTGGAAAATAAAATAAAATAATTTACAATTTTTGAAAACCTTAAATCTAGATAAGAGATAAATAACAGTAAAATAGAAAGTTAACAAAATAACAGAGATGAGAATAGAAGGCGTAGGAGAAGAAGAAAACGGTGATGTGATAATAGTGAATAATATGAACTTAAATTAACTAGGTAAATTATTTAAGCTTGATAAATCTGAACAAGGTCAAGTAATTTTATTCGTTTTAGTCTCGTTAAAGTCTTTGCTATTATCAAATTATGCAAGCGCCAAAGAATTCGGGTGATCTTTTAATTTTACTTGATATTTTGAACTTATCTGCATAATTTCTTCTTTCACGGTGTTTACTGTAAGTCCTTATGCAGTGTATCATATGTCATGTATCTTGGAGCGTTTTTTATTATTCATTGAACTTTTCACTGAAATCGTTGGATGATGGCAACATTCGATTTTGTAGTTGATTTCCGAAGAAGTAACTTATAAGCCCACAGTGGTTTCAATTTGATTTTATAAACTGATTTCACTTTCAAGTAAAATAATCACCAAAGAATTCGAATGATCTTTTAATTTTATTTAATATTTTGAACTTAATTGTATAGGAAACTTCATTTTTTAACTAATAATATTAAATTCAGTTCGTGTATCAATAAAGAACGAATATTACGAGTAATCTTTTTTCTTCTTTTACGACCACAATGGATCACTTTAGTCAAATTTAGAAAGCTTCTTCCTTTTCATATTCTTTAGCTTGATGTTTTGCCAGTATGCCATCATTAGGGCTGATCTTGCTTGCCGAACTTCCTCTAAAACGACCGGTTTCTTCCTGCTTGGGTTTGTTCTTCCATCTGATTTTGTTTCAAATCTACTTTCCTTATTTCTTAAGATTTTTAATTTTTCTGTTTTGTTTTCTAAATCATCGAAAGTTAATCCGAGTTCGATCATGTCTTCTTTGACAATTCGCATCCATGCTCCTGATGTTGCCATTGGAAAGGGTTTTCTAATCATATTGTTTAAAATTCTGTCTTTAGGGGTTCTAATAAGATTTCCAAGAAAAGATATCCTTTTCTTCCTTATTGTATCTGTTATGGCTTCATTTTCTTGTTCGTTTGTTGGAATTCTCCATTCCCTATCTACTTTGTTTTTCTTTTGTATGCAGGTTCTCAGGATTAGTCTTTCGAGTCTTAAGACATTGTCTATTGCTTTTGTCTTGGTTACTTTTGCTAATGTTTCGCTTCCATATAAAACTTGTGGTTGTATGACTGTTTTGTAATGTTTAATTTTTGTTTGTATAGATAAGCATTTTTTGTTGTATACGTTTTTGGTTGTTTGTTGTGATTTAAATAACTTTTCAGTCTCTCTTCCCACGCTATGTTTTCTTTATTGTTGTGCTATGTGTTCGCTTATATATTTAAACGATTGAACTAGTTCCACTTGTTTTTGGTGGGCAATTTTTATGGACACTTTTTTGATAGGCAATTTTGATGGACATTTTATTTTTCTTTCTTCTTTTTTTCTTGTAATTTTGTTATTCATCATTCATGTATCATGAACTTTATCTCATAGAACATATAGGCTACCAATGGGTATCACTGTCCTTTTCCATTTATTTTTTTCCTTGTGATCCTTTGTTTACTTTTATCAAATTTGCTCGTTGTATCTTAGTATATAGTTGCAAATAAAGTTATTAAAGTTTAAAAAAATACCTAGTTCCACTCGGTTTCCGTTCATGTTTACTGAATTTATGCAGAGTGTCTCTTTGGCCGAATTAAATTAGGAGCAATTTATAATAGAAATTTATAAAAAAAATACAGAAATAAAAGAATTTGGAACTTTGTTAATATTATAAATTCATTTTAGATAATATCTGTGTACAAGTACAATTTATCGTATTATTTTATTGAAATAATTATTAACAATATTAAACAATAATTAATAATGATTTTTATCAAATATATTATAACTCAATAATAAATTAATGATATAATCATAAATTTGTGTGTTATCTTGATTTAAAGCGAAATTAAATTTAATTCAATTTTCAAACGTGCAAAATATAATATATAATAAATAAGATATTTACATAAAAAGGTCTATATTAAATTATACAATACTGTATTGTGTTATATTTAATAAAATTATATTATCAATAAACTTCTATTATTATGCGATATTATACAATCAGTCATAGATAGAATCGATGCAAAATTTATGGAGATGTGTTATATGAGGTCTGTATGGTCGTAATGGATAATGACTAAGTTTATGATGGTCGTAACTATAACCACCTACGAGACCTATATACATAATAATAATTGCATATAATAATTTGCATCTGTTGCATACATTAACATTCGGTTTTTTTCTGGTAAGGAAAGATTATGCAATAACATATGTTCTCTTATTCCTTTGTAAGATTTTTATTATTTATATATAGCCTAGTGTTTGACCTATTGTAAAAGTTAATGGCCTGTTATTTTATATTGCACGCATGTAATATTTTGTAATTAACAGATATTTTAAATATTTAATTTGTAGTCTATTACAAAAAAGAAACGGTGTGATAGTTATTAATATGTTTGTTTTTTACATATTGCTATCCTTTAAGGGGTTGCGTTAAAATTTGTAATTATCACTGGGTAAATTTTTTTTTTTTTTTTTAACTTTAATAACTTTATTTGCAACTATATACTACGATACAACGAGCAAATTAGATGACAGTAAACAAAGGATGACAAGGAAAAAAAATTAAATAAAAATAAAAATAAATAAATGAAAAAGAACAGTGATACCCATTGGTATATGTTCTATGAAATAAAGTTCATGATACATGAATGATAAATAACAACATAAGAACAAAAAAGAAGAAAGAAAAATAAAATAAATCACTTTATAGAAGATCTCTGGCCCATTGACGTTTCAACCTGCGCTGCGGATTTCCTGGTAGTGATGCATCCGATAGTTTGGTGATTAATTCGTTGGGGTGATCATGCAATTTTCTGTGAAAAACACTGTAGCTGGACTTAACTACTTCACTTATGAACGGAATATTAAGGTCGTCATGTAGAATTTTGTTGTTGACATAAAAAGGTGCGCAGGTGATTAAACGTAGGCATTTTGACTGAAAGGCTTGTAATTTTTGTAGATTGCTCGGTTTAGCTGTGCCATAAATTTGTAGTCCATAGGTCCATATTGGTTTGAGATAAACTTTGTATAGTAATAGTTTAGATTTTAGAGTCAGTGAAGAGCGGCGTCCAAGAAGTCGAAATAGTTCTTTCAATTTGGAGTTCAAAGTCAGTCTTTTGGTTTTTATATGAGTCGCCCAGGTGAGTCTCTTGTCAAGGTGAAGTCCAAGGTATTTAACTTTTTGTCGTTGTGGTATCGGTTTATTGTCGAGGAATAGTTGAGGACATTCGCCTTTCCGGAGAGAAAAGGTGACATGCACTGATTTTGAAGCGTTGAATTGGATCCTCCAGATTTTTAACCAGTAATTTAAAAAGTTAATGTGACTTTGTAAATTATTACTTGCTGCTTCTGGCTTTACATCAGAAGAAAGGATGACTGTATCGTCAGCATAAGTCGCTAAGGTGGTGTTAGCAGATGCAGGTAGATCTGATGTATAGATGCTGTAAAGCAGTGGCGACAAGATTGATCCTTGTGGAACACCAGCGACGATTCGTTTGTAGTCAGACAGAGCCGTGTTATGTTTTACTTGAAAAAATCTGTCCGTTAAAAAGGAGCTGATGATTAAGAAATAGGCATCTGGCAAGAATTTTCTTAATTTATATCGCAGACCTTGATGCCAAACTTTATCAAACGCTGCGCAAACATCAAAGAAGACGGCACTTACATATTTTTTTTGTTCAAAGCCAGAGGCAATTTGATCAACGATTCTGTGTAGTTGTTGAATTGTGCTGTGCCGTCGACGGAACCCAAATTGATGATTAGGGATTATACCTTGGTCTTCTACAAAAATATAAGCAGTCTTGGGAGTAAAAGTTTTTCGAATAATTTTGAAACCGTTGAAAGTAAACTGATGGGCCTGTAAGAAGATGGTTCGTGGATTGGTTTATTTTCTTTATGAAACATGATAACTTGTGAAAATTTCCACTGTATAGGAAAGTGGGTGGTCCGCAAAATAGCATTAAAAATTTGCGTAATTAGAGTTATTCCTGCTTGTGGCAGTTCACGTAGTACTTCAGCCGTTATCAAATCATATCCAGGAGATTTTTTTAGTGGCAATTGAGTAATTGCAGTCTTTATTTCTTGGTCAGTAAAATTGAGTGGAGGTAGACACAACTGTAAAGGTGAAGATACTTTATCTTCTATTAATTTTGTAAAAGCTGGTAAAGTATCACCATGTGGTTGGAACGTCTTTTCCAAGTGTTCAGCAAATAGGATGGCTTTTTCATTGTCAGATTTTGCCCATGTGTTGTCCAGTTTCCGAAGAGGAGGGCAGTGAGGAGTATAGCGTAGGAGTTTACCGGTTTCTTTCCATAGACTTCCATCTTTCGTATTCAGGTTCCTAACACGATTTTCTAGATTTTCATTTTTCACTGTACGTATGATAGATTTCAAGGTATTCGTAAGTTGATTGAGTCGTGTTTTATCAGTAGGTAGTCTTGAGTTTTGCCATTGTCTTCTAGCCTGCCTCTTCTCAGCAATTAATTTTCGTATGTAATGTGGATAGCAATGTTTTCTCTCCACCGTATGTTGAAGGGAAGTCGAGGAGTTCCATGCTGCAACTTGTATCATCGTCGTTAAGTGCTCAACCGCAGATTCTACGTCAACTGAATTTTTTAACGGGAGATGTAAGTTGAGTGAAGGTTGAAGTGATTCTCGAAACATATCCCAGTTCATAACTCCAGCTGTTAAAGAAGGTTTAATGGGAATTTCCGTAGGTTGGTCAGAAAGAACAAGTAAAACTGGCGAGTGATCGGACGACAAATCATCTAAGGGCGAAATTGAAGAGTGGAGATGAGAAACGCCTTTTGAAATAAAGAAGTCGAGAAGGTCAGGTAATTTACTAGTTGCTGAAGGCCAGTATGTAGGTGTTCCAGTGGAATGAATATCAAGGTGGTTCTCTAGGATAGCCTTTAGTAGTGCTCGGCCTCGTGGATTGATAATCCTTGATCCCCACTGTACATGCTTTGAGTTGTAATCTCCACCAGACAAGAAACGTTGACCAAGGGAAGAGAAGAATTCAGTGAAGTTTTCACATTTCAAAGAGAATCGTGGAGGGCAATACACTGCCGCTAGGTTTATGTCAAATTTTTTTAACTTTAAAGTGACAGCTACAGCCTGAAACGATTCCGTAGGATGTTGAAGAGGATATTCGTTGTGTTGAATAGAAGACCGAATTAAAACAGCAGCACCTCCATATCCTCTATCATCTGGTCTATCTGCCCTGTAAATTTTGTAACCTTTAATATAAAATTTAGATCTTGAAGTGAGATGCGTTTCCGAAACAAGCAATACGTCTATTCTATTGCTATGTAAAATGATTTCAAGCTCATTAAAATGATTTAATATGCCGTTAGCGTTCCATAATAGGATAGTTAGAGAACCAGATGTATAATTATTTGCCATTTTGTTGTAGAAGGGCTTGAATTAGTTGTGACATCAATGTTATCATTGGAGTAAAAAGGGACTTCATTTCTGCAATAAAAGACGTAATTTGTTCGGAGACGTTAAGAGAGGGTGACGTAGAGTCGTCGGCCACTGCTCGACTGTACGAAACAGAAGGGCGTCGGTGTGGATTTAAGTTAGTGGTGGATATTTCTTCTGTTTTTGAAGGGGATGTCGAATCAATAGATGTATTGGTGTTGCAGAATTGTCGGCTGCTGTTCCGACTTGGTAGATGCGGGAAAGCTGTTATAGATGCAGTTGATGGAGGTTGAGGTGGACAAGAAATTTTTGATTTTGTTGCGAGAGCAGGGGAGCGTCGGTTTTGTAGATCTTTGTGAACGGTGCAACCGCGATAGTTCGCCGGATGTTTACCATTGCATAGAGCACATACGGCTTCAGTGGTTCTTGGTTTAGTGCATGTTTTAGAATCATGCTGGCCCGCACAGCGAACACATCTATGTGGTAAATTACAATATGATTTTGTATGCCCATATCTTTGGCAACGAGTGCATTGTATAATTTGTCTTTTGTGGCGAGGTTCTTCAACTTGTATTTTAGAATTAAGTAGGAATTTAAGGTCAAAGATAGAATTTAAGGTCAAAGAACTGGGTAAATTAAAATAATAATAATTATTATAACAAAGATCATAGAAATGCGAACTTGCTCGTGACAGCCGACGTTGCCAAACTTACAATAACTAAGTATACTATTATGATTGCAATAAAAATGTCTCTTTACTGACATATGGAGTGATTTTTTTGTCTTGTTACCTGATAATTTTACTGCCTTTTAATGTTTTTTTTAATGTCTGATAATTTTTTTCTAAGAAAAAGAAATTTTATTTTCTGACCCGAAGTTGGTTGCCCTACTCAACCAGTATAGATACAGCAGTGTGAGTTGATTCTCCTTGAGCTGTGTAATGTTTTGTGCCGTTACCGGTCGTGTTACGAACAGAATGTCTTTTACCCTACTATAGGTTTCATAATCATAGACAACCGAGTTTTAACCCTTGCATCTCCAAAACTATGAGTTGGATTTTTACATATTTTACATAAAAATTTAGCTCATTTTATTCTGCGTTGAGCTCTAATAGTCCTATATTTTTGATAATTTTTAAAAATTTCCATATCGAGGTTGAAAGACAAGAAGACCCGGTTTTTTCGCTATCGCAACAAATTTCATGCGTTTAGAGGCGTGTAACTCGATAACTATTTGACCAAAAAGTTTTAAATTTTAACACAACATAGACAATTATATTCTTACAGCGTGTACAAAATTTCAGAATCGTCTGTCATTTAAATTTTGATTTATTAACAATATTCTGAACCCTTGCTATCTCGGTAACCGCTCAATCGTTCGGCACGGGCAAACTATCGTTTTATTCAGCATAAAACAATTAGTACAGATACGTTAATAACAAGAAATATTGGTTGGAAAATGTTGTGGTAGAATTTTTAAAATTTTGAAAAATAGACTGGGCCATGCGGGGGATGGGCGCTACTATCAGGTATTCAGTCCGACAGTATGTCACGTACACATGGATGGCAGCGCCCATCCCCCGCATTACCCAGTCTATTTTTCAAAATTTTAAAAATTCTACCACAACATTGGCCGATCAATATTTCATGTTATTAAAATATTTGTCCTAAGTTTTTTATGCGGAATAAAACGATAGTTTTATTATAACTATCGAGTTACACGCCTCTAAATGCATGAAATGTGTTGCGGTAGCAAAAAAACCGGGTCTTTTTGTATTCCAAACTCGATATGGCAATGTTTCAACAACCATAAAAATGTAGATTTATTATAGGTCAACGCAGAATAAAATGAGCTAAATTTTGATGTAAAATATGTTAAAATCCACCTCATAGTTTTGGAGGTACAAGGGTTCAAACTCGGATATCTATGATTATGAAACCGATAGTAGAACAACGGGTTTTCATTCTTGAACAATATTTTGCTATGAAATTATACGCGAGTATAAAAGAATTATTTCAAATTAAATTTGTTGGTGTTTCGTCCACCAGAAAAAAGTATCAATTTTTGGGCAAACAAACCGATTTCGAAAAACAGGTAGTGTTTGCGACAGAAAACGTAGTGGTCGACCAACTCTTTTGACAGATGACATTTTAGAGAATGTGAAAACAAGATTGCTCAATTCTCCACGGAAAATTTAACTAAAATTTTTTTTCGCAAGTTGGTTTGTCATATTCGAGTGTTCAGAAAGCTGCTAAAAAATTTAAATTTCATCTGTATCGCGTACGATTAGTCCAAGAGCTTCAGCCTCCAGATTTAAACAAGCGATTGTTCTAGGGTAAAAGATATTCTGATCGTAACACGACCGGAAACGGCAGTGTTCAGCTTATGGTAGGCCTATTCATAGAAGCCCTTATAGTCAGTTATCAGTTACCTGAATTTAGTTCAATTTATTATGATTTCTCGGTTTACTCCAGTTTTCTCAATATCCTTTTTGACTTCTTTAAACATTTTATTTGACTCTTTAGTTCTGTAGTTGAGTGTTTTAAACAGTTTTTTCGACCGTTTTTCATCCATTCTATACAGATGCCTTCGAATTTTAGTCTTCATTTTCTCGTTTTTAGTCATTTTCATTGACCGTTTGTTGTAATTGTACTGTTCGTATTTTACTCATAACCTATACCCGTCTTCAGACCCATTATCTTACGGAGGATCTTCCTTTAAAATTTCTCTTTTTTCTTAGATCAACCTTTCCGATCAGTTTAAGCTTTTTATATATTGCGGAAAACTTATTACAACTTATTTCTCACAATAATGTAGATTTCTTCTGGTTAATAAAATACACCTAAATATAATAACCTATACGTATATACATATATATTACACAGTATAAGGTTATACATAAAAAAATACTTAAGAGCAAAAATATCCCACGAGACTTTTATATCATTTAGTTTAAATCCGCTACAAAAATTCTAAGTAAATTAAATTAGACAAAACTTTCTATTCACAATTTAATTCCTAATCGGGAATAATTTATGAAAATTTATTTAAATCAGTTAGTGAGAAAAATTTCACTTTTCTTTTAAAATTGATAAGAAATTTACATGCTGTGTAGTATATTCTTGAATTATAAGGATATCGATCGAACAATAATCTTGTAATGAATGGTTACTGTGTAAAGAAAGTTAATGTAACTTACAATGACTGTGTATAATAGATAATATGAGATTTTATTTAGATTTATTGTATTGATAAAATAAAGACGTTCACGTTCAGATAAATAATATGAAATAACGATAAGATTTGTATCAGGCGATAAATTACACGAAAGGAAATAAGATGAATCAAATGAAAGTTCACCTCTGATTGAGAAGAGAAAAAAGGAGTATAAGAAATACGTTATTGAATGTTAGTAGACAATACATTTTGTACATGGTACATGAACGAGAAGGTATTGTAGCGTCTTGTAAATGTGGACAAGATAGCCGGTGGAGACGCTACTTTAAATATCTTTGTATAAAACTGTAATCTACACTCGTTCACTGTATCTTCTATTCATAACATCTTTTTATTTCTTTATTTTGCACGCATCTTTGTTATAAACTTTTCCCCGTTTTAGTTCTAGTTATCATTTTATTATCATGTCCTCTTGAGAGATCGAGTAGTTCTTATTAATATTCTACTAATTTATATTTTTTTACATAAAACCTCAAAAATGTTATATCAAAGGCATTTCTGATACTTGGCACCCAAGCTGCACAATCTGCTCTTCTTATACCTTAAAAATATTCCTGATATTATAAGATAAAAAAAAGCATAACCACATAATTACTTATGTAATTAATGGAGGTATGTACCCATTACAGGCAGGTGGGGTGTTATATTATTTATATTCGATCTACTAGTTCCAAGGCTACAAAAAGTAGTTCTGTTTCTTATCACTTGGTCAACCAAGTATAGGAATTTAAGAACAGAAGAGGAAGAGATTTAAAAAGACACTAGTCAGAGTTATCTCCTCTGAGAGTAATGAATTTCATTATACAGTCAGACCCTGTGGTGAATGAACCGACTGTGTCATTTGCAGAGTGGAAAGTTATTCATCTACAAAAAAGTTATTCATCAATTATTAATATTCAGCTACAACAACCTTTTTTTCTATACGCTATTAACGGATACAAAAAGCGCGATCGTATGAGCCTATTCCAGGAATTTGGAGTCCTACGTTTAAGAAATGTATTCGTGTACAAGGTGCTCCTACAGTTCTATTGGACGTGTGGTAACCTTAAAGTAATAATAGATCCTAGAAAAATATTTATATTATGCTACTAGGAAGGCTGAAAAAATAAAGACAAGAAAACTGTTATAGTATTTTTACAAAATATTTATTTAAAATTAATAAAATTTCTATCTTGAGGGGCAGTTTGTTTACGTACTTCCATCCTATGTACACCACATCTATTGAAACAAACTGAATCATCATATCCTATCAATCTACAACCAAGAACTTGAGAAATTTTTCAAGTTTTAAAAAAACCTCTCCTGTGGTTTGTTTTTACTTTTCTTTTATGAGAGAGTTTTTCTATTTTTTGTACTCATTTATTGAATTAATTTCACTAAAATTAATATATTCAAATTTTATTAGTTAAAAAATATTGTTAAGTAGTTTTCATTATAAAATAAAAGTGTTTTTAATTGTTCTTTGTATGACAAAATGTAAATCTTACGTAATTTTTTCAATTTTATAATTTATTAAAATAATAATAATTATTATTATTATTGATATTTGTGTAAATTTAATGGTATTTGTATCATTATAATATTCAGTTCTTTAAAAAAACCTGTTGTCACCGGATGGTGGCATTAAGTGGCAAACCTTATTTGTTTGGTGGCCCTGAAAAGGGCCGTTTAAGCGGCGGTCGTCTTGATGGGAGGCGTCGGTCGTAGTCGTCGTGGCGGTCGAGGAGCTAGGCGACACGGCGTGTCGTCGTCCAGCGGAGACGTCATCATTCCCTCGCAGTAGTGCGTCGATGGCTGCTTCGTCGGGTCCGGTGGGCGCAAGACTCGGGACCGCTGTGGGCATCGCTCACGTCAGCGGGCGATGACGGTCCGGTCGACGGCTTACGGTAAAAGGACAGCGAGCGGAAGCATCATCTTCTCTCTTGCGGGGTCGTCGATTAGTCTTCGCTGGAGTCCGGCAGCCGTGTGCCGTGGTGGACGTCTTGTCGATGCTGTCTGGATCGGAGTTGAATCCCTCTGTGTCTTGATCGGTATTGAATCGTTCGGCTCAGTGCAGCGCTCTTTATATAGTTGCCGAGAGCGCTGTGGTAGAGAGCGGCTACTGGCTTGGCCTTGATGACAAAGGCTTCTGTCGGTGCGCAGCCGAAAGGTTTGTCGGTATGCCGTCAAAGAGCCTATCGCGCCGACAAAGGCCACAAGAAGTATTGAAGGCCGGCAACACAGTAAATGATTTATTAGAAGGGGTGGCGGTGACACTGTTTAACGTAATTTTTAAGCTCGTATAATAGTATATTTTAGTAGTTATAATTATTTATGAATTTTTGTATACTTCTATGCGCGGTCAGAACTTTTTCGTGAACTAGAGTTTTTGCGTATAAATATATTTTTAATTAAAAATATTGTGTGTAACTTAGTATAGTAATAAATTGTAATTTATATTTAACTAAATAAAAAAAACACTAAATGACTCCTTTAGTAAATACACCAATGTAAAATCCAAACGTCTTCATTTTTCCCAAAAACCTAACATGGTAACTTAAAGAAAACTCTTTTTGGTATATATATTTACCGTTAAATTTTTTTTTTAAATATGATGGTATGTTTCATTACTGTAGAATTATAAAGTAATAAAACTCGTGGTAACGGACTACAAGATTACAGTAGCTAAGACAATAAAAATAATTTAT
This sequence comes from Catonia carolina, assembly GCA_035578175.1. NCBI lineage: Eukaryota > Metazoa > Arthropoda > Insecta > Hemiptera > Achilidae > Catonia > Catonia carolina. Next base: position 240,402,590 of record JAQMRL010000001.1, on the reverse strand, counting down.
TTTCGACCCATTAATTATTTAAATTTTATTGCTCAGATTCTTAATAAAATCTAAGTATTTTATGCATATATACGGCCATAATTTTATCTTATAGTCGTCATAACCCACAATATTAAACAGAAGCTGCATTGTGTGTATACTGTAGGGAGTAGTTAAAAATGTAGGAAAAATGACTGGGTTGTAAATATACACTCGATATTTCTTAATTAACAAAAACGTTTTCTTGATACAAAGGCTTGTATTTTTTGCGAATACTTGACTATTGTTGGTATTATTTTTTATTATTCTTAACGACTTCTATGCTAATTGTAGGATGTACCCTGACATGACTTAAAACACTTTTTTGGGCAAAAACTGTAAAAAGTAGGAACTTATGGGATAACACTTCATACAACAAAAATAATTCTGTTTAAAACCTAAGTAAGACTTTATTTAATCTCTTATAAATGTACATTGCAATGTGTTCAATTTAGAACAATTAGTAACCCAATGAACCAATGAGATAAGGATGATGTGTATGACTTGTAAATAAGGTGTAGACCCATTCGACTATTCTTGAGAGAGTATGGTTAATTGAACCCCAACCATCAAAATACACCGGTAACCAAAGTTAACTACTTTTACTAGATTTTTAACCAGGAACCTTCGTTTCCGAAAATCAGCTGTCAAAGAGCTGACTCGCGGCGACGACGTTTCCTATAGACCCGGTGGGTCAAATAAGATATTTTCTTTTTCTTTTTTTGCTAGTGACCACTGTAGTTGATGCGACGTTGAATAAAACAAAGAAAAGAAAGAACAGAAAAGATATTTTAAACTGATTTTTTTTTATTGTAAACGAAAACCCCTATAATGACTTTAATTATTAATCGTAATGTTGCGTTGTTTTCATTTCAGGTGAAAATGGACGACTTGAATACAGTATTGCATCTGGAGATGAAGATGGAATGTTTGAAATGGAAGTTGATAACGGTACAATAATTAGCAGAAGACCGTTAGATCGCGAAACCAGAAGTTTGTACAATCTTGTGGTGGTTGCAACAGATCAAGCGCGCCCACCTCAACCAAGACTTTCGTCAAGTGTTCAAGTAAGTATGAAATCAGATGTAACTTAATAGCTGGATATCTTCTTCTCAGGGTGCCTCTCTTCGTTCAGAAGGTTGGCGACTATCATGGCAATGCTTACTTTATTGGTAGCTATCCGAAACAGTTTTTCTGAGCTTTAGTTAAACCATACTCTTAGATTGGTCATCCAAGAAACTCTTCGGCGTCCTGGTCCCCTTTTAATGTCAATTTTGCCTTCCAGAATGCGTTGGAGCAGTTCAAACCTGCGCTCATTCCGCATGATATGACCGAGATATTTCAGCTTTCGCGCCTTCACTATGCTGAATAATTTCTCTGCCTTGTTTATTCGACGTAGCACTTCTGCATTAGTAATATTCTGCGTCCAGGATTTTCGCAGCATCCTCTTATACAGCCGAAATTCGAACGCTTTGTTGCTTCCGAGTCCAAGCCTCAACTCCGTACAATAGGATGAAAACACATAACACTTCAAACATCTCGTTTTAGTGTCAAAGGTTAAATTGTGCTTTTGAGGACAGAATTCATGGTGTTGAAGACATTTCCGGCCTTGGCAATACGACCTGTTATCTCTTGCGAATTAACTGGATATAATAAATGAAATATCTTCTAATCTCGAGTTTGTTTTATCCTGGTTTCACAACAACATGTTTCACTTCCGTGTCGTAAAATACTCAGGCAAATTTTTATTCGTCTCGACGTGACGTTCAAATTTAAGATTGATTTGAAAATTTTTTGCTGATCTAGGTTAAGGTTAATCAACTAATGTTAGCATGTTCTTTTAACTGCGTTCCGTACATTACTAAGACTGTACTGAAAGAGAAGGACGTTAACAGTAATCTTTGTACCTACTGTTTTGTTGTTGAAAAAGTATATAGCGGTAGCATTAAAACCACCATCCATATGTTCATATAAAAAATATGTAGAACATAGCTCACATGTCTGTTATACTGTGTTGATCATTGAGAAACATGAATTTTTGATAACACTTCACTGAGTATTCTAACCAATTAATATGATGTGGATGTGGCTATACGCTGAACATTGAACGGTGACTAGTCATTAAAATGCAAAAAGATTATCCATGTGGAAGTTATTTTGTCTGATGGTAGGTTGACTATGAAAAGGTGAAGTGTAGAGGAGCGGAAGGGGGGTAAAATTGCAATAAAGAAGACGTAATATTGTAACATTAGCGTATGAGTTAAAACGAGAATTTGCTACTGCACTAGATTTAGATATAAGTGAATACACATGTCCATTAAATTGAGTGAAGCCAGCGGCTTGTTTAAAACGGTTTCTTATATTAATATGATAGTCGATTCGCAAGTAAGAAATCAAACTAAAAATAAAAAAGATAAGTAGAAATATTTATTTTGTATTCGTTAGAATTAACTAATGTGTATTTTGAGATTTACAAACCTTTAGGATATCAATAAATTGTAATTCGTCTAAATGTTAATAACGTTACCTGTTTTTTTTTTTTTTTGATGACAATGTTCCAGTTTATCTTAACAAAATGTATGTCCGAATATTTAATTATTTTACGTACCGTGAGATTCAGTAATATCCTATTACTGAAACGCATTTATTTTAGTAATCATGGTACAGTATTAAGTAACCAGAACTGCATAAACTTATTTTTTACAAAAATTATATAATTTTTATTTCATGTGTTAGGCTACTTATCGGTTATACTTAGATTACTATTGCAACCCAATTTAACATAATTCTCTAAAAGAAGTGTTTGATTCTTAATAAATTTTTAGCGATAAAGTTTCTTTTTGTAATGGTTTTTATTTGTGTAAACTTGAAAGTTGGAGAAGCAACAGTTCTCAAAAAAAAATTTCAGTTGTAATGTGTATTAAGTAAATATTGAAATAATTTTTTCTTTTTAATTTTTAAATTAGATTATTATTGATTTCGTTTCAATATTTTTAACAGCATAAACACACATTCGTATTCTGAGATGGTTGAAATACACACATAAAAAAATGGGAAGAAACATTTAGTAAAAAATGAAAAAGGCTTAGGAATACGAGAAGTTGCATGAACCCAAATAAATCAAATGTAAGAAAAATATCTTTTAATATGTTCCTTAAAAGCTTTAAACGATTAAAAATCAGGGAAGATTTGATTTTAAAATACAGTATACCAAAAAATATTCCAGCTAGATTTGTTGAACTAAAACAACATTTTGGATACTTTCACTGAAGTAGGCCTAATTTTTTACATTTCTCTAAGTATTCCTAATAATCAAAAAATTCGTAATTTGTATTCAATAAATTGACGGAAATTTATTTTCAAAAATTACTAAAATTTAGTGTGAACCCTCAAATGTATTTCTTTTGCCAATGTAAATATTGAAATATATAACCTATTTATAATCATTATTAACAATGTAAAGTGAAAAACATAACCTAATTTTAATCATGAGTGAATGATGTAAAATGAAAATCACCTGTGTAAGACTTTAAAATACGGAATTAACTAATTTACACTAAACTAGGCTCTGTAGGAAAATATGCTTGATATAAGTATTTTTTAATTTTTTATAACTTTCATTTTACATTTATGTCGTTAAAATGCATAATAAGGCCGCAATATTAAAAATCTCATTTTTTAACGCGAGAGCAAAGCTTGCTCACAAATTTCAGAAGATATGCCGTTTACCCTTCTCGTAAAGCACAAAATGTAGTACATGAGGTGATTTAAAAAAAAAGTTATGACCCATTTTTAAGAAAATTTCAAAAAATTAACAAATAATGTACAAACTATTACGTTTGGTTAACCGATATTGATGATAATGTTTGCGTTGAGTTTCCTAGTGGTACTAACTTAAGTTCCAAGTTTAACTTCGTACGATATTCCGTTTTTGAGGTACATTTTCACACAAACACACACACACACACACACACACACACTCACACACACATACACACACACACACACACATACATATGGACCAATTGCAAAAAAATAGTTTCGGGTTCAGAGGGTCTGAAAACGTGTATTTTTGGTGAAAACTTTATTTCGAAAAATTTGCATGAAAACAATACATACTTATCTTTGCCTATATATTCATACAGGGTAAAAGAAAGTAAAAAAATGAGAAAACTCATGTATTTGTGTAATTGCAGGTCATAGAACTAAAACGGACCTAATAATAATAATATTTAATCAACAAGAATTAATTAATTAGATCATATTATTAATTATTATGAATAACTGTACAAACTGTTTAAAATAAATAAATAAAATACACAATAAAATCAAAGTTATAAAAACATGATAAAAATTATGTTATTATTCTAATTTAAATTCCCCTGAAAATTCGTTGAGGGGAAACAAAACAAAAAGAAAAGAGAAAAAATAAAAGAAAAACATCTTGTTAACTAGCATGAATAATGAATATCATTCCATTTAACTTGAACCGGCTTAGCATCACTCAGCCCATAAATAACATGAATGTATGTGTGAGTGTATAAGAAAGAGAGGGTAAATGTGAATGGGTGGAAGTAAGAAAAAGCAAGAAAGAAAATAAAAGTTAGTAAATAAAAGAAAGAAATGGTAATAAGGATGAGGTGGAAACGAAGGTGGTATAACTTGAGGACTGTTAAAATTCCGAACCGAATATAAACACGCATTCTCTTACTTAAAAAAAATATTAATGAATAGAAATAGTTAAAAATATTTAAATTCCTTTTGGTCGTCATATTAGGATTTTTATTTATATTTTTATAGTTTCTCTGTAATAAATTCATAATCATTTTAACATCAACCTTTAAAGTTAAAGTTAGAAAAATATTTGACGTAATATATTTTTTTAAACTGAATCGTAAATGTTTTTAGTAATCTATAAATAATTTTTTTTTTCGTTAGGACCACTAGGGATCACGATACAACTTCAAATCTCATTTCGCTCTGTTCTTCCTCCGTTCAGCCCAAACTGCCTTCATTCCCTCGCTGAATCTCTTCTTCCTCTCCTGAGACCATGCTGTTCCAGTCCTCGGAGGTCTGTGTCCACCCTGGAACTCTTTGATGCTTCGTATTTGGCTTCTGTATTTGTTTCTATCTAAGATGTCTCGTGTTGTAATGTGGTTCAGTTGTAGGTCTTTTGCTATTTCTCGGAACCATGCCTGTGTTGTTTTCCTGTTATGGCAGAAATCAAATACTTTCTTAGTGGGTCTGTTGGGATCCATTCTGTGCAGGTGTCCAAAAAAGAGCAGTCTTCTTTTCTTCATTGCTGCCAATATTGTCTCAGTATATTGATATATTTCTCTGTTGCTCTTCAATCTCCACCCATCCTCCGTGCGGTTTGGGCCCAGTATTCTTCTTCAAAGAATTCTCCTTTCCAAGATTTCCAACCTATCTGTGTTGCGGTTGAGAATTAGACATTCGCTGGCATATAGACATTCAGGCAGGATAACGGTCTGATAGTGTCTGATTTTGGCATTTCTGGAAATACATTTCCTGGCGTATATGTTCCTCGTGATTCCGTACGCCCTTTCCAACTTATTGAGTCTTTCTTCGATGCCTGGTTTATCAAGACCTGTTGGGAGGATGTATTCCCCAAGATATTTGAATTTTGCGACTCGTTCTATTCTCCCGATATCTGTCTGTATAAATTGCGGCGGGGTCTTTGAGCTGGTTATAAATTTGGTTTTTTCTGCGGAAATCTTGAGTCCTACCAGGTTCGCTGTCTCCTCTAGTAGGTTGATTGCTGTAATGGCCTCCTCTGTGGACCTGGAGAGAATAGCGAAATCGTCCGCAAAGGCTAGGCAGTGTGTTGAAATTCCTCTGCTTTGGACGCCCAGAGTGATTGGCTTGATGTGATGTGCTCTTAATTTTTGCGTCCACATTCGGACCACCTTCTCAAGTATACAGTTGAACAGAAGTGGGGAGAGTCCATCTCCCTGTCTGACCCCCGTTTTTATTTCAAATGGCTTTGATAGTTCTCCTCTGAATTTTACTTTCGAGAATGTATTTGATAGGGTTTCTCGAAGAAGATTTGCTAGTTTAGTTGGTGTTCCAAATTCTCTGAGTGTGTGGTCCAGGATTGCTCTATCAATTGAGTCAAATGCCTTTTGGAAGTCTATAAAGGAGACTGTCAATGGGCTAGATCTGGATTTTGCATAGCGGATTATTGATTTGAGGTTGAAGATTTGCTCAGCGCATGATCTTCCCTTGCGGAAGCCTCCTTGATATTCTCCGAGCAGTGGATCCAAAATTGGTTCGATCCTGCTCAAAAGTATTTTGGAAAAAACCTTATAGGTTACCTGCAACAGAGAGATGTCTCTGTAATTGTTAACATCTTGTTTATCTTTTTTCTTATGGAGCGGGTGCATAAGTGCATTTTTCCATTCAGTGGGTAGTTTTTCTGTTTCCCAGATATGAGTGAAGATTTGATATAGATTTTTGAGTATTGATGAGCAGGACCATTTGAGGATTTCTGCTGTAATAGTGTCTTCTCCGCAGGCTTTGATGTTTTTTAGGGTGTGAATTGCGTTCCGTATCTCTTCTTCAGATGGCGGCGAAATGGGAGTATCGTTTGGTGTGTACATGGCTTGGCCTAACCTGGATGGTGGTGGTGGACAGTTGAGGAGTTCCCTGAAGTAGTCAGCTAGAATTTGGCAGTTCTCTCTGTCGTCAAGACCCAGGGTCCCATCCGGCTTCTTAAAACATAGGCTTGGGGCCTGGTATCCTCGGAGTTTATCTTTGAAGGTCTGGTAGAAATCTCGTGAGTTGTTGTGTGTAAAATCCTCTTGCATTTGGAGGAGCTGGGAGGTCTCAAACTTCCGTTTGGTTTGGCGAAGAGTTTTTACCGTTAGTCTTCGGGTGTCTTGGAAGAGTTGAAGGTCCCTGGGTTTTTTTTGATGATCTCCATTTTTGCCAGGTGAACGCACGGAGACGTAAAGCCTTTTCACATTCTGAGTTCCACCAGACTCTTCGGCAGGTCGAGGCCAGACCAATCGTTTCGCGGGCTAATCTGACGATGTTTGTCTGAAGTGAAATCCAGTCCTGGTCTGCCTCTGTATTTATGTTTAGGTTGAATTGTTCCCTGATCTCGTCCGTTACCCAAAGTCTGTTAGTGTTGAATCTTGGGATTCTTTTAGTGTGTTTTCCCCTGCTGAACGGAAGTGGACGAAATTTGATCTTGGATAAAAAGTGGTCAGAGTCAAAATTCCCGTTTCGTACCACTTTGACATTCCGGACCTCTGCCACACTTCTCCTGGAGACTGCAACATGATCTAGTTGAAATTCCCCGAGGAGCGAGTTTGGGGAGATCCAAGTCTTGGCTTTTCTAGGTAGCTTCCTGAATTTGGTAGACATGATCTGGAGATTGAACATTCGACAGGTTTGCACCAATCGTCTGCCATTGGTATTTGTTCTCTGGTGTGCTGGATACATTCCGATGGTGTTTCTGAGTGCTTTTTCTCTGCCGAGTTGGGCATTGAAATCCCCCAGGAGAATAATTGTGTTGATCTTGGGGATCCTGGAGAGTGTGGTTTCCAGCATGTTCCAGAACATTTCCACCTTTTCGGGGTTTCTTTTATTGTCTGCATTGATTGGTGCGTGACAGTTAACAAGTGTATATGCCTTGTTTTTGCATCTCAGTGTGAGTGCAGATAGTCTGTTGGATTTGGAGTAAAATTCCTTGATGTTGTTTGTGATTTTCTTATGTACCATAAAAGCCGTTCCGAGGAGTGGCATGTTCCTGCAGATCTTTCTCGCGGGTTTCCCCTTGTAAATTCTGTAGTTACCAAATTCCGATACATTTTCATCTTGGAATCTTGTTTCCTGGATGGCCGCGATTAAGATTTGATTCTTTGTGAGATGCAGTTCCAGTTCCTTGAGTTTCCCCATCTTGATGAGCGAGTTTACATTAAGTGTTCCCATTTGTGTGCATTTCTTAAATTTTAGAGTTCCAAGGTGCTCCGATTCACCTTCACCGCATGTGTTGAGGCTCCCTAGAATCCTAGGCCTCTCTTCACCGCATAGCGGTGGTGGATTTTCCCGAGGGATTACCACCTGGGGTAGTGTTCTCCTTAACGTCGTTTCCATCATGCGTTTTGAGTTGCGATTGTTTTGTGGAGAGAGCCGGGGATCTACTCATAGTAAGACCAGGTTGTGAGTCTGGAATTTTCTCCGGTTCAGTTCAGCCATTCTTAGGAATGACCTATCCAGCAGCACCAACGTGGAGGCAATCCGTCGTCATTTTACCCTGATCAGAACGGTTTGTTCTGCGTAAAAGACTTTTCCGGAACGGAGATTCGCTGCCCTATAAATAATTATGTTATTTAAAAATAATATTTTGTAATAAAAAATTACTGTTCAGTTTTTGTCTTTGTGGAATAATAATATAATATATACTGATTTCTCTTTTATACAACATTTAGTTTATAAATCTGTAGAATAATAGTGCAATTCTAGTCCTGAAACTTTAATTTAAAGCAATGAAGTTAAAAAATTACCTATATAATTTTATGACTAAAAATATTATTCGCTTACAAATAATCTGGTCGTGTTAAAATATAAGTTGGCAAAAATAATATTAACTAATATAGTATTAATATTAATTAATTAATTAATATTAATGTTATTAACAGATTTTAAATTTGAGCTACTTAAGTTTCAACGTTGGATTGTCGTAGACATTTTCCAGTTTTAAGTTCGGTTGTTTTGCACGAAACTGGTAATGCAGACGATGAAGGGTGTAGTATATAAATACATGAAAATGACCGAAGAATAGTGCTAAACCTGCAGGGGAGTCGAACCTTGGTGTAAAAGCCAGTTACGCTAACGACTACGTATCTCATCGGGCTGGTCAAAAGATTTTCGAAGAAGAAATTTTCTTGTCTTTCGTGGAATATGCATGCAGCAATGTATTGTAAAGATCGAATCGAAATAAGAAATAAGTGTTACAAACCACTATAAAACTTATCTATAGTCATATTTTACCAACCGTTCACCATAATTTTTGCCCATAACAGACAGGTGGAGTATCAAATTATTTACACTCAGTCTGTTCGTTGCTGGGCCAAAATAAATACGAGTTCTGTTTCTTATCACATGGTCAGCCAATTAAATGACTGAATCATTTAAGAACAGAAGAGGTAGAGTGTAAATGACACTAATCAGAGTTATCTCCTCTGAAAGTAATGAATTTCATTATACAGCCAGACCCTGTGGAGAATGAAGTGAAGGTGTCATTTGCAAAGTGGAAAATATGTGCTTTTCAGAGGGCCGGGTGTGCTAGTAAGCGTACTTTTCCATTCAGTGAGGAAGGCATGGTAAACCACCTCACTCCTCGTTTTACTTAGCAAAACCTCTAGAGGTTTAAACCAGCCTTTCGGCTGATGACCTAAACTGGCTACTTTTGCTACTGGGTGATTCCCACAATCAAGACGAAAACAGAACATTACATAATCATGTACATTGTAAATTATGAGGTTGTATAATTATATAGTTGTAGTGGTTACTAATAAAGTTAAAAGAAAAAACCATGTTTTAAAAATTTTAAACTTCTGGTAAATATTAGTTTTTTCTTTAATTTCCCTACGGTGTGTCTCTAAAACGTCTTGAACCCCCCATAGAATGACAATACATGATTTTCGTGTATTGGTTTTTTTAACCAATGAATAAACTGAATAAGTTTAGAACAATTTGCGGGACAATACATCGAACTTTGAAAAATAAGACAAGAAAGGATACAAGAATTAAACTGTACAAAACTATGGCAGTCCCGGTTTTGCTGTATGGCAGTGAAAGTTGGACCATGACGCAACGAGAGAGAACTCTAATACAAAGTGCAGAAATGAAGTTTTTAAGGGCGACGGCAGGCTATAACAGACTGGACATGAAACGTAATGAAAGTATTAGAGCAGAGTTACAGGTCCAACCACTATTAGACGGCATTGCGCGCTACAATTCCAGGTGGTGTGAACATGTGAATAGAATGCGAGAGGAAAGACTACCAGTCCAAATATTAAGTTATGCCCCACGGGGTAGACGTGATAGAGGAAGACCGCTACGAAGATGGGTGCCGGAACAGGCTTTAGGCCTATCCGTGTTTGGGTGATGATGATGGTTTTTTTAACCTGAAATTCACATGCTGCGGAAGTGTGGGTATTGACAAAGAGACAGAAGAATCGCTTAAAAGCGGTGGAGATGGATTTCTGGAGGCGGAGCTGTAGTGTGTCACGGATCGATCGAATTCCAAATTCTGAAATTAGGAGAAGAATCGACGTTCAAGGAAATATCATGGATACCATATCCCGGAAACAGTTAAAATGGTTTGACCATTTGCAGAGGATGGAAGATGATAGGTGGTCAAAGAGGGTACGGGAGTGGACGCCAGCCGATAGTAGAAAGAGGGGTAGGCTGGAAGTGACATGTTGGATGTGGTGCAGAAGGCAATGTTTTTGCGGCGGCTCTCCAATGGGGACTGGCAAGATAGAGAGAGGTGGTGCTTAAAAAACCAATATACGGCTGGGACTGTAAATAGTCGCATGAATATATAATTTCATTTAATGGTGATAGTTTTTAGGGAGGTACGTGTACATGTCTACAACTACGTTTTTTACTAAAAAGTTAATTTCATCAATTATATATATAGTGGCGACTATTTACAACACTATGGGTCGTTTGTCGCAGTCAAAACGCCATTTTTGCCTGTCTTGCCATGACTCCTCCTCCATGTTTCTTCTCCCCATGGCTCTGTCAATACCTTCCATCCATCTCCCTCTCGGTCTTCCTCTTTTTCTATTTCGCTGCGGTCTCCAGTTCCATGCCTTCAGTGGGATTCGTACGTTGCTCATTCTTCGCATGTGACCATACCAGTGCAGTTGTTTTCTCTCAATACGGTCTATTATTGAGTCTTCAATGCCCATTATTTCTCTTACTCTTAAATTCGTTACCCTATCTCGTAACGTCAATCTGCAACATCTTCTCCAATATCTGTTCTCCACTGTACTGATTCTATTTTTCATGTTTTGTGTAATGGTCCACACTTCTGCCCCATATGTCACCGTACCTTCCACTATTGCTGACTATTGCTGTAATTTCATCAATTATTTTGTGAAAAGAATTGACATTTCACATAAAACTGCAAGTTTTCACTGTTGAAATTTTTTCAGTTCACTTAACACAAAACGCTTAATATAACGTTAATTCCATTCTCAAATATATGAAAAACTTGTATTTGAAGCTATGTTGTAGTGTATAATTTTTTGGTTATACATTTTATTTTTTCTTAGTTATGACATTTATTTTCTGCGTGAAAGTACTAGTTACAATTTAATGCTATTTTTTTTAAAATTCCTTATGAAAGTCTAAAACCGTTGGAGCCTTTCACCATGCCTTTATACTATTGCATTCAAATAAGAAAAAGTAAATATTTAGTGAATAATTACTAATACAAAATAAAGTAATATAAAAATGAATTACATATAGTTACATAAAATAATGAAATATTACCGATAACCTAAGAAGCAGCAGTGACAAAATAAAACGTTCTACGAGTGAAGTTTAAACTTGATGTTTTATTTCAAAATCGCGTGATTCTTTACTTATTTGTACGCTAATTTACAACGCTACAAATTATTATTTTTTTAAATATGTTATGTATCCGATTAATTATCATGTTATACCACAATGAAAAAGCTGGTATAAAACACTCACACGACTTTCTCTTACCAATCTAAATAACGAAAAATATAACCTGTGTTTAATTATTAGTAAACAATGTAAAATGATAAACACAACCAATTTTAATCATGACGCAAAATAAAAATTATTTTCTGTAGGTTTTAAAAATACGGAACTTAAACACCGCCAGAAGCTAGTCTTCTGCTTAATTAACCTTTGTTCAAGATTGAACCTCCGCTCCAAGATTTTAATATAAAAATCCCTTTTAAGACCAATCTGGACATATGGTGTCCAGCTCTTTAGAATAGCGGCAGAGAGTAATTTAAAGTCGATCCAGGCCTTTCAATCAAAATTCTTAAGACATGCTTCTGGCGCTTCTTTTTATGTAAGCAATAAAACTCTTCACGACGATTTCAAAATTCTGACAGTAAAGGAGCTAACCACGTCTTTGTATAGTACATTTCACGAAAGACTAGATGACCATCTAAACCAACAGGCCCTTGATCTAGCTACAAGGAATTTCCTAATTGTGCGACGTTTAAAGCGAAAATGGAGTAGAGACCTCTTGGTTTGAATAACGGACAATACCCGAAGTTTTAAACGGAGAATGTACCACTGGGTACCTCTTCTCCTTAAAGTGAAATTCCCCACCGCCATTTAAATATCATATACGGAAGTTGTGCAGCTCAATGTGCAGTATCGTAATAAAAATTAAAGCCAAAAAACTAAGCTCTGTAGAAAAAAATGGTTGAAATAAAAGTTGTAGATTTTTAAATTTTCTGTGTTTGATTATTCAGTACACGTATGTCGTAAAATCCATTATTTTTATTTCGATCATTTGGTTTAAGAGGTAAAGAGTGACTAACTCTCCTGCAGCAATAACTATTTATATTACTTCTTTCCTGGATGTAGTACTCTTCCAGTTTCCTTCAAGGTTCCCTGTTTTGAGCTGTTCTTATACAGGCGTCCGTCTGACATCATCTGCGGTATTCCAACAGCTGTTCTAGATCCACAACATCTTTATTGGATCATTTTGTGTATCTACTTTTCACCACTTTACCACATGTTCAACTCGTGACTACTTAAAACCCGCTGCAAGTTCCATGGCATTAGTTTTTTGTTTTCTCTCGGATTACCTATTTGTCATTTTTCTCGTAAGGAAAATGTCCGTAACGTGGTTATTTACGTTAATCTGAATGGTACTATATTAACTTATCTACAACTTTTCTTGGTCACCATTTTATAGGTAAATCTTGGAAGTACGCATTTATCATTTATAGGTCTACCTTAAGTTTTGGATGCGTGGACATATTTTTATAACGAAGTCCAAACTAAGCTTACTAAAGGCAACTTATAACAATTGCATTCCTAAAGAGCTACAATGCTAAAAATAAGAGGGATTATCTAATACCAAAGTATTTTTTTATTTACTTAGTAATGTTTGCCAACCCAATTTTAACACGATCATAAAAATACATAAGTTCGGGGTCAATACCGGTGCCATTACTTTTAAACCTATTATAAATAAATATTAAGTAAACAAAATTCAGGTCATTGGACTCGTCTAGTATAAAATGAAAATAAATCACTGTTAATCGATTGGTAGTAAAAATATTCGATTCAGTCTATTTTTAAAAATTCAAATTGCTTATTATATGTAATAACCAGGAATATGAAAAGTTTCCAACTGAAATTTTATTACAAAGTAAAGTAAATTGTTTATGAATCTTGTTAAAAAATGATAATTTTTGTTTAAATATGTACATAAGTAAATGTGGTTATGTAAATAACTTTAGTAAAATTAGAAAGAAAGTAATGTGTTGGGTATATCATAATTTTTATACATAAGTACTGCAATAATAAATGTTATAGAAAGAGTGGGATACAGAATGTTGGAAGCGGAGGAAGTATTTCATAAGCTTCTGCCTGAGATTTTATGAAACTGACTTGTCTATCCCGTCCCGTCATATCTATACGAATTTTACCATAAAGCTGGATGATTGCACGTAGGCCTAAAAATATAGGAAAACGAAGGAAAAAACGAATATGATGTGCTCGGTGGAGACTTGACAAGCAGAAACCAGCAAACATACATATGTACTGATGATATTTTCATCTTTCTCGAGCATATATATTCTTTATATGTTCCCTTTCTTTTCTTCTAACACAGTTGGATAAAAGAAGTATGAGGATGAAGGAGAAGAAGAGATTGGAAGACTCTGCATTTCGCAGTTTGTTCATTATCGGACAGAAAAATAAATATTTTATGCGGCAGATATATGTTGCCATGAATTTTAAAATAAAAATATGTAAATATATGCTGAATAAAATTATGCTGGAAGGATACCTACCACACTAACACAAACTCAACATCGGTATGGCAGTATCTTCTTCTTTTTTCTTCTTCATCGTCATCTTCTTCTTCCTCTTCTATTTCTTCTCCTCATTACCTCCATTCTTCCTCTCTCAGTCCCTTTAAAAGAACAGCTATAACAACAACAATAATGCCACGAGGCAGCAGGGGATTTTCACATGGTGGTACTTATTCGGTGCTCCCGCCGCTATTTGTCGCGAATTGACGAATTGCCCACTCCTCTTGTTTAATCTTCCCCAACTCTTTCTCTTATTATTATTATTATCCTTATTCTCTTTCTTTTATTTTTATATTATTATTTATTCATTTCTTTAAATTACATCTCCTTTTATGTTTCCTTATTTATTTATTTAATCTATAACACCGAATATTTCGATTTTGAAATGTCTGCGTTAATAAGAATAATTTTTCGTAATAAATAAATGTATTTAATTAATGTGGCAAAACTTTATATGTTTTAATAATGCAAACGTTAAAATGGTAAAACTGTATATTTAATTTTAATAGTGCAAACATTAAAATCTACATCTGTACATTTCAATAACCATTTTCATTAACACACTTAATCATCATTAATTTTCTAACTCCCCGGTCACCTAGAGTTCTGAAATTAGACCAATTTTGTAGTTTTAAAAAATTCTTTCATAAAACAAAAATGTTATGAAAATACATAGCAAATTTCTTATAAAGAATAAGTGTATAATTCAAAGATTGAACACAGGGAAAGAAAATTATAAATACATAAACAAACATATTAAGAAAGATTTAACAATAAAATAATACATATAACTCAAAATATTAGTTATGGTACATTTTTTTTAATTGAACGAAGTACAGTAGGCTACATATTGTAAAAAAATTAAATACTAATAAAATATTAACATCAGTAACAATAGGTAAACATTCTAAAAGGCGAACAAGGCAAAATAAAACGAATTACAAAAGTTAGACAATTTAAAGTTCGACAATACCTGTAAAATAGAGAATAAGTAAAATAATTTATCTTATTATTAGAAATAGTAGCCCGCTAGCCAACACCGCTAAATGTCCCGGGTTTCATTTCCGCCCAGGATCTGAAAATAATAAAAAATTAAATCCCACCATCTGAGTTGCATGACACACCTTAGTCGCTAATAACCAAATTGTTAATTTGACTTTTGATAAATCAAAACAAAGAACAATTACTTTTAGGTATTTTGTAAGCCTCATAATAACTTATTAGATTCCATTTTCATCGCAGGCGGTGGCGTGTTAAATCGTGTTATAGCATTTTCTGTGTTAAAGGATTGATATGGTCTGTTAATTTTCGATATTTGAGTTAAACAGCTTTTTTGAAAAAAGAAACTTTTAAGTTGGACTGTAATGTAAAATATATTTGAAAAACCATCGTTATAAATTAATTTACTAACAAATAAGTTCGTTGAATTCCTCCGTTTTAGCTTTCGTCGCCTCGTACCAACGTTGTTTAGTCGAGCTTTTTTTTAATTATTATTTGTACGACGATGGGTTACTAAACCGTGATACGGGTTTTAACGTTTAATAATTTCCAGATACAATAGCCGGGAAACCGGGACCTTTTGCTTTAGAGATAGTAAATATCATAAAAGTCAAAAATCGTTGAACGTTTGAATTTCTGTAGTTTTTCATTCATTTTCATCTTAGTTATTTAGTATTCTGAGAAAAAATATACTTTACATTCATTTTATGTGATTTATCCTAAATTGTACCATATTTTACAAATATTAGTTTATGAAGTCTATTGTATAATTATTAATAAAATAATTGCAATAAAATTTAATGAAGTCATTCATTTTTGTATTTGATTTATTTTAAATACTTGTTGATTTGTAGTTACACAACAAACCTTAATTAAAATTTTATAAAACATGATAAACAAAAAAAATAACTAAAAAATTGAGTGGAGAAAGAAAGAAACTACAGGTAATTGGTTGGGACATTAGGTAAAATCTTTAAATCAGATTATTATCATCATTGAATCACCGAAAAACTGAAAGGAATTAAGCAAAAACATTCTAATCACCCTAATCCATCAATCGATTTTTGATTCTTTTATTGCAACAAGAAGGAAGAAAAAACATAAAAACAAAACAGATTGCCTATTATGAACTCTCAAGTTTGCTGTGCCTACCGAATAGTTATGCAAATTTATACTGCTTGTTAAAATATGAACCAACTGTGGAAAAATTTATAATGAACTACTCGTTTTAGTTTTGTATAAAAACTACAAGTATTAATAAATAAATAAATAATAAATGATAATTGGGAATAATATGTGCAGTTTCTAGAATGATTTAAGTTAAAATATCAGACAACCTACGCAACGTTAAAGTAATCTTATTCTTATCAGTGTTTGACAAATAAGAAAATTACAAAGAAATCACACCATAACGCATAAGTTTTGTTTGTTTCGGTTAAAATTAGTTAATCTAAGAATCTTTATAACCCCAATAACCCCGCTAATCCGAAATTTCGGATATTTTTAATTTCTTTTGATATACTTTTTATTTGAATCAGTACATAGGCTATATCTGAAATTACGTTTATTTCTGAATCAAGAAAAGTCAACATTTAAAAAGTTTAAATTTATCGGAATAACCACATTAGGTAAACGATTTTGAGTACAATTAACATTTTCGTTTTATCAAACAGTTACTGGCAAAGTTTTCATTTTTTATGATAAAATAACTAGGACACGATGTTAGTGTTAAATTAAAATTTCGTTTACCTATACAATTTAGAACCAAGAAAACTATAATAAAAACAACTACTTAATAATAAAACGATCGTATGCTCCAGTTCTAAAATGTATTCATAAAACATTTTTATTAGTTGAAGTATCGACAAGGTTAGCTATAAAATAGCAATTAAAATATTTAATTGTTTTAAAAGTGAATGTGCTGTAATAAATTTTCTTAATAAATGCCCATTGTTCTTAACCTTTCTGAACTTAATATTTTATAAAGTAAATGATGGTTACAGTGGTTGAGAATTTGATGTTTCGTTATTTTGTAATGATAACGAAAACTCTAATATCGACGTCAAACTAAAAGATAATTTAACTGAAATTTTCCTTTGAAACCAATTTTGTTTGTTGTGGCTCATTGCTTATTAACTACATAATATAAGATCCAACAAAATATGAGATGATGAGTTAGTTACTCATTTCTCTTGTCAATTATAATTTTCTATATTTTTGGTCATCAGCCTCTCGACTGGTTTGATGCAGTTCTCCGAGCTGTTCTATCCTGCGCAAGCCGTTTCATACCTACATACTTGTAACACCCAACATCTATTGTAATTTGCTTTATATATTATAATCTTTGCCTCCCTACATTTCAGTCCCTTAATATTACTCTCCATTATTGATAGCCCAATACCTGGATGTCTTAAGATATGCCCCACTAGCCTACCCCTTCTTCTGATAAGATGCTTCTATATACTTCGTTTTTCATCCACTCACTTGAAAACCTCTAAATTACTTATTTTGTCCACCCACCTAATCTTTAACATTTTCCTATAACACCACATTTCAAAACATTCTATCCTCTTCTTTTCTACAGCCCCTATCACCCACGTTTCACTCTCGTATAATTTTACACTCCAAACATAAAGTTTTAGATTTCTATAGTGTACTGTAAATTCAGAATGAGACTTAAGAACCATTATAATTTCGTTACTACCTAATTTAAATGCTTCCGATTTATCAGGAATCTAATAAAGGCGAATGAAACGCTGATAAGGTTGAGACAAGCTGAACTAGTATTAAATTAACTTTACAAAAATCAGCTTGGAATTAACAAAATTTTTATTCTCAGGAGTACCGACACAAGGTGGTATCCTCCTACCCAATAACGTATTTTATTTGTAATGTTGTTGTTTAGGTCACCAGCGAAAAGGCTGGTTTGAACCTGTAGAGGTTTTACTAAGTAAAACGAGGAGTGAGGTGGTTTACAATTGCCTTCCTCACTGAGTGAAAAAATGCGCTTATCAGCATGTCCTCTGGAAAGCACATATTTTCCACTCTGCAAATGACACGTTCACTTTATTCACCACAGGGTCTGGTTGTATAATGAAATTCATTACTTTCAGAGGAGATAACTATGGTTAGTGTCTTTCACACCTCTACCTCTTCTGTTCTTAAATTATTCAGTCATTTAATTGGCTGACCATGTGATAAGAAACACAACTATTTATTTTAGCCCTGCAGTGAACAGATTGAGTGTAAATAATTTGACACTCCACCTGTCTGTTATGGGCATCTTTTAGATTAGTAATATTAAAAATATTTGGGGTAATAAAAAAGTTATTTCAGCTTATTTCACCCTTCACACTTCGCTGAAAATCTTTAGTATATCAATTTTAGATTATCGGCAAAAATGTATTAAGTCGATAGATGATTATAATTGATTCTAGTTCACAATAATTGTTAATTTTTTCTTTTCTTTTTTGTTATAGGTGAGCATAGTTCTCAAGGATGTAAATGATATGGCACCTGAATTCATAACACCAAATGAAACATCTGTACCAGAAAACATTCCGCTAAACACAGTGGTATTGGCAGTGAAAGCAGTAGATAAGGATGAAGGACGAAACGGATATATTGAGTACTCATTAATACCAGATTTAGATCCAGCAGTAGCTGGAGTTTTTTCTTTAGGACCGGTTGATGGGCTTTTGAGAGTATCTGGTAGACTCGACAGAGAAACACGAGCCAATTACACTTTGAAAGTTAGAGCAAAAGACAGAGGAGAACCGCCTAAGTTTAGTCAGACTGATATATTAGTAAAAGTTCTTGATGAAAATGATAACAGCCCTGTTTTCGATCCAAAACAATATTCTGCGTCAGTTGCCGAAAATGCAAGCATTGGAGCATCAGTCTTACAGGTAATTAAAATTATCCATGTATTATAAAACTAATAAATTCAATAGGCGGGTAAAAGTTCAGTTCACTGTTTAGTGCACTATCCCATCACTTGAAAACTTTAAGAAAGTTTTTAGAGTATTGTGTAACATAAATCTTAAAAATAATGCTTGCCACAAATCAAATGTCGTTTGTTAGTATTTTAAGTACCAATTTAGCAATTGTCATTAATATATTTATGTTAGACAGACTACATTCAAAGGAATTACCTAATGTAGATAACACTATGTTTTTAAGTTAATTCAATTCGTTTTGTCTTGAAACAAAACTATAAAGTACACCTTCTTTCATAAATTTACTAAGAAAACGTATGTGAACTTCCTGGTGTTAATCTTTCGATTCCATGGATTTTATTTGACTTTATTCTTTTTTCTATCACTGTACAGTAGCATAACCGCTAGATCTATCACGTTTTACTTGACGTGATTTTGGAAGAGGCTTCCATTGAAGCATTCCTTCGCTTCACATAAATGTAGTTTCAATTCAGTTGCTCAAATTTGTTTGATTTAGTCTTCTTGTTCTTTTTCTTCTTACTATCATTAGGCATAAGCCTGTTCCGAACTCACAAACCATCCTGTACGTCTACACAAAAACGAAATATTCCGACCCGTACATCTCGACTACTGCCACCTTCTTCAAGGTCTTCCCACCTCCCTTCTTCCAACCGGAACATATTCCGTCAATTTAAAGGTATTATCTCCTCTGGCATCCGTTCCAAATGTTGCCTCTATTGATTCCGGTACTCCTCCACTTTTTCATTCAAGCTAAATACACCCAACTCTGATCTAATTTCCTCGGTATGTACTAGATCCAGCCTTGAGCAGTCCTTCACCCTTCTCAATAACTTTAATTTAGTTTAAATGATAATAGAATATTTATGATGTGAAAAGAATAAACTGTGGTTGTAGTTTGATGTACGTTTAACTGTTTGATAAGTTTCACCTGATATCAAAAACGAACTTGTTCAAAATTTATAAGTGATTCTGTATCTTAATCTTCGATGACTCAAAAAATCATGGAGTAGAGACCTTTTTGCGATAAAATAAGATCATCCATGGAATGAAACAGTTTTTTCCAGAACTTTCGTCGAAACATTTTTTAATTCAGTAAGTTTCAACTATATGTACATCCATCGATTAGATACTAAATTTGTTTCCAACACTAAATATAAAACCTAATTGGTTGAGGAGTTATTATAGACATCTAATTTCATGAACCCAAAATCCAAATAATAATAAAATTAACTTTTCTATTTCACAAAAAATTACATAATACAAAATTGCATAATTACACCACATTGACTAAAAACTGACAAATTATTCACATATATGTTTAATTATTTTGAACAGTGAGAAATCTGTTACTCTCATTTAATAGATTTTGTGTTGAAAAATCACCATTTTTTTGTCTTATATGACCACAATGAATCACTTACGTCAAATTTAGAAAGCCTCTCTCTTTTCATATTTTTTTAGCTTGATGTTCCGCCAGAATGCCTTCATTCGGGCTGATCTTGCTTCCCGAACTTCTTCTGAAACGACTGGTTTCTTCCTGCTTGGGTTTGTTCTTCCATCTGATTTTGTTTCAAATCTACTTTCCTTATTTCTTAAGATTTTTAATATTTCTGTTTTGTTTTCTAAGTCATCGAACGTTAATCCGAGTTCAATCATGTCTTCTTTGACAATTCGAATCCATGCTCCTGATGTTACCATTGGAAAGAGTTTTCTAATCATCTTGTTTAAATTTCTGTCGTTAGTTCTTTACCATTATATTACTATTTTCATAAATTATCTTTTTCTTTTATTGAATGATTTTGTATTGCTGTCGGATAAATACGACTTTCCTATCATATTTAAGAACCATTTTGCAACGACTTCATTGTTATAAAAACAAAAAAAATTTAATCTAAAATATGTGCATAAATGTGCAATTTTACTGGATTTCTATGTTTTTTAGATTTCTAGAACCTATCTTTCAATAACATTAAAGTAAATTCATTAAACTTTATAGATTGTAATTTTTTATGTATTGTAGTAGTAAACAAAATATTTTTGGTGCTAAAAAAAAGTAAAATTAGTGGTTATTGTCAGAAAGGCTTCCAACTCCAGATTGTCAGTTCCAATCTCAATGAAATTAGATAGAAATTAAACTACTGTACTCGTATTTTTTTTTCTTTAGGTGTCTGCTACGGATGTGGATGAAGGTGTAAATGGACGAGTTCGTTATGCAATTGTGTCTGGAGATGAAAATCGAGATTTTAGTATGTCAGAGGACAGTGGTGTAGTGCGGGTCGCTAAGAATCTTAATTTCGAACGAAAAAGTCGTTATGTGTTAACTGTACGTGCTGAGGACTGTGCAGAAGAATCGATTCGCCATGATACAGCTACAATATCGATTTCGGTCGCGGACATAAACGATAATCCACCAACGTTTCTTGACTCGCCTTATCTCGCTTACGTTATGGAAAATGTAGTACCACCCCATGTTATAACAGTGCGGGCTTATGATGCAGATACACCTCCATTTAACGGACAAGTTCGATATTTTCTTAAAGAAGGTGATGCTGATTTGTTTAGAATTAATGCTTCAACTGGTGATATCTCTCTTTTAAGACCTCTGGATAGAGAAAAACAATCGGAGTACGTCCTGACTCTTGTCGCTATGGATACTGGTAAGTCATAAGAAAATAATCATTTTTAGATTGTAATACATAAAATAAATTAGTTTGTTTATTATTTTACAAAATGTTTATAAACGAAATGTGTATAATTATAGAACATGTAACAATACAAAAGAAAATAACTAAAAAAAATTTACAAAATGTAATAACTGTTGTTCTTCCATGCATTTGCAACATGTGAGTACAAAAACATGTGAGTATGTGATTTAAAACATGTGAGTACAATTTTTTCCTAACATACGTTATTATTTTACGTCTAAATTCTGATTTAGATTTTTGACAAAGAATAGAAAATTAATAAATTTGCTTAAACATATTCAAATGAAAATGTAAGAATCTTTTAAAGTTCATGGATTCTTTCGTGAAAATTTTTGAGCGATGTTTCTTCAAAGACATCTTGAACCAGATCGTATCTTGAAAATTAAATTAAACTTAAGTTCACGATTCTTTCTTAAGAATGTTTGAGCTGTATGTTCACTTGAAAGGTTCGTTGGAATATTTAAATTGTTTTAATTATTGGCGTATATTATTACCGGAGATAGTGTTATCCATAACTGATCTTAGAATACTTTTCATCTCCTTCTTCTTCTTCCAAACAGTGAATAGGCGGCAGCCCGTTCTGAACTCACACACAACATCATCTGTCTCCAGTTTTTCCTAGGTCTATCGACATCCCGTTGCCTTCTGGAGCAAACCAGTGCGCCTGCTTAGGTATCCTGTGACATCCTATCCATGGGCTGTCTCAAACTTTGGCGATAATCCTTTATCTTTTCGTTCAAGTCGTAAATACCCAATTATAACCTTATTTTCTCGTTCCTTATTCTATTAGAGCGTGTACACCTCTTAGTCGTTCGCAGAAATCTTATCTCTGCCGTCTGAATTCTCCACTCTTAGAATAGTTTTGTAGAAATATTTAATCAAAACATTCGTGTTAATTGTTTTATAATTTAAGCCTACTTCATTTTTGTCCCGAGGAAAATTTCCTGCCAAGTTGTCAAAATTATACCCGATGTTTCCGTGTATTCATACCTGATGTAAATGTTATAAATTGGATAATATTAAACTTCGCTTGTATGTGTCTTTTTTAGTTTACGTTTTAGTTTATTTTCTCTTAGTTTTACATTCGTCCAAGATAGCTTCGACCAGTCTTTTTTTTTATTTTCTATTGAACATTAATTCTTGAAAATTTTATTGTACTTGGAATAAGTAAAATTAATTAAACATGAGCTTCTCGATCGTATTCCGTGCGTTCTCGCAATCTATTCGAATATTATGAATCATATTTAATAAGAATTAGCTATCAGTGATCTTAATGTCTGATGTTTTACAAACAGACGACTAGTCAGAAGACAACCTTACATGTTATTGATATTCATTATTTCTTGAATTATATTGACAAGGTGATAAGGTTAAGAAGCCAGGTGGAGAGCAACCTTAAACGAGATGGACGGAAGATTAAAGATTTAAGAGACCAGTAACTCACGTTGATACTCTTCTGAAAGACAGTGTGTTCCTTTGTCGGAACTACCCGGGGGGCCTTCGAACATTATTAATTACATACAACCTAGACAACAATTAATAATAATTTTATTTATTTGTTTACTTATATACACTACTGTGCTTGCAACTGATCCTTTCAACTGTGTATGATATCACCTACCTTATTTGTCCCTTTTATCTCTTTATATCTGATCAAGAAATTACTTCCGATTCAATAAAACTCAATTTGTTTTCTTTTATATTCTTTTTTGTTTGTTTATATCTCTTAACATATTATATTAAATTATACCTAACCCGCCGGGTTTATGTAGTGGTAAGTCGTCGCCACGAGTCAAATGTTTCACAGCTGATTTCAGAGACGAAGGTTCCGTGGTTCAAATCCTAGTAAAGATACATAGTTACTTTTATATGAATTTGAATACTAGACTGTCGTTACCGGTTTACTTTCATAGTTGGGGTTCAATTAACCATACTGTCTCAGGAATGATTGGCCTGAGTATGTACTCGACGACATTTACACATCATTCTCATTTCATTGGCGGGTTCGATTCCCGGTCAGATCTGGCATATCTTCATCTATCATCCTTCTCATCGTCTGCATTACCAGTAATTGGCAAACATTCTGACGTAAAAACAAAGAAAAACAAAAAATAATCTCATTGGGTCATGGGGTTGCTTATTATTCTTAAATTGAACAGATTGAAACGTACGCAGATTAGGGTTAAATATATATATTCTTACTATTCTCTCCACCCACCGGGTGGTAAAGTTGTCACCGCGAGTCAACTGTTTAACAGCTGATTTTCGGAGATAAATGTTCCGTGGTTCAAATACTAGTAAAGTAATTACTTTTATTTGGTTTTGAATGCTAAACAGTGGTTACCGGTTTTCTTTGATCGTTGGGGTTCAATTAATCGTACTCTCTCAGAAATGGTTGGCCTGAGTCTGTACAATACTATATCTTATTTACAGATTATACGTATCATTCTCATCTCATTGGGTCATGGGGTTGCTTATTGTTCTTAAATTGAAACGTACACACAATCAGAGATAATAAAAGAAGTTATTCCTACGATACTCTCCCCCCCCCTCTGGGTTGGTCTAGTGGTAAAGTTGTCGCCGTGAGTCAACTGTTCAACAGCTGATTTTCGAAGACAAATGTTTAGTAGTTCAAATACTAGTAAATTAGTTATTTTTATATGGTTTTGAATGCTTTACTGTGGTTTACCGGTTTACGTTGATGGTTCGGGTTCAATTAACCGTACTCTCTCAGGAATGGTCAACCTGAGTCTGTACAAGATCACACGTCATATATAACATTCTTATCTCATTGGATAATAGGGTTGGTTATTGTTTTTAAATTGAACTAATTGCAATGTACTCCATTGCGAATTAAAAAACTATTCTTTCAGTTTAAGCCAACTTCACGCTACCTTTGATCAATAGACCATAAATGCCTCATAAAATTGGATTTTTACATTTTTTCCAGTTCTCACATTTATACAGTTTCTCAAGTGGTGCTTAAAAAATTTTGAGTATGTTTCTAAATATTTATCTTCTGTATTCATCCTGTTTTACAATTCCATTTATTTTTAAATCATATTATATTTATTTGAAATATGTATTCTCATCTTACCATAAATGTAGGAATTACAATAGAGATTACTTTTAAAATTCATATTGTTTACAATTGTTTTTATTTTAACATCATTCAAATGATAAATCTTGAGTTCCTAGTCAAACTTCTTTTGTTAGACACTTATAAATCAGGATAATTTATTAACTTGCTTAACAATTTATTAATTTGCTGTGTGAAAATAATTTAAAGTTATGAATCGTTTCTTCCAACAACAGAACTAATGTATTGTGTCTAGTACATAACAAAAACAGTGCCCAACTAAATAAAAGACAACTTTTAACTTCAAAAAATATATTATAATTTCGTTTCATACACGTTCTTTTTCTAAATAATTTTTTTTAGTATTTTGTTTAAAACCTTACGCAGTGATCCATGTATAAAAACGCAAACATCCGCAAAGAATGACTGATTGACTGACTCATCACTATCCTAACCTACCGATAACAAAGAGAGCTGAAATTCGGTTCATGTGTTCCTTCGGTAATGAATAGAAATCTAAAGAATTTAAATATTGATCACTTTCTCCTAAGAAGTGAATAATTAACTTACCCTTACGTAATCTATTGTGTGGTTGCCTTACCAAAGAGCTGCTACAGTTCTGAGAATCGGCATGCATTCTCCGAACAATATCTTGTAGGAACAAAGCATCTGAATTTTAATTATTTATTCCAACAAATTAGCAACCGTGTAACTACCCTAAAAAGTAAATGAGGCCGGGGTAACCGTTAAAATGAATAAATCAGTTGTTTATTTTATGTTAGTCTTAGAAAATTACTAAATATACCCTATTTACTAGGTACGGACTAAGGAATTACTTTCCTTCAACAAAAAGAACTGTATGGCCTACTATTTCTTTTACAGTGATGAGGTGCTACCTAAAAACGTTACGTAGACGTAGAGGCAACGTTAAATTTAAGCAAAATGTGAAAAAGATTCCGCGTTTGGTTGTTCCAGACTTAGTTATTTTCTCGCCATTATACATTAGTATTATATCCCACAATAAAGTGTAATTGCTAATGACCAAGTAATTGAAGTTTAATGTTATTCAATTTTAAAAATTTCTGATCTAGATGGATTAAAAAAGTGTTTTAGATTCCCTTGGAAATATTGACCAAGATAAACCAATAATTTAAGACATAATTAACGCCAATCACAAAACTAACTATAGTAGAACGATGGTAGAACAATTATTCTTCTGTGGATCCCTTCCCACTTAGAAATCAAAGGGAATGAGAAGCCGTTTAAGTAGACAAACGCGCTACCACATGCTCCAACAAAATAAATAAATCTTCCTATCAAGATCTCGACCCTTAACAGGCAGATCAAGTGTTAAATTATTTGCACTCGATCTGCTAGTTCCAGGGCTACAAAAAATAGTTTTGTTTCTTATCACATGGTCAATTATATGACTGAAGTATTTAAGAACAGAAGAGGTAGAGGTGTAAAAGACACTAGTCAAGAGTTATCTCCTCTCAGAGAAATGATCATTATTATACAGCCAGACCCTGTGGTGAATGAAGTGAACGTGTCATTTGCAGGGTGGAAAATAGATGCTTTTCGAAGGGCCTGGCATGCTGATAAGCATACTTTTTCACTCCGTGAGGAAGGCAATGGTTAACTATCTCACTCCTTGTTTTACTTAGTGAAGCCTCTAAAAATTCAAACTAGCCTTCCGGCTGATGACCTAAACAACAACACAATCGACACCTACAAAAGATATTCAAAAACAAGTTAAAATAATTTGGAATGAGCAGTGGAAGACTTAAACAACTAATCTACGCATAGTACGGACTGACACTCAAGATTTACAACCATAAATTTTTGATAACAAAGCTAGACTAGGGGAAACTTTTACAACATCGAAATTGTCTCACTAAACTGACACATAGTCACCTCATAGCAAAACAAGAACTTAATAACTGTAGACACAGCAACACGAAATAAACTGTTTATCAAATCTTTGTAAAATGATATACTATACCCTGTATTGAAAACTACTCGGAGATAATTTCACCGGACACTTACTAAGATTCCGGTAATGACGGACACTACACAATACACTAAAATTTATGCATATTCAAAGACAATTTTAATCAAAAAAATAAAATTCATGTAAAAAAATCTTTCAATTATGGTAAATCATTATTGTAAACCTAATGTGCATTATTTTAATCGTGTTTTATTTTACTTGGTTTTTTAATGTAGAGTGGAGTCGCTAAAAACTAAAAATGTTGATGGGACCATAATAAAACTAATAAAAAAAAAGTAATTGATCCAACTTTAAATAAATAAATAAACAAAGAAAATACACTGTATTGTCTTTAGTTATGAACAATATAATTTGTTCATAAAAAAAGAACCTTCTGTAACTTCAGCATTACGTTTAACTTTTTAGAATTAAGTGACCACCTAATTAAAAACGTACAAGAGTTAATGAAAATAAAATTTACGACTCCTGACAATAATTTTCGATAATAAAATCTGCGTTTTGTTATTAAATCTTTCAGCAAATTAACGTAAGCGTAAAATTTTCGTTTATATGCTTGTAGTAATGTTCGTATTGTTTATGAATTGTGAACAATTGATATAATCACGTGGGCTGTGTAGTAATTTTATATCATATACAGAGTTATTAAAGAAGTACTACAAAGCAGTATTTTCAAATGAACATAACTTGAAACGTGGTATGATTACGTCCCGCTGATTTAATGCGTTTAAGTTTTTAAGGGTCATTTCATGCAAGGATTTTCACGCCTCTCCCTGTATCTGTTACCTTTAATTCGAAAGGTTCTGTAAATATCATGCGGAAAATATTTCTGATAATTATATATGCAGGAATAGGTTTGTCTTTGTAAATTCAGAGAAATTGATGGGTATATTTTATAACGTAGCACTAAGCTAACATGTAAGGTTTATCCCACGAAGAAACGATTAATTTTTCAGGATGTGTTCTACCGGTGAAAAAATTAGTCCATATAATTTCCCGATAAAATGAAACTAAAATAACATTTTGGAGTAGTAAGTTAAATCAATACCTATAACTGGCAGGTGGAGTGTTAAACACTCAATCTGCTAGCTCTCAGGCTACAAAAAATAGCTCTGTTTTTTATCATATAGTCAGTCAATTATATGACTTAAGTAGGCTATTTAAGAACAGAAGCGGTAGAGGTGTAAAAGACACTAGTCAAGAGTTATCTCCTTTAAGAGTAATGAATTTCATTATACAGCCAGACCCTGTGGTGAATGAGAAGTGTCATTTGACGGGTGGAAAGTAAAAAGCATACTTTTCCTCTCAGTAAGAAAGGCAATGGTAAACCACCTCACACCTCGTTTTACTTAGGTAAAGCCTCTATAGATTCAAACCAGTCTTTTGGTTGATGATCTAAACAACAATTATAAGCAAAATTTTGAGGATCTGTTTGTTTTTTAGCTTAACACATTTTAAAAAATTGGTCCCAGAGTATTACCTCTCTTAACTTCCGAAATATTAGTATAAAACCCTTTTTTTAGGTTTCACATGGACTTCGTTTAACTGGGAATAAAGAAATTATTATTCGTTTATTCCCAGTTAAAATAAGGAGGTCCATGTGAAACCTAAAAACGGATTTATACCAATCTTTCGGAAATCAGAACACGTTGGACGTTTTTTGTTACATTGGAAAAATTTGTATAAAATTTAATTCTGAGCAAAATAGTATGAGTAAACGGTACGTAATAGAAACAAAATACCTAAGAATTTCAATTTTTAATTAAGAAAAACTTATCATTTATTTGACCATTTTAATTTATCATATTTATTTTGGGGAGTAGAACCAAGACTGATAATTTTTTGTTACCCATACCTTGGTAACAAAGTGTCTATAAAACTGCGTTTGCATAAACTATTTTGGTTATTTTCAAAGTAG
Organism: Catonia carolina; assembly: GCA_035578175.1. NCBI lineage: Eukaryota > Metazoa > Arthropoda > Insecta > Hemiptera > Achilidae > Catonia > Catonia carolina. The sequence goes on along the minus strand of JAQMRL010000001.1, from coordinate 240,373,826 downwards.
GACATACACTGAAACTTTCAATTTGTCCTTTGTAAGATACCTGTGTATAAAAGATGGGAACATTCCATGTCTTTAACCGGCAGTATTTTCTCCCGCGCTGGTTATAAATTTTTACATATTTCTTTTTGGTATTTACGTATAGTACTCATATTTTTAAATTAAAGCGACTTTTTCAAGTTTATACTTATTGATGTTAGGATACATTCAGATCGCGTGTGGGAGTAAAGCCTGGGATAATCGGCTTAGTAGTACTTTAACTCTTACAGACAGTACCTTGAATTTTTTTAATAGATTGCTTAAAGTTGTGTGAAACTATTACAAATAACTAAGAAATTGTACTGTATAGTTTTATTTAACACTAATTATTTAGCTAATTAAAGTAAAGCTTTTTAATAAATACAACTTTATTACTAAAGGAAAACCGTGTGTCGTTAAATCACATTTGCGTAATATGTGTAGTTATTACAAATATTTTAAGTTATATGATAATTCACAAATTTTTCAAATACTTCGTATATAAATCTCTTTTATAGAAAAAATTAATCTTCATTATACTAGTAAGTAAAAAGGTAGAACTAGTTTTTTTCATTATAAATATATTTTAATCATTGAAAACAATTAAAAATTACTTTTAGTTTATTAAAAGTCTTCGAAAATTGTTTAACTTAAATATTACAGCTCACCAGAGCAAAAAAAAAATTAACAGTACATCAAAATACTTCCAGTCTTATTTTGCGATGCTTTGTACCAATGTTTATGAAATACGATGTGCACCTAACTAAACAATTCACGTTATAATAACGGTTGTCAAAACAAACTGAAATTCACGAATAATAGCACTATCAAAGCTTTAATTTGTTATCTACTTTAAAAAACCTCGGAATGAATTTTACCAATTATAATTTTCGGATTTTTTGCAGAACTTGAAAGTGTCCAGAATTTCAATTTCAAATACATTGGACAAGATGTTTTGTTTTAAATAATAATAATATTTTTTTTTAGTGCTTGTTTAGCTACAATGGACCACTTTAGACAATTTGGAAGCTTTCAGTCTCTTTTTGGCGTGATATTCTCTCGTGTTTTGAGCACGCTTCTGTTTGGCTGCTTCTGAAAATTCCATCTTCTTATACTCTCTTTTCTGTGTCGTAAGCCGATGGTTGTGGTCCTTGATGACCTCTTTGTATTTGAGTGATTTTTCCGTTAGATCTTCGTGAGTTAGTCTAAGTTCTTGTAAATCCCTTATGATTTCTTCGTACCACATGTATGCGTTACCAGCGTCCGTTTTTCGTCTCATTGCATAGTCAATAATTATTCTGCGTAAAAGTCTGGTGTTTGGTGTTCTTAGTATATGTTCAAAGTACGACAACCGTTGGTTGCGCATGGCCACTATTGGTTCTATGTCTCTGCAGACTTGATCGTTAGGCAAAAGTCTGTAGTGATTGTCTACCTTGTGCGTCTTGTTTATGCGAGTTCTGAGTACCCTTCATTCTACTTTTCTGCAGGTTTCCTTGATTCCTCCTCGTCTATCCACGCTAAGGGTCCACGCTAGGGTTCTGTCGTATAAGATTTTGGTTTTTAAAGTCGTTTTATTATGTTTAATTTTTGTGTTTACTGGTAGTGATTTTTTTATTGTATGTATTCCGTGTTAACACTTGTCCACTTCTAAGTTTAGCAATCCAGTCATCCCAGCATATCTTTTCATTAAGCCTGTGATGAATGTATTCCCCTAGGTATTTAAATTTTTCAAATATTCCTACACTGTGTCCTCGTATGTAAATTTACTAATTTATAAGATAAATAATTATATGATTACGGGTTATAATATTAAAAGAGAGATTAATCTACATTTTTATTTTATCTGTGCATTTGTGAGTTACATAGAACGATACAGAATATCTTTAAACTAGGTATTGTATTTTCCGGATACAGGGAGAATAACAGATATGATAAAACGAAGGGAAGAAGCAGAAAAGCGACTCACGATTCAAAGGTATAGTTTGTAGCGAATAATGTATAAAATGGTGGGGGAATCATGTCTTAAATACAAGTTCCTATCAAATTAATTACAATTTATGATAGTGGAAGAAGTAAAGGAAGAAAAAGATGGTGCAGTAATGCCCACTGCCTCCGGCAGACTCGTGATGTTTGTCGGGTCTTGGGTTAGAGGAATGGTAAGAATAAGGATGGATAGATATAACAAGGGGAAATAATATCGAAGAAAAAAGGAAGGGGGAACTAGCTGATTTTTAATATTTGGTTAAATATCCCCCGTGTTCAACGATAGGCGGGGACGTCACTGTGCAACAAGCTGGTGTAAAACAGCCGTCATTAACTACTGATAATGTCTCCTCAAGGAAACATGTACAAAACATCTTTTGATGATTCTTTTAATGATACCAAATCTTGAAACAAAAGGAATATAGTTTTTAAACATTTTATAGATGTTTACAATAAATTAATATTGTTAGTTAACCACTTATAAAAATATTACAGTACGAATATCGATAAAGGTTACGTTTATAAGGATTTGAATACTAGACAGTGGTTACCGGTGTACTTTGATGATTAAATAACCATACTTTCTCAGCAATGGTTGACCTGGGTCTGTACAAGACTACACTTCATTTACACGTCATACGCATCATCTTCATCTCATTGGGTCGGTGTTATTTATCTGAATTGAATAGATTGCAATGTACACACATGTTGGCTGCCAGTATGGTTGGCTACGGCCAGCAAACCGGCCCGGCTTGCCGGTGTGTCTGTAAGAAGTTTAAAGAAACAAAAAGCCTAAAGCCGGCTTGCCGGCCCGGCAAGCTGTGTGTGTAAGGGTTGGGGATTAAAACAGAAAAAATTGTAATAAAATAATACTGTAATACCGTATCTATAAAAGTTGTATAAATTTTATAAGGTTTTATTAGTCACAATTTGAAATTATTTGGTAGTAGTAATATATCAATAAACTATATTTTATTTTGAATTTAAAATATTTTAAATCCTCCATCGGTAATCATATTCTGCCATTTTGGCGCCCCCTCGTAAAGTTTTGTGCGTGTGGCTGCACAAGTGACACTCCCTAAACGGATCATGACCTTTTACTTGTTTTTTTGTCATAAGATAGAACGCAAAATTTTTCTTTCTCTCTCGTGAACCCTGCCCACGGCAAAAGATGTAAAAAATTTAATATTATTGTGAAAATAAAATTTTTGAACCCTATTATTCGATATTAAAATAAAAGAAAAAATTAACAGGTAAATTAAACCGCAGTTATTGTATTATTTTTGTTCATGAATTCATTAGAAAGATAACTGTAAATGTTTGCATTTATGTTTGAACGTTTTATATGTTATGTATGGTATAGTATAGTCAACTAGGATGTTACTAAATAATTCAGGTAAAAAGTAATTAAAACTGAGAAGTACAGGCACATAGTGTTGTTTGTCTGGTCGCTAATTCAGATCCACGGGGATTCTAATTTACATAACACGCCTTCGTACTAAAGCACTATTAATCTGTGTTCGGGTTAACCTCGCTAAACTGTTCATCTAATACCTACATTATATTTTTATAAATTATATTTTTAATGTGACCTCTAAACTATTTAATTGGAGTATACTAGTACTGTTATTATTTTAAACCAAGCCATCTTCACTCATAAAAAACTGTTGTATTTATTTCTAGCACATAATAAAATTAATGAAATTAATCGTTCTTCTCATAAGTCCAAAATTTTAAACTTTGTAGTTAATATTTTCAACTAACAACAACACATTTTCCTTCTTTACATGTATAAAAATCTGGTGTTAAATACTCACAGGATTTTCTCTTCTCAATATAAATAATAAAAAATATAACCTATGTTTAACCATTAGTAAACAATGTAATATGACAAACATAACCTTAAGATAAAAAATGTCTTTATTAAAACTTATATAATCTATCAAAAAGTTTAATTAATTTTTTTTAAATCAATAAATAATGTAAAAAAAAACAAGAAAAATTTCTCTAAAAAATATATCACAGTGGATAATTAAAGAATTGAACAATAAAAATAAAATTAGAGAATAAACGTCGGAAAATTTGGATAATAAATACAGATAACAAGAATAACAATCAAATACATAAAACAAAAAGTGGGGTAAAATTAAAATTTTTTACAAATAATAGTCTACTCTTAGAAAAAACGAATTTTTTCGCATTATTTACAACTGAGCGGTTTGGCATAACCAATAAATACGCATACAATATATCATTTAAAACATTACATTAGACGTTAAAGGAGGACACCACCCATTAGTAGGGTTGATCCAGTTAATTAATAAAATTAATTAACTGCCTATTCACAATATAATAATTAAGACTATTTAATTAATTACAATAATAATAATTTGTTTTATTTTATTAAGTGATCGTATAATAAAGAGGCCAATTTTAACTAAATATTTCTTTTTCAATGATTAATTTGGACTATTTTTAACTAACTTAACCTAAGTCTTTGCTCCACCTTCTGCTGAGCAAACGATACGGATCGCCTGGTAAATTGAAGAATTTAGTTCGCGAATCAATGGGTTGGTGTTGTTACGTAATGAAATTTAAAACAAACATCCCTTTCATGATATGACGCGTCTCATGGCTGGTGGCAATTTTTAAAAAGTCTTACCTCTGATCTATGGCAAAAACCATAAGTGATTTCTGTATCTGCTCTTTAAGAGGAATCGAATGATACTGTTTTCTTTCCATAATCCGACTTTTAATTTTGGGGCACTTCCGGTCGAACCCAACGACTTCTGCATCTACTCGGACAAATCGAATGACACTTTTGTTTCCAAACTATGATTTCTTGACTTCCGATTTTGGGCCACCTCCACTCGAAACCGGAACATTAAACCTAATCCAGGCCCACTAACTTTTTGTGTCAATTACGAATCCGTAAACCGTTTGTTGCTATTTCTCGTAGTTTCCGATATCTGGTTGTTACGGACGGATGGACATAGGAAAATGATAGATGACAATTTTTTAAATTGTCACTAATTACACGCGTTTCAACAATTTGAACAACGCAAAATAAAATAAATTACAAAAATGAAATTTTATAGTTTTTTTAAATCTGTACAATAAAAAATAATGAATATAGCCTATGCGATTTAAATCATTATTGAGAAATTAATCTACTGTCTTATTTATTATCAATAAATAATAATGTTGCCCATAACAGACAGGTGGAGTGTCAATTTACGCTTAATCTGTTCGGTGCAGGGTTAAAATAAATAGTTATGTTTCTTTCTCATGGTCAGCCAATTAAATGAGTGAATCATTTAAGAACAGAAGAGGTAGAGGTGTAAAAGACACTAATCAGAATTATCTCCTTTGAAAGTAATGAATTTCATTACACAGCTAGACCCTGTAGTGAATGAAGTGAAGGTGTTATTTGCAGAGTGGAAAATTATGTGCTTTTCAGAGGGCCCTGCATGCTGATAAGCGTACTTTTCCACTCAGTGAGGAAAGCATGGTAAACCCCTCACTCCTCGTTTTACTTAATAAAACCTCTACTGGTGCAAACCAGCCTTTGACCTAAACAACACAAAATAACAACAAATAATAATGATATAAATCATGAATGCGGTAGTTCAAAGTTGACTTATTTTTGTAATATGTTCTTTCCGTTATTTTTTCCTTTCAGCGAGACCAATAATTCTGTTGTTTGCATATTCGTTAACTCTCTTCAGTATTAGTAAACAAAAATGCACTCGAGAATCAATATTATTCTTTTTTATTTTCTAAATTCTTTGAATACTATTTACCGTCAATTAAATTATTTAACTGTAATTTTTTAACACTGGAAAACAAATATTGTTGAATATTTATCATATTTTCTTTAAGTACTATAGATAAAAAATAAAATTAAAATATGTATTTAGAAGTTAGATTCCGTATATTTTTATTACTTATCCTTAATTAATATTCTTTGATGTAATAAAATAACTAATTTCGTACAATAATTAAAAATACTCATCAAATAACTTGTGTAATAAAAACTAACTTGAAGGGCAGTCATTTAACATCTACTGTATTTTAATTAAATTGTTATTTTTGTTTTAAGAATTATATAAAATAGTATATTAATTTAAATTAAATTAATGATTTAATTGATTTTCCTGAAATTAAATTTTATGTAATTTATAATTAGTATCGGTGAATTCTTGGATTTAATTACGTCAATAAAATTTTAGGATTTTATTAGAAATGTAAAACATGAAACATCTTTGATATTTAAATTTTGTTCCTTTTTTTAAAGTATCAAATATTTTCTTGTAATTATGTTAAGTAATATTGCACTAATTAATATGTAGGTTAACAATTTCGGTACTGGTTATATTTTTATGTGTTAGTTATTCTTAATTTTTACTTCCTTTTGCCTATATAGGCAGGAAATTTATTGTTCTCTTGTCGATTTTTCGAATTCGAGTTTTCACTGGATATACACGTCTTCTATGAGGTTGATGCGATCCATATGGCAACGACGACTTATTTAAAATTTTAAAATTTCTATCTGATATTATAATCTTTATAATCGAGTCCAAGTCCTGAAAGAAGTGAGCTGGCGCTCGGGATGACGACCTCGTAGCTAGGCTACCTTATCGTTCGGAGAATTTTATCATGGAGAATATTGAACAAGATTATATTGAAGAGCGAAAATAATGCTGAGAATTTTAAGCTCTCTAACCATCTTCCCGTAGCATGACTGAAATGTAATCGCTAATTTTTCTTTAGCTGAAATTGATTTTCTTATTACGGTGTCTGTTTAAAGAAATAATTTTTATAATCTTCTGCGTCTGTCAATTGAATTTCATTTAATAAATGTAAATTCTTGTACTTATACCATTTTCGTTGCCAATATTTCATCTAGCGCTTACGCTAAACTCTTCTTTTTAACGCGACAGCGATCAAGACAGCTGCACAAGCCTGTTTTTTTGTTTATGCCCATCATCACATTCTTTTTACTGAGCTGTGATCCGCAGAACGAGAGTATTGATGAGCGATCCATATTAATTGTGAAGTGTTATCGACTTTGTTACTTCAATATGTCGTAAGCAACAAAATAGAAATTTTACAGAGCGCAGTTTTTTGTTATTAAAATTTATGATTTTTGTATTTGGAATAGTTACGATACATTTATTTATTTATATCGCACTGTGGCTTAAAACATTTTGCTAGTGCTTATTTTTGAGGTTAGTAATGCAGTAAAGCGCAAAATCTCGATTTTGACAGAAATGAGGGTTGCGACGTATTGAAGTGACATGATCGATATATCTACCATCAATCGAATCGCAAAAAAATATCGCGATCCATATTGAACATGTGATTTTTGTTCAATCAATTTAATTTTCTATAGAAGACCACTAACGATAAAATTGGTTAATAATTTTTGTAGACTTCAGGTACTTTAATTACAACTTGAAAATTTTTATTCTTTAGGATTAAAGAAGCTAATAATGATGTTCATTGTCAGTGATGACATAAAATGTCATCTTTTTAAAATGCAGACTATTAATTATGTATATTTATTATAGTCTATTAATTATATATTATTGCAGGATAAGATTATTATAGAATATTTTATTTGTAATAAAACAAAAAAAAAATTATGAATAAAATAAGATTTTACACATACGAATTATACTAGGTAGGTGTACTTTATATAAATAAAAACTTCAAATTATTATTTGTACCAAATATTAAATATTTACTAAATAAATAAGTTTATTAAAACGTCATAGTTTATATACATTGATTGAAAATTAAATCGTAATTTTTTTAGAGTTATTATAAAATTTGAATATGGATGAAAATGGCGCCATTCTAAATTTGTTTCTAAATTCCCCTTAAGGTATGCAATAAATATGAAATGTAATATATTTATATACAATATAATGGTAAAGAAAAGAAAAATAATGTATTAAATAAATGATGGTCCATCTATGCCAGTTTAGAAAATAACATGATGATAATTACAATGATGATCTTGACGATGATGAATAAAAAAAATGAAACACATTGATTATGTAATTTTTTCGTTGTTCGGTTAGTTAATAACAGGCTATTTAGAAGACTGAAAATGCTCATATATTGTTATAAAATTTATATATTATCATCCCTAATTAATAACACTTTAATATTGCATAACGATAATTTATTTATTTATATAAAAAGTAAATAATATATACGCGTACTATTAATTACTTATAAACCAATTTTTCATTTTTTATTTTATTCATGAATTTTTATTTCTGAATGTAAACGACAGCGGTTTACAAATCTGACTTTTAAAAATCTACAGGAAACTTTTAGATTTTCATAAACTTCTTAAATAGTTTAAAGTTCTTGCAAGTTTAACAGATTGGTGAGAGTATGGTTAACTGATTCTGGTTCCCTCTGTATTATGATGCTCTAAGACATCATTTTTAGCTTTCTTGGAACAACATTGTGAACGTTCGGAAAGTCGCTGTGCACTGGAATTGTGACTATGGATTTATGAAAATATGTATAAAGAAATGACTAAGCATTTTGGAAAAAAATTTATTCAATACCTTAATTACATTGTTAAACCGTGATTACATTGTTTATAGAAGGTGTTCGAAATGACCTCCATTGGCATCAATACAGCATTGCACTCGTTTCATTTTGTTTGCAAACACCTTTCGCAACTGAAGAACAGTGATTCCTTGAATGTATGCCGTTATTGCGGCTTTAAGTTCGTCAATCGTGTGTGGTCTGTTCCGATACACAGTTTGTTTCGCCGCACCCCATAAAAAGAAATCGGGGGGAGTCAGATCAGGAGATCTTGCAGGCCACAAATTTTTTGAAATTATTCGTTCACCAAACACGTTGCATAACGTTTTATACAGTTGCGAAAGGTGTTTGCAAACAAAATGAAACGAGTGCAATGCTGTATTGATGCCAATGGAGGTCATTTCGAACACCTTCTATAAACAATGTAATCACGGTTTAACAATGTAATTAAGGTATTGAATAAATTTTTTTCCAAAATGCTTAGTCATTTCTTTATACATATTTTCATAAATCCATAGTCACAATTCCAGTGCACAGCGACTTTCCGAACGCACGGTATAATGCGTGCCAACAGCAGTCGCTTTTTTTATAGATTTACTATCAATAGTTAACCGCCTATTACACGAATAAAATCGCCTTCACTTATCATAGATTACAGTAATAGTAAAGTGGCTTTATTATAATCAATATCAAACAATAGGAATAAAAAACTACTAGGTACTGATTATCGATATTTTAAAAACCACTTTTTTACCCCAAAAATTTTCACCATGAAAAAATCTTTTAGTTTGTATGTTTCTGCAGATTGTGTAAACTTATAAACAGTTTAAACATACCAAACGTTGTTAGGGTGTTGTCCAATTGTGAGATTAATACTTAATTTTCCATTCATAAATTGATTGCTTTAATCGATGTGCGGTCTAAATTTTTATAAATTTTTTACAGATAAAATTCGTAGTTTTAGATGAAAAGTAAATTTAAATAATCATAATTTTGTTGTACTGATGAAGATAAAATAACAACAGTGGCTCAGTTCTACCAAAATCCTTTCCATTTTTTTTTCATGTCAATTATATGCATGCTTTTTTAGATATCTGTCAATAGGCCTAACTTCATTAACAAAATTCATTGAAAACAAAAGAAATCAAAATGTATTACAGAAAACAGAACGGTCAAAGAACTGAAAAGAAATCACATTTATAAAAACTCAGGTCGTTTTATTCCTTTTTGAACTTTTCCAGTTCGTGTATTCAATTATTTTACTGAACTGAACTGTCTAAAAATCTAAATACTCGATTTGATAGGTATAAATATTTGCGTTCGGATTTTCTTACCCGGAATTTCGGCTACATGACTAATAAGTCTAGACATACAACATTATGTTTTTGCATTCTGACTACATCTTTATAAAGTTTTTATTTTTATCTTTGTTTTTTCCGAAGCTCCTTCATTCTTTCACTCGGTGTTTCTTCTTTTCAAATTTTGCCAATTCTGTCCAAATAAGCACTTCATAGTTTCTTTTCATTTTCTCTGTAAATTTTTATTTAACAGGTTTTTAAAATTTTAATTCAATGTTTTCATTCATTCTATTGATTTAGAGCTGTAGAACTTTATTCTTCTTTTCCTTATTTTTTACTTTCCTTTGCCCTGTATGAACATATAGGGAAGGGAAAATAGGTATTGTTTTCATGACGATTTTTTGAAATCGATTTTTGACCGGGAATGCATGTTTTAGCTCTCCTGAACCCAAAAACATGTTTCTGCCGACTCTGTGTTTGTGTGTGTGTGAACGAAATATCTCAAAAATTGAATGTTGTACGAAAGTAAGACTTAAAATTTCCATTAGGGGACCCGACGCGAACATTTTCATCAAAATCGGTCAACCGTAAGTAGTAGTTTATTCGTGTAATTTTTCACGTTGTGCAATTTTCTCAAAAACAGTTACAATGATTACATTTAAAATTGCCTCATTTACTAAATTGTTTATGTTCTTCAAGATAGGGTAAACGCCATGTCTGCTGAAATTCGTACGGGCTCTCGTTGAAGAAAAATTGTTTTCTAAAGATTAGAGCCTTAATAACTATTTTAGAGCAAAAACGTAATATATAATCAAAGTTGTAGAAAATATATATACCTACATTTTTTTATATAAAGAAATTTTTTCTACAACGCTTTTTTTAACATCAATATCATTAATATTCCACATTTCTACATCCTACAGTGGTTAGTTTTCTTTTTGTGTCATTCACTCATGATTAAAATTAAGTTGTTGTTGATTAGGTCAACAGCCGAAAGGCTGGTTTGAACCTCTAGAAGTTTCACTAAGTAAAAACGAGGAGTGAGGTGGTTTATTATTACCTTCCTCACTGAGTTAAAAGAGTATGCTTTTCAACATGCCAGGCCCTCTGAAAAGCACCCACTTTCCACTCTGTAAATGACACCTTCACTTCATTCACCACAGGGTCTGGCTGTATAGTGAAATTTATTAGGTACTTTTAGAGGAGATAACTCTGACTAGTGTCTTTTACAACTCTACCTCTTCTGTTCTTGAATATTTTAGTCATATACCTAATTGGCTGATTATGTGATAAAAAAACAGAACCATTTTTTGTACCCCCCTGGAACCAACAGATCGAGTGCAATTAATTTTACACTCCACTTGCCCGTTATGAGCAAAAATTAGGTTGTGGCTTTTATTTTACTGTTTGCTCATGATTAAACATATTTTTATATTATTCATTATTTACCTTGGTAAGAGAAAGTCATGTGAGTGTTTTACACCAGATTATTTTATATTATTTCACATTCTTATATTCGGTGTATTTTTTGTTTAATCTTATTATTTTTAGTTTATTCCGATATTCCAACGTGATTTTATTCAAACATTGCACTGATTAACCGGGGTTAAATTTCTTATCCCATTCAATGATTACCGTCAGGAATTAATTGAGGTTACATACTTATTACTTCCAGAGTTTAACAATCAATATTATCTCTACCTAAACGAATTCATAGAAAATTCTAAATGCACTTTTTACCACCAATCAGATAGATACGGTAGGAACAGCACCAGCCAACTAGTAAACTAGAAGCTAATATACACTAGGAGCTGATATTTATTTCTTTACTTCCAGCCATCCGTGTCCAACTTAGATTTAATTGCTTGTAATTAATTGATTTCTCATGTTTACTGATAGCTCTCATCTTGATCATCCAACCGCCTTAAAAACCGGTTTAAACTTCTTCCATTTTCATTTATTGCAAAAATCTGAATTACTGCAGCACTTATGGAATGTACATTATTTATTCTGTACGATTTAACTCACTCACTTCTCTTTAATAATCGATTAATCTACGATAATGAAAAGTAATTAATTATTTATGTGTATTTAAGGTTGACATGCCTGCTAAACTTCATTTGAATTATCTCATAAGTTTAGGTTATCTTTAATTAAGAAAAAAACCATAAAGCCACATATAAACCAAACCAAAAATGAATTAAAAATTAGTGATTTTTAATTTTTTTAATATCTTATGCTATATTTTTCCCCGTTGTAAGTAATAACGAAATACCAAATTTCGCTAAATTACCAGGTTAATGACTTAGTTTTCCACCATAATGCCCATAACGTACAGAGGGAGAATCAAATTATTTACACTCAATCAGTTCGTTGCAGTGCTAAAATAAATAGTTTTGTTTCTTATCACATGGTCAGCCAATTAAATGACTGAATCATTTAACAGAAGTGGTAGAGGTGCAAAAGACACTAATCGGAGTTGTCTCCTCTGAAAGTAATGAATTTCATTACACAGCCAGGGCCTGTGGTGAATGAAGTGAAGGTTTCATTTGCAGATTGGAAAATATGTGCTTTCCACAGAGCCCGGCATGCTGATAAGCATACTCTTCCACTCATTGAGAAAGGCAACGGTAAACCACCTTACTCCTTGATTTACTTAGTAAAACCTCTATAGGTTCGAACCAGCCTTTTGCCTGATGACCTAAACAACAACACAACACAATCCACCACAGTTGCCGATTAAACAAAAACAAAATTGTTTACAACTATCTAATTCGTCTGATGTGGATGTATCGAGCTTAATCTATGGTTCTGAAAAAATTGAATGTTAATAAGAGATACAGTCAAAAGTTTTACGGATTATAATGTTTCATGGTATGTGACAAATAATGAGCTCCATAAGGACTTACGTGTTAACACCGTGAAAGAAAAAATTACGCTACATTTTTACCCTACTACGTACAAAACTCATTATCATACATCGAGACTTCAACTTAAGACACGTTATACTCAATCACTGACAAATTTTTTATTCGTTTCCATTCAAGATTAATGTACCTTTCGAATCCATAGATACAAACATAGTCACACCCACACCTACCACAAAATTCATAAAAGAGATGAAAAGATGGTGGAATAGGTGTCTTATATAAAACAGTGATGAGGGTGTGATACTGGGTGATTTCATCAAACAAGACGAAAACTGGACATTAAATTCGTAAATCATAAATATAAACGACGTATAAATGTGTTAGTTGTAGTTGTTTTTTAAACAAAGACAAAAAAGTAATAACTATAAATGCTCTAAATGATACGATAAAAGATATGGAATGATATGATGTGAATGAATGGAATGGTAAGCTAATCATCCATGTGACGCTTCATATAATAAGTTAAGCTAGATAATATTTGTACGATTTAATTTTTTAATAAACTTTTAATAGAAATAGAATAAATAAATAAGTCGTATCAACAGCTTGGTTATTAGCGATATCAGTAGGTTTTGATTTGTTATAATTTACTAACTCTTGCTGGGAACTGAACCTGGGACTTCTGCTTTGTAGGCTAAAGCGTTACCACTACGTTACGGAGGCGGCCAAATACAGTTTTAATTTTCTCAAGTGAAAGTATTAAAGTATTGAAGTATGCTTACTAAATAAAAACTTTTGTAGAGGTGGGGTTTATAAAATAGCATAATTAAGAAAAATAGAATATTTCTTTGTTGTTGTTGTTTAGGTCATCAGCCGAAAGGCTGGTTTGAACCTTTAGAGGTTTTACTAAGTAAAACGAGGAGTGAGGTGGTTTACCATTGCCTTCCTCACTGAATGGAAAAGTATGCTTATCAGCATGCCGGGCCCTCTGAAAAGCACATATTTTCCACTCTGCAAATGACACCTTCACTTCATTCACCACAGGGTCTGGCTGTATAATGAAATTCATTACTTTCAGAGGAGATAACTCTGATTAGTGTCTTTTACACCTCTACCTCTTCTGTTCTTAAATGATTCAGTCATTTAATTGGCTGACCATGTGACAAGAAACATAACTATTTTATTTTAGCCCTGCAACGCACAGATTGAGTAAAAAATTTGACACTCCACCTGTCTGTTATGGGCAAATATTTCTTTAGTATATCTATTCAGAATACCGGAAAATATAAACAAAGAAAAGCCATGGAAAAGTTGTAGGATTAAGGAGTAATGATCACTTGGTCCGGAAAAATTAATGACATGAAATTGCTAAACATCGCATTACAAAGCCTGAAAACAGAACCAACTTCTAGAATTAAAATAACACAGAAATAACAATACACAGAAAAGAAAGATTAGAAGCAAAAAATATATTTTCAGCCATAGAAAACAAGAAAGATCGCCTAGGATGAACGAGTATCAGTTGAAAAGGATGAAAATTTCTGGAAAGTATTACTAAATTGGTTGACTAAAGTGGTCCTAAGATGGCCATAAAAGTGTAAATTAATAATAATTATTATTATTAAGAAAAAAGACAAAACTAATTCCAAGCAGTGTGCGGCAATATTAGCAGAACCCTCGGCAGGAAAACAAGAAAAGGCTCAGATAAAACTTAACAGGATGATGGTTGCCCCAGTCCAACTCTATGGAAGTGAGTCGTGAATCAGTGCCAGAATACAGAAGAGTAGAGTACAGGCGGTAGAGGTACGATTCCTGCGAGGAACAAAGGATTGCAGTCGTAGGGACTAACTATGAAATAAGGACATTAGAACGGAATTGGATGTTTACAACCAGAATGGAAAGATTGCAGAATATCGAAATCGATGGCCCCTTAATGTTTTGAAATACAGAACAGAGCGGAGGAGAGATGTTGGGAGGCCACGCAAGAGATGGCAATAATTCGATAGTATTGTCACTGTTGTGAGTCAGAACAGGCGGGAGCCTAATCCTTAATTGTGAGAAGAAGAAAAAAGACAGAATTTTTAAATATTTAAGTAGCCTATTTAAGTGGTTTCATACTGGTGGTACAATAACCGTAAGAGTTATTATGCAGTAGTAAGTGTGACGTTTAAACACATTTATTTATTTCTTGTGTTATAAGTGAATAATGAACGTTCAGTGGACACTTCTTTTGTAAATTTTATAAATGCAAATACTTAGAAGAAATAAACAATAAAAGAAAAAGAGAGAAATATCTTTTCAGTACAAACAACTCTGAATTCAATGTGTCAAAATGTAAAGATTGTTTACATCAAAGGTTGTCTATGTTTTAAAGATGCAATTTATTTATAATACGAAAGAGGAGATATTTTCCGAAGTGTTATTATATTAATTACTGTAGCATTATGTATTTTAAATAGATTTATTGAAGAAAAGACGCGGAACGGTAACAAGAAAAGAAAAAATATAATTTTAACGAATACTATACACAAGTATATTTTTCGTTGTACTTCGACCTATTGAAATAGAATCTTTTATTCTCTCGAGATTTCTTAACAACTTCCAGTTGTTAAAAGATGTCCTCTTGTGGCATGATTTATTGTATGCGGTAATAAATTATTAATTTATGACCGGTTCATTTTAGAGTTAAAACTTTTTTATCTTGATTAATTTGTAAGTAATTATACTGACAAGAACATAGTTTTGTCGCTAAAGAAATTAAATATGTCGTTTTAAAGTATTGAAAAGCGAAATTTAAATTGAAATTCTATTATAATGAAGTATATAAAAAATTAGTTCAGAATTATGTTAGTTTGAATTCGGACCGTATTTCTGTACACATTTTATTTTCATTTAATTTCCAGTCAAGTACATCTTGCCATGTGAAGTGACGATCTAGATAAAGTCGTAAAGGCCAGCGCACTCAGCAGCAAACGCAGGAACGAAAAATCACTCCCCTGCTTATCAAATATGCCAACGTACACACTAATCCTTCCGTCTGTATGCGTATGATTAGGAATCGCTCCAGGGGCAATTTTTTGAACGTCTGCATGCATACGTTTAGTATCATGCATACGCTGACTAAGTTTCGCAACATTCCCGAATGTTGCCCTATTTGTTTAACAGTCAGGAGCTGTCAGACGGCAAGCCTTTCCTTTGGAGTTATTGTCTCCCTCCGGTTAGTACTTTTTCCTTATGTCTTCTTCAACGAACTCCAACACTTCGTTGAATTCTTGTTTACATAGTTTAAAATAACCTTTCCTCGTCCTCACCCAAATCTTGCGAAAGACGATGCTATTCGCCATGAAGTTTTCGTTTTTTATTAATCTGATGTACCCAATGTGACCGACTGAATACTGGATACAACAATACCAACTCATCATTACTCGAATCATCGTTTTCTAGCCACAGAATACTTTTTTGAGAAATTCCTGTCACACCACACAACAATTAGACTCCATATCACAGTATACTGAAGACAAGCAGCGGAGGAGGGTAGGTTCCTGACCCAAAACATCTGCATCCGTCCGTCTGCGGTTACGTGCGTTGACCAAATATCCATCCGCATGCATATGTCCGTCTGCTTCTATGTGCGCTACTCTTAAGTCCTAACATGGTAACATCTCATATAACCAAAAAACCTGAGCTGTCATTACGTAAAGTACTCGGGTTAGTTGAAAAAATTTATTTTTAAATTTAAATATTTATATATTTTTAAACATTAACCTACTTCAGACGTTAAAGAAGGACACCACTCATTAGTAGGACTCCCGCAGTTAATTACTAAAATCAGTCTATTCATAAGTTAATAATTAAGACTGTCGTTGTTTAGGTCAACAGCCAAAAGGCTGGTTTGAACCTCTAGAGGTTTTATTAAGTAGAAAACGAGGAGTGAGGTGGTTTATTGCCTTCCTTACTGATTTGAAAGATCATGCTTATCAGCATGCCAGGCCCTCCGAAAAGCACTCACTTTCCACCCTACAAATGACACCTTCACTTTCACTACAGGGTCTGGCTGTACGAAATTCATTACTCTCACAGGAGATAACTCTGACTAGTATGTTTTACACCTCTACCTCTTCTATTCTTAAATAGTTCAGTCATATAATTGGCTGACTATGCGATAAGAAACAGAACTAATTTTTTTAGCCCTGGAACCAACAGATCGAGTGCAATTAATTTAACACTCCACCTGCTCGTTATGGGCATAATTAAGACTATATAATAATTAATAATAATAATAATTTCTTTCTTTCTTTCTCAATGAGTAATTAGAATTATATTAAACTTAGTTCCAGATAGACAGTAAAAACTTAGTTTAATATACTCCAAATTACACATTGAAACGACAAAAAAAATATTATTCACTTATTATCATTATTATTATTATTATTATTATTATCATAATATACTCTTGAGGACAAGATCAGAAGTGACGTTATAAGCCAAAAGTTGCAAATATTTAGCCTGGAGAAGAAGATAAACGAGTACAGAATCAACTGGAGTAGTCATCTGAAACGCATGAATGGAAGCTGTTTGCCTAGATTAGCAATGAATGGTCTAAGGGATGTTGGTCATCCCAGGGGAAGGTGGTTTCCGAAACAGCCAGTACTGCCTAATCCGTAAAAGATCTTAATCTCGTTAAGAACTTCTTCTAAGAAGAAGAAAGGCGAGGGGTGAGGAGGTGGAGAAAAGAAGATTAAACTAAGTTAACCCAAGTCTCTGTTCCACCTCCTGCTGAGCCGACGATATGGATTGTCTGGTGAATACGCAGAACTTAATCGCGGATAATGGTACAAAATAACAAACGTTTGCGGAAAACTATCAGTTGTTTTTGTGGTACGTGGAAGTCAGATTTTAGAGCCAAACAATGATAGAATATCTTTTGTTATTTTTTATTTTATACACTGTTACATTTTAAATAAGGAAACAATCACATTGCTACCAGAAAAATGAATAATGAAACAAAAATGATGAGATTTTAAGACCTTGGTCAATTATACAGTAGACTGGCGCTAATGTCTGGCCAGTAGTTGAGGATGGCGCTTGGCTATTAGCACTCCACATTATTATGTTTAATAAGGCAATTTACATGGTCTGCAGCTTGGACTAATACACCACTTATAACCATATTATATAAATAAATATAATATGTACGGAACACAAACACACATTCAGTACCACTAAAACTCTCTATTAATATTTTAAAAAATTTCTTACTATGTTTTTCAGTTAACTGATCTTTATTATTAGGTCTATTCTATATTATCATAATTTAATATCAATAAAAATGCGAGCTTTAGTTCTTCTCTGTTTTTTTTAATATACATTAAATTTGTTATTACTTCTTAATAAATTTAAAGACTGTTTCAGAATTATTTGGAACTCAATTGAACCTTTTTTTAGATACTTGTTTTTATAAAAAAAAAGCTGGGTTGTTCTATATAACTACCATACAGGTATTCTATTTTATTAAGTTTGTTGTAAAAACCACATTATACTCAGGCTATAATTTTTTATATAGATACAAAAAAAATCTTCCATAAATGCAAACGAAATCTACATTATATCAAAGTTGTTAGACGCATAAGCAGTTATGGACGGTTCGTCTCATACGGGATCAAATCCAAATATCTAATGGAAATAGAAAGAATAATTTTAAGAAGGATTCACGATAATTGTGTGAAGATTTTAATTTCAGAATTTCCCCCACGAAAACCAAGGTGATGGCGTTTAAGGGGAATTATCCGGTTCAATCGAAAATTGTCATAAAAGATGCGATAGTGGAGCAGGTGTCCAATTTTAGTTACTTGGGATTTGATGTAGGAATAGACTTGGATTTAGACAGCGAGCAGAAGATAAGTAAGTTCCAAAGGATTTGTGGCACAATCAATAGGACATTGAACAGCAGGGCCAGACCTGACACTAAGGTTAAGTTTTACAAGGTAATGGTAACTCGGTAATAATGTATGGGAGTAAAACATGGGTGACCACGATGAGGAATGTACAAAGGATCCAAGCAGCGGAGATGAGATTCCTGCGAAGAGTTAAGGGATGCTAGAGATTAGATAGAGTGCGGAATATGGATATTAGGAAGGAGCTCCAAGTCTACTGCCTGATGAGAAGATTAAGGGGTATCGAGGGCGATGGAGGAGACACCAGGACAGAATGCCGGACCACAAAATACCCCTCCAAGTACACCGTTATGCAGCTGTTGGACGGAGAGATGTGGGACGACCTCTGAAAACATATCCATGTTTTCAGAGGTCGTCCCACAACTGAGAGTTTCAAGTTTGTGAGTTCGGAACAGGTCTAAGCCTTGAAAGAAGAAGAAGAAGATTCATGATCGAAGAAAAAACAGAAGGCTATACAGACATAGGCATTAAGATATACAGCAACGATGAAAAAGATATATGCAACAAAATTGAAATTAAAAACTTTGAAGTAACAATAAGGAAAAGACGATTAAAATTCTGTGGACACGTGGTCTGAATGGATTAATTAAGGACTAAACATGCTAATCTCTGATGAACTCTAGTGTACAAGAGACAAAGCGCTTTTATTAAATAAACGAGATTAGAACTAGAAAAGTTCATATTACAATAAAAATTGTCTGGATCGAAAACAATATAGAAAGTAAAATTTTGAATTAAAGGTTCCTGTAAGTGAAAATAAAAAACCTCTTTAGAGGAGAATGGGTGAGAGTTCAAAGAAGAGTGGAAAGAGTTGAAGAGTTTGGAAGAGTTGTTCAGAGAAGTCGGAAAAGATGTTTAGAAAACCGTAATTAACCGAAAAAAAATTATGAATCGAACCAAATTCATACAATCGATGACTGATTGTAAGCACTTCCATGAAAACGAAAACCACACCGAGGACGAAAGAAAGGAGAAAAGTCTACAGTGAACGAACGCTGAAAATATGGGCTTCAAAATATGTTAGAAATATCTAAAGTCATTTCAGATATTCCTAAATTCGAAAAAAGATGGACAGAAAAAAAGAGTTGAATAGTCTGAAAGATTAAAGAACTTCAAGAAAAATTTAAAAAAAAAACTCTAGATAAAATAATATTATCATATACCTTTCAGGTGTATCCGCGAAAAATAATTTATTGAAAACACTTTTTTATATTCGTATTCGAAAATATTGTAATTTTTATCTAAACAAATGGTGTCTTAATTTTTTGATGAACAGTTTAGATTTATTAAAATGGTTTCTTACATGTCTTAAAACTCATAAATAAATTAGTTATCAGTTAGAATTAATAAGGCTAATATTTTTTTAATTGAGAATGTATGCATCTATTTATGTACATTTTTTTATCATGTATTCATATGATAATAAGAATTGAGGTTAAAATACAGTATTTATAAATGTACAGTATAATCATTTGATGCAACAATGTTACATTCGTAGAAGGTACTGGTAGTAGTAGTGTTCATCGGGTAGAGTAGAATTCATTAGTCTTTTCTAATCTAATGTTGTTTTAAGAGAACGCTAAGTTAAGAGTGTATGCTATAGAATAGAGTGTAACGGTTTTCTGCATAGGGTAACATGTTGCAGAATCGTATTGAAAGAGACTGGTAGACGGGTTGTACAGTTGGCAACATGTAACATAGTACTGTATATAAAACATAAAATAACATAGAACTCGTCCTAAAGTGATAGGTTAGTGCAGTTCATGTCCGATAACAAGCGGTGTTTGTCGTCGCCATTTCTAATTTAATGTTTCAATAAGAGAAAAGTATAGAGGTTGCGTGCAAGGCCCCTGGGGGATCCTAATCATCGATTCCTGGTTTTTGAACCCCCGCCGTGTTTTGCGCATTCCCTTAAATCAGCTTCCGCTTCGTTTCATAACTTGGACCATTATCTTTCGTTTTTAATTGGGTTATTGGTGAGACAGTGGTGTATTAAATTAAATACTTATTTCTTTAATAATGGCAGTACATTATAAATATAACCTTAAAACCGTTCACGTTCGCAGTCTTTAGTATCGCACTTTCTGTCTGTTAATGTGGGAACAACATTATTTAAAGCCGATGCTTTTACATTCTTCATTAATTTAGTTCGTTTTCAATAAAGTCCATTTTTCTTTTAATCTTTTCAATTTACAACTCTGTTCAATAGCCACATTAATTAATATGTGTGTAAATTCCATTTCACTTTTTCATTTCTGAAGAGAACGTATGATAGATATTTTTATAATTAACGAAAAATATCCTAATATTATGATATAGTTACTTGAGCCACGAGTTTGCCCTTGTTTTCAACGAGGGGTAAAGAGGGGAAAAGCATCAGTGCGCATGCGTGACTACTTTAATTTTAGTGCAACAAACACAACAACTTATACTATACCCAGAGAATACAGTATATCGCGGAACCTTTTGTAGGTTAACTGTACGAATATAACTGTTTGTTACCGTAAACAAAAATGTTAGTTTCTCGAAAACGTGGTCAGACTACTCACAGTGCTGTAAGAAATCTAATGTTGTGTAATAAAATGCTGTGAAATTAAAGCTAAACAAAAAACCTTTCCCTGCCTCTTAACACAAGCCATGAGCGAGTGGCTAACTACTGTAATGTTTCTCTTTCCACAATTTGAAAAATAAATAAGGAAATTAAAGACGTGAAGAAGCTATTCTGCAATAGTTTTGTTGACACCTGGTAAAAAAAACGAAACGGTTAGGTCGATACTATTGAGACTGATAGTAAAGACGCCGGTGACAACGATAGTAAAGAAGGCGATTCATTAATAGACAATTTTGTTCTAATGGAATAAGGTAGCTGGTAATAATTATAGTAAATCAAACATTTCTAGCCATGTAATTAAGCTATAGGCAATATTACAGGTCAGATTTATTTCTTATAAGGTTTATGAAGAAAACATTTACTCGGAATTCGCCACAGCTTACAAAATATAATATGTAGAAACTGCACGGTAGTGAAATGTGCGAGTAGTGTCTCACTGTTGAGGTTGGCGGCACTGCAAATTCTCACTTCCCTTCCTCACAGCCCATTCATACGCAAAAGGCAATATCATAACTTCAGTATCTATAACGGTTGTGTTGTAATTATGTTGCCGAGTGCGATCTTTAACGTGAAATAGAGGCTTAGACTCTTAAGTAATGAGAAATATACGAAATTTTAGCTTTTAAATAATTAATGAATATATAAACGTGTGGTAAGGATATCATGGGTAGAGAAAAGAACGAGTGACGAAGTCTTGCAACAGATCCATAAAGATTTGATTAACAAGATAAAGAAACGAAAACTGGAGTATTTCAGACTCGTAATGCGTGGATAGAAATCCCATCTATTGCAGTTTATTACACAGAGAAAACAGGAGAGAGGAGTCTTGGAGGACGAAGAATATGTTTTTAATTTACCTGGAAGATTGGTATCATTGCTCGTCTATGGAACTATTTAGAGCAAGTGTTCAAATTAAGAATTGCTGTTATGATTCCCAACTTCGGATAGATGAAGGCACCCAACGAAGAAGAGTGTTTCTATTATATTTTTTGTGAATTTTGATTTTCAGTTGTGGATATAATACCATGAATTTTTAAAGTGTTTGATAACTTAAAGACATATTCTGTGACACCTAACTTATATGTAGCTCTAATCGCCTGAAATTTCCGGTGAGGTATTATCAGCATACAAAGAGATTTATTATTTCTGTTTTCTTTTCATAGTGTTTCTCAGTTAAGATTTCATTATTTTAGAATAAATTTAGAAAATTATATCTATTTTTGTCGGAAACCGTGCAGTTAAAAATTGTTATATCTTTTTCTGTATTTTAATGTGGATTAGATATGGGATTTAATCAGAGACACCCAGTGGAGTTTGTTCATGTGTGGCTGTCAGCTGGTCACTACACAACGTCAGTTATCCAACTGGTGTTGTCTACATCGACTTCATCTATTAGCTGACTGACTGGGCTTGCCTGAAGGCCATGAAAACATAAAATATCAAATTTTTATGTTTATGAAACAAAATGTTTATTTTGTTACCTATATAAAATTAAACATGTAGACCTGTAAACAAGTTTGTACATGTTCATTAAACATTGATAAAAAGAATTGCCAGGTGTAGAATACATGCAGGTAATAACGAAGTATCCTTATTGGTGAAGAATTTAATCAAAATAAAAGGAGGTTGAGTATGAAATAAAATGAATGTATATCAGCCATTATTTGTAAAAAGAATTGATGAAGGAACCACTTCACTAATATCATACTACTAAGGACATCTCTATCTTTAAAACCACAGGAACGCATACACCAAGATGTGTCCACAGTAATACACTGACGTTTACTTCAGTGGCCAGTCTGTGGCATTTTTAATACCCCTACTGACTTGGTTTCAAAAACTGACATTAATCCTTAACGGTTTGCCTTTTTGGTTAAAGTACTAACTGTCTTTTTTTTAATCTTCGCCATCTTGCCATCTACTGTAATTTCTTTTTCATTTTTAAATTAAAAATCAATAATGTATTAGCAATATTAACATTTAATAATCCTTTTAGTATGATTGCATGTACATCTATTTATAACCTAATAATGCAAATTCTACCTTATTATGTAAAATAAAATAAATGTTATTCTTATTTTAAATTATACAATTTTTTTTTCTACGAAAAAATAATGAAAGTAATTCTGCGAAAGACATACGGTTCATATTATAATTCAATGTGTTTTCATAGAAAAGTCGCCGCATTGACAAACACCGTATAGCTCGTGTAGTTGATTATTATGAAAAACAATGACGTTACTGTATACAAATTAATGTACTCAAAAATACTTGAGAATTGTTGTTAATGACGTGGAAAAAAATTACTTAGTAATTGGGTTTACACGTCGATGTTAACGGAAAATCAAATAAAACATACTGCTCGAAAATCGGAATAAAATATTTAATATTTGTGTCGATTTAATATTTCGTCGATCTAAACTAAGTTTAGAATAGAGTCGGGGTAGAAACCCCGACATCTTGTCCATAATTCTCCCCTGAATAACACGGAGTAAGCTGTACTTTCCACTGTCATCATATCACCCAAGTATTAAAATTTGCCAATTTTTATAGTTCTTACAACCTTTTTTCTGTCATTTTGACAACATTCGTTTGTGACCCGATCGACCTAGTTCAACCATTAAACAGCACTTTTTTTTGTCCCATGCGGAAAATAATACTTTTAATAATTGATAATGTTAGTTACCCAACTATATTTATCATTGGTAATTATAACTCTGAAAGTCAGATTATTAAATTTGTTTTAAATATCCTACTCGAATTTTCTTTCCTAAATAACGAATTTTTGAAAATAGAATTTCAACTGTTTCCTTCTTTTCAGCATATTTATGTTAGTTTTTAGAGGGGCGGAATTTTTTAGAATATCTTTTACCAGAAATCATCTTTTATATTATTAAAATTATTTTATTAATTTATTTTTCTTTTATTGGAATGTGTTGTTCGACTCGTACCTTAACAACCAGATTTATTTTTAATTTTGTTAGAATTTACAATAAGATTAGTTCAGAAAGACAAGAGATAAAGATAGGGGTTGAATAGCTACTATGCATAATTTTACATCAAACTAAACTCGGCTGTAACCCAGCGGGGTTACTCTTTGAAGAAAAGACTCCAACCGACCTGAACCATTGTTGCATAAAAGTGTCCGTTGGGTTAAGATATTAAGGAATATTGATCAAACTGTCAAGCCGTCTGTTTAATTTTTGCACGCATTTTCGCTTAATGTTTTTGCAAGCTTATGTAGCAATATTAATTAATTATATATTATTTCCATGGCTAACTGAATAATTATAATAATACTAGTAAGTTACTCCTATTTTAAAAGATCTATATGGCAATGTCTTTTATTATATTACACAATCCGTGAAATACGCTTCGGCAGCCGTTAGTTAGATATTTCAGGTATCTGGACTATTATTCAGTTAAAAACATTTTATTCTGATGCTAACAGGGATAATAAAGTATTGAATAAATTAATTTCATTATGTCAGTGGAAAATTTTAAACATTAGTAGTGAATTTATTCACAGTAATTTTGCTATCTCTTGAATTGGCAAAGAAATCATGATTAATGGGAAAAAAGCTGAACTATTTTAACAAACTGATAATGAAAAACTTATAGCAGACAGTTTTGAGGAATTGTAGTTAATACTACAATTGAAGAAAAAATTTAAAATTATTGGATTAAAATTAAATAGAGATAAAACATAAATTATAATTAAGGTATTATGAGGGTAATGACTCAATTTTACAATACCGGCAAACACATCTACCTCAGGCAAGTCATAGAATGCGGAAAAATAAGCCAAACAGCTGAAATAGAGAGGCGCATAAGACGAGCGAGGGGTACTTTTTCGTTTTCCTCTGTTGCGTTTTTAATCGTTGTATAGTACTTCTCGTTTTCTCATACGTTTAAAAAATACGGTTTTTTACAAAAGTTTTTTGATAGGGATCCTTGGCAAAACACAAAGACCTGTAGACTAATCCTGAATACAAAATTGAACAATTGAGGAAAATCTTTGAATATTCATTGGTAAACTAAATTTTATAGCCGTTGTAAGTCTTTCATTTCATTTCTTATGTTAATCTACTTCCTCCTTTACGGATTAGGCATATTTCCTGTTTCAGCTTCTATCCATCTTCTTTGTGGTCTACCCAACGACCGTACTCCTTGTGGACGGTATCTCAAGGCCAGTAGCGGGTATCACGTTGGCTTACATGACTTGCGGCTCACATGTTGGAACCACCTCTCGTTAACATATCTTCTAGTTTTTTTTATGTTGATATTATTATGATATAAAAACAAATTATGAGTTAGGTTCTTTTATTTTTTTAAGTATTCACGTCCAATATTAAAAATATAATTGATTTCCTCTCATTGCCTACTTTTGTTTAATGATAAAAATATGATTCATGTAGCCTACTGTATTGTAATATAAAATTTTTGGATGGTTGAGTTTCGTTGGATCGGAATATTAAAAAATTGTTTCTAGACTTTTTGTTTGTTATTTAAATTATTATGTTAATTTTGTTTTCTTTTTGTTTTGTTTCAGGTACGTATGAAAATTGTCAAATTGTTTGCTATCGTAAGTAGAAGATGTTATCTTTAGTAGGTTGTTCTGACTGTAACGTTTAGGTTAAACCTAAGGTGTAGGTTATACTTTAATAGGTTATTGAGTGGTTTGAATAATTGTAGTTAATAATAGAATTAAAGAACGAATCCGAAAATATAGGATTGAAATTAAGTAGAAACAAAACAAAAATGATGATCAGGTAATATAGTTGATGACTTATTTTTGTAGTATCGACAAACACATCTTTCTCGGTTAGTTCGTAAAATGCGGAAAAACAAGCTAAACAGCTGAAATAAAGAGGAGTATAAGATCAGCGGTAGGTTATAATATATTAGGCGATTATAATATTGAGTGATTTTATTGTGGAAAGAGAGTAATAAATTAATGACTTTACTGATTTTGGATTTTAATCTGAATTGCGTATTTAAAAAGAAAAAAATGTAATGTAAGAACCTTTCATAATGCAATCACAAAAAAGTATTGTTGTTTTGGTCATCAGCCAAAATACTGGTTTCAACATCTAGAGCCTTTCCTAAGTAAAACGAGAAGTGCGGTGATTTACAATTGCCTTCCTCACTAAGTGGAAACGTATGAATCAGCATGCCAGGCCCTCTGTAAAGCATTTACTTTCCCCCCTGCAAATGACACCTTCATTTCATTCACCTCAGGGTCTGGCTGTTTAATAAAATTCATTACTCTTAGAGAAGATAACTTTGACTAGTGTCTTTTACACTTCTACTTCTTCTGTTCTTAAATGTCTTAGTCGTATAATAGGCTGACCATGTGATAAGAAACAGAATTAGTTTTTATAGTTCTGGAAGTAGCAGATCGAGTGCAAATAATTTAACATTCCACCTGCCTGTTATGGGCAACGTAAAATATTATCAAGATTAGCGATTCAAATTTTCCCTAAATTTTTAATACATTTGATAAACTCTGTACAATATCATGCGTAACTGGTATGATTTTGGATTTTTTGCCACTTAAAGGTCATTTTGCGAGCTCTTTCTGCACGCCACTTGCTTGTAGGTTTTCCTCCTTTCTTCCGTCCATCCAGTGTTGTTTATTGTGGAAGCCCGTGAAGTCAGTAATCAGTAGTCTGAACTTCGGTCACTCCATTATATTTTCTCAGTTTATTTCAATTTTCATTGTATTATTTATACTTCTTTAAATCATTATCCTACACTTCAGCTCTATTAAATATTGTTGTGAAATTTTGATTCATAACCGTTAACCGTTCATTCTATACAAGTTTCCACAGAATTTTAGTCTTCTGTTTTCTGATCGTTTCCATTGGTCGTTTGTTTTAGAATTATTTTGAAGAGTTTTTTTAAATTTTTTGAGTTAAATTCAATTAAATGCTTGTTAACTACCAGTAAATAGTAACTTTTTAATTCTTACCGTTGTGTATTTTTGTCATTTGTTCTTTTTCATTGTAAATTAATCGGTGTTCTCAGAAAGCGGCGATGTCACTTGAGAATGTAAGTCATTTCCGAGAATTTAATAAATAGGCGTGTAGCCTTTTTAGAGTTTGCAATGGTCATTTAGTTATTTAGTAAAATCAATTTTGTAATAATTTATCGACTGCATTTCTGTCAATAAAGTCGGTTTATTACTTTTTTCTTTATTGTAGTATTACATCCTACCTCTAATAATAATCTATGTCTTATATTTTCAAGTAAAGACACACTATAATCACATCTAGTCAGTTACCTATAAATATTTAAATTAATCCACTTTTCAGTGTACCTTGTCTTCAATATTTGTAAATTCTTATTAAGATTTAAAATTAAAATAAGATTTGTAGGCTTATAAAATTTTATTACCATAACATTTATAACCGACAATAAAAAGTATCATTAAAAAAACTTCCTCTTTTTAATGTTCCTAGTAATAAAAACTCAAAAAATGAAAAAAACATATTTGGTATAACCATAAATTTATGAAATATTAAATCCAATAAATTTATATTTTATTATGGCTTTTGATGTACGATTGTTATACCTCTGTATTAAAATTGATACAGGTGACCGGAAACTAAACGTAATAAATATTTTTGTAGGAATTTTAAGAAAATATTATATTAACTTTAAATTCTATTATAGAATTTAAATTAAGATATCTTTAAGTTATATTAAAAATATAAATTCACAAAAGGTGGGAATAGAGTTTTGTTGACACATTTATATTATAATAGATGTATAGTAGCTGTAAATTTTTTAAATATTAGTCCCTTAGCTGTATAAATTCAGCTGTTGTTTTTACGTTGAAAATTAAATTCGATTTTGTTTAAAATCGAGTCAGTTAAAAATAGACCTAACTCTCTACTGCATAAAAGAGTGTTCATGGTATTCGTCACATTTTTAATTATCACGATCATTTTGTAAGAAATTGTTTTTCATTTGGATAACTTCAATTTTTATAAGTATTTTTTAGGATACAAATTACAGACAATAATTAACTTAAGTTTTTAAATTAAGTATCTTGCGTGTAACGTCTTTTTTTTAATAATGTTTTTAATTTTAACGACTAATTTTTATATTTCTGAATATTCTCGTTGTAATTTTTCTCCTTGATTTACCACGTAAAAAACTTTTGTTATTAGGATTATGTGTAATTTTGTTGTGATTAATTTAACAATTAGTCTGTAGTAGATATCGTATCAAAAATGTGTTCAACAGTAAACAAACACCAGTCTGATATGCATAATAAATATTTTGTTATGAGGTAAACCAAGTGCTTATTGTTCTTCGTTTACAATTTTTAAAAAGTATAATTTAAGTTGACAGAAATAATGGGAGTGCATTTTATAAAAACATATTTCCAATGTAAAATTACTGTGTTTTTATTTGTTATAACCATAATGGTAACACGGAATGCAAAAAACAAAAAAATAAATTATTTTTAGTTTTTTGGTTCGATGTTCACTTGGTAATACACGTTTTCCGAAAACATGATTTTTTAATACGTAAATAAGTTTAAATTTCTGAAAAATTTCTGGATTATTTTTCCTGAAAATTTTACTTAATTTATAGCGTATTCGCACTAAAGCTGATTTGTTACTATGATGAAAACTACATAATAAAATATTTCAGGTAAAATATTTGTGCATATACTTGTATCAAAATTTCAAATGAAGAAAAAAGTTCTTCAAAGGTCCTGTAAAACTTTCCATACGAAAGAAAACTCAGTTTATGTAAAAAGTCTCAATAAAACCACTTTAAAAATTTAAAAGAGATTGGTATAGTTGTTTGTGAGAAAATTATAATTATGTTAACATGTTGTTAGATAGGGCATCCATGTTACTTAACACTTATTAGTTGATTCATATTTATAACTGTTATAATCCGTCGTTTAAAAAAATGTGTTTTTAGATAACGTATGTGTAAGGAAATAAAAATTTGTGAAGAGAATTAATTAATTTTAGAAGTGCGTAACCTGATTAAAAGTTATGGGATATAATTTTGTAAGTCTGTTCTGTTGATGAGCGAGTGATTCCATTTGGCAATTGTAAGAAGATGAGACGAAGAAAATGAATGTTTTTGCCCCTGGTAGTAGTTGGTCGGTAAGCTGGAATCGGTTCCAGTGCAAAACATTAGTTTTCATGTCACATCAAAATACTTGCTCTTCGCTCTCCTCACACAGAGAGAATAAAAAGAGGAACATGAGTAGAAAAGAAGGTAGAGACGTCGGAGGAATCTGTGCAATTTTTCTTCATCCCCCTTTGTCCACGGCCGACTGTATCTTTTTCGTCGTTTAACAGTCTCCAAATTATAAATTCCATCAAAGTTAATGTTGCCCGCTGTAACAAATGACAACTTTTTGAGTTATACACCTATTAGCGGAGCTAAAGGATGCCCAGAAATTTGCCAGGACAATGAGCACGCACCATACCTTTCCAGTAAAAACCAAATTTCTTCCTTGAAAAAACAGTGGCCATTATCCTTTAGTCCTATTCCCCCTTTTCATATAACTACAGTCGGCACGGCCGAGGAATGTGTTTGCAGCCTGTTCAGTCCCTTCCTCCGTTCACCTGATAAACCTGTCGCTCATATTTTTGAAAATTACCTTTCAAATACATTCTTAAAGTTTTGCCGTATTCTCAACAATCTAATATTAATACAGTCGAGAATGCTTACTTTAACAATAAAAATAATAAACTCTTGTTTTATAAACTTCCATTTAATAGACTTATTTAAAAAATAAACCACTGAATTTTCTATAAAGAAAAACAATTTATGTAATAATTATGTAGAACATATCATTACGTTAAACAATTTATCGGTTTAAATTACAATAATAACGTGTTTTCTTTGTAAAAAAAACAAACTTTTTGAATTAACCTAGGCAAAAAATTGTATAGAATATGTTGGGATTAAATTAATGTTATTTACAGAAGGAGACATTATCTTCAATTATAGTAAATGAGAACAAACGGAACTCAACAAAATAAAAATAAATAAGCCTGATACATAAATAATATAGTGACATTATATAAATGTTTGATGTGAGACAGAAATCTGCCTTTTTATTTTTACTTATATTGAAAAATAATTATTGTTACTGAATTCTAATAAAAAAAAATTTAATTTCTTTTGCTATGGAATTCACCAAGTAAAATCTCAATTGATATAGTTTTTTATGTTTACTTAGCTTTGAAGATAAAAATTACTTGACATTTGTAAGTCCAAATAAACTGGAGTAGGGATTATATAATAACAATTTTGAGTTAAGATGGAGTTTTAAATGCGTGGAGAAAAATGGAAAAAGTTGTTTTTATCCACCTTGGAGTAACTTTTTCTGTTCTCAATAATCACGATATTAAAAAAATTCCAATCCAATATTATGCACCTTAGTACATATTAATTGCACGTTAACGACTTTCGCATCCCATGATGTTAACAACATCGTTCATAATTATTACAGCCATTTATGTAAACGAAAACCGTTTTACGTGAACCCTCGACTGACCAAATTTTCCCGACAACCCTCAACGCTCCGCAGAAAATGAAATATAGACATTTTGTAAAAATTCAAATATTTAACTTTAAGTATCTTACTGAGTACTTCTGTTTAAGTCATTCATGTCATCTTTTTACATACCATTTTTGTAGTCATCCAATTTACAGTATGTGTATTATCATTGTTAGCGTCAACGTCTAGCATTGTTAGCGTCATACAGCTCCATCTCACACCTCATCTTACTGCGTTACCACATATAAGTATAAAAAACGTGATTTAAGGCTATATCATACAATAAATATAAAAAGTATACAATGTAACGAACTAAAAATTTAAAAAATACCATAGAACATCAATAACATATCATATTTGTATATTTATACCATCGTTTTAATGTAATTGTGTGAGTGAGGTCAACGTACGAGCACCATATGGAGAATTCAATCAGGCAATACTGTTGCTTACTCCAAGTATCTTCAAGCTCATTATAATATGACGCATACACAAGTTTTTAGTTTTACACAAGTGTGTTCTTGAAAATTTAACATATTATTACAAAACTTTATTTACTTAACAAGAATCATCTCTCTTAAAGCGTTTGTAAAACTTAAGTTATTTTCAATTAATTTAAACAAGATTTCTCATGATCTTTTAACTGTAATTTTGATTAAAAACTTTATTGAAATTTAAAAAAATTGTACTATATTGTAACACTTGAGCCTAGATTCGTTCGGGATCAGGGTATTATAAATAACAAACAGACTTACTTTAAACTTATAACAATTGATTATTTATTTACACAATTGATAATTATAATTAAGATTAAACTAAACCTACAAAAAAATACAAGTAGATTACTTTTAGAAATATAATGTCACTTAACAGATCAAAACAATGGTTTACCTGTCCACAAACACTTGTCATCCGAAGGTATACGCACCATTAACGTAACTCAGAACCGGTCTCGTAACGACACTATTTCAAACAGCTCGACGACACTTTCTATTTACAATTCAAGTAACAACTAACTCACTACAAAGGCGCAAACTGTTTTTATACCTGTAGTCTGATAGTTTCCCAAACAATCAAGATATTTCTAAAAACATTTCCGCTATTCTGGAATGTAATAGAAGGAATAAGAATAAAAACAAACGTCTCCACCAATTTTGATTTCCGAGAACTCCTATTTAAACATTCCATTCATCACAATTCATTACCTTTGTTCAATGCACAACACTACATAAAATAAACAATCTTACTATGAACAAGTTATACCCTTGGATATTTCCCGAATATCGCTGTAAAATGTTACAATATATTGGTTTTCGCTTAAACAATTTAAACGTTCCAAATATATATTATATACATTTTTTAATTGGATCGTAATGATCTTGTGTACAATTTATTTGAAATTATATTGTTATTGTTATACCGATATAAATATTCAGAAAATATTTAGTCATTACACCGTTACTTAATTTTAGATATATAACCTATACAACTAAAAAGTTTTATAAATAAATTCCAATTTAAAAAGAATATTTTATAATAGATTACTGAGTTTAGTTAGTTGAACATCGTAATAATAAAACTAGCATAATTAATTAGATTCAGAAACAGCAGAAGATAAAATTTACAAGAGAAATGCCTTAGCAAACCGGGCTTATCTAATGGACTGGCATACGTTTATTCCATAAGTACTGCAAACAGTACAAGAAAAATGGTATAGTTAAATTGGAAACTAAAATAATTTAAATACTGTAAATTATGGTGGTTTTTGTCAACTAACTTAAACCGTTGGCAAGTGTTAAAATCATCATCATCATCTGTCAAGGATTAGGCTCAATGGCCTGTTCCGGCATCCGTCTCTCTTTAGGTCTTCCCAAGCCTCGCTTTCCTCTAGGTTTATATTTCCATTCTCGCAGAGGAAGTCTGTGAGCTGGCATGCGTAGTAAGTGGTTAAATCAATTTCTGTTATTATATTCTTAAGTTTCCAACAGTTACTGAACTTTTAACTCGGCGCGGATAGCTTCGTTACGTACTCTATCTTACCAGAAAAAAATGAAAGTATTGTTTTCATGTCGATTTTTCGAAATAGAGTTTTCACCGGATATGCACGTTTAAAAATCTATACACAAATTTAAAAATCTACAAATTTTATTTCTAACATTTTTTGCATAACGCTTAGTTTAGCAGTAATTATTAGTGATTTTCTGTGTGTTTTTTCATGAAAATCTGTAAAAAACAATTTTTTAAGATTTCGGCCGTAGTATCCATTTTACGACAAAAATGCATAATAATAAAATTTATAGGAAATTAAAAGATCTACAACTTTTATTTCAAGCATTTTTATGTACAGAGCCTAGTTCAGCGTGGAAGAGTATTATTAAGCCAACCTAAGGTAGATTTTCATTTTACAACATTCACTCATGATTAAAATAAGGTTATGTTTCTTGAGGTTAGTTTTTTTGTTTATTTCTAATGTTTTATTACTAATGTTAGGTTATAATTTTATTTGGATTGGCAAGAGAAAGTCGTATGACTGTTTAACAACAGATTTATTTTCATTAAAATAAAATAAGATTTTTGTTATAAAGTTAACCGTAAATTATTGTCAAATCTTCTTCTTAAGTTCTTCTGAGCTCCGGTTAAACCATACCCTTAAGTTGGCCAACCATGAAATTCTTCTGCGTCCTGGTCCCCTTCTACTGTCGATTTCTACTGTGATTACTGTTAATTCGACAGTAGAATGGTTGTCAAGTAACAACGCGAAATAATTTGGATGTTTGTTCAGTGTTTGTTCGTATGCATTTTTACTGGTTGAGTAAAACTGCAAAGTTGTAAATAA
Organism: Catonia carolina; assembly: GCA_035578175.1. Lineage (NCBI taxonomy): Eukaryota > Metazoa > Arthropoda > Insecta > Hemiptera > Achilidae > Catonia > Catonia carolina. The sequence goes on along the minus strand of JAQMRL010000001.1, from coordinate 240,340,139 downwards.
AAACTAATAATGTGAAAAAGTAGGGATAGGTAATATTTTATATATCTGCTATCAGATGTACTTACAAAACCTATATTCAGATTTTATGGCCTGAAGATTGTCAGACTGTCTTCATTCCCTATTAGATTTTTCAATCGAAGTTTAAATAAATATTTAATATTTTTCGCTTACTGGTAATCTTGCATGGTAGTATAATTTATCTCAGTTATTTACATTTTATTCCCGTCTCACACTAGGCATCGGTAACATTTGTAATAATTGTCGACGATATTTTTAGTGGTTAGAACGTTTTGACGGATTACGTTTTTATGTATAACCACCCATGAGGAAGAAAATAGAAATGCAAACAAACGACGACTGAGAATAGTATTTCTTTTTCAACCGTTATGGGAATCTTTATAACCGAGTACTGATTTACAACCACGCATCATATCCAGAGGCGATCACTTCTTTTCTTCATCTGTACCTCTTTTCTTTCAAGTTAAACATTCTTCTTGCTCATTTCTATTCTTCATATTAACCAATTCATATTTTTCTTTCGACAGAGTTTAAAAACAAACATCCAGGTCACAGGTCAATGGAATTCTCATTTCAATTTGTGTAAAATATTCTGGAAACATTATTTCCATATGATACTGGTATTAAAATAATGAATATGTAAGCAACTGGTTAAAACCAATTTGAATTGTTTTGCTGATAATTAATCATGTCAGTAATTTTCTGTGAAAGATTTTATAAAATACTGGTTCTAAATTTTAAATTCATTTTATTTATGTAATTTAAATGCACAATCTCATCAAAAATTGATGGTTAATAGAATCTTCAATTATCTTCTTCTTGTTTTATTTTAAATCACATAAAAAGCTAGTTAATTAGCGGCTACTTTAAGTTACGGAACGATGATTTTAAACACGAAATAGTTTTTCCAGAACTTGGCAAAGGAATTGAACCTGCTTCTTCTGCTTTGCAGAGTAACACTTTAACCACTGCACCACGGAAGCGATCCTCTTGAATTTTGTGTGACTTAAATACTACAAACCGTTTTAATTACAATTTTAACAATTGTGTACATTCATTGTAGTTCCAAACTTATATTGTTTAAATACATTTTCTTAGAATAACGTTTTCAGATACCTCTATATATTTTTGTCTTTATTTATTACCTGGGTATATTTAAACAACCAGTAGTATTTATGATGTGCGTGTTTAATGTCCTGTTTTCGTTTTGTTTGAGAAAATTATCCAGTGGCAAACCCTCTTTACCGTTTTGTATAAGGTCCCTATTCCAGCATCGTTTTAATTTCCTTTGTGGATTTATAGTAAATCTACATATTTTTCTAAAATTATACAGATATTTAAATCTTCTTATAGGCTAACAGTATTTTCATATTATAAACTTATAATTTATAAATATGTATATTGTACATCATCATTATAAACAAATAGAAATTGCTCAAGCTAGAAAAGTCTTTGAAATGAAAAACAGCTTTCTGACTACAAAAATTGACTTACAGATTAGGAAACGTTTCTTAAAGCATTTATGTTTGGAATGTAGCATTATACGGGAGTGGAACGTGGATAATAGGGGCTGTAGAAAAGAAGAGGATAGAAGCTTTTGAAATGTGATGTTATAAGAATATGTTAAAGATTAGATGGGTGGACAAAATAAGTAATTTAGAGGTTCTTAGGGGTGAATGAAAAAAGAACTATATGGAAGCATCTTACCAGAAGAAGGGTTAGGCTAGTGAGACACATTTTAAGACATCCATATTAGTCTATCAGTAATGGAGGGTAATATTGAGGGAGTGAATTGTAGGGGGAGGCAAAGGTTAGAATATATGAAGAAATTACAAAAGATGTAGGGTGTTACAGATAAGTAGATATAAAACGACTTGTGCAAGATAAAACAGCGTGGAGAATTGCATCAAACCAGTTGAGAGACAGGTGACAAAAAAATTAACAATACGAGCTTAGCCTCTTGGCTTTCCCAAACTTCAAACTTAATAATCTGCTATTTCTTGAAGAAGTTGAGGTGCCCATCTTTTCCGAGTTTGTCTAAAACCACGTTGTCTGGATGGTTTAATAGTAAACATCTGTTTAAGCGTTTGATCATCTAATATTCGCAACAAATGACTATACCACTTTTGCTTCTATTTCTGGATATTTTATACAATATTTTTGAAGCATTTTGAAAATGGTTACAAAATTCATTAGTAATTAATACTTATTTTATAAAAATTTTAAACGTTTATGATTAAAAATCGAAACTTGTTTCTCCAATTAGCAGTTAAAACTTTTTCAGTTTTGTTGAAAATCATCTTCCTGGAAGAAATATTTTCATCGCTTATATATTTCTCTCTCCCTCCCTCCCACTCACACCTCTTATCATCGATCTCTCTTTATCTTTTACCATCTATCTGTTTAGGAAAGATCTATTAGATGTTAAAAAGTACATGTAAAATATAGCTGGCTGCAATATATCCCACGCTAATGCTTTACGTCATATGGTTTATGGCAAGTAAGATTTATTATCCGTCAATAGTTAAAACATCAACTATAATCTCTTGCCTTAAATACTTCCTTAATTTATTACTCTAAAAAAAATATTAATACAAAAATTTTGTATTAACAATATTTTTATAGTAATAGGTTTTGATACAAAAAAAATATTTATTTTGTTAAAATACACTGTAGACTATAGGTTAGTTCGATGGAATTTTGATAGAAGGAACGAGTATTTGCAAATCTGTATATAAAGTTTTGTTACTAACTTATAGAGATGCTTGTGGTATAAGGCGTAATCTTTTTAACTGGAATGCCAAAATGATATAAAAATTAAAATATTTAATTAGCCCGTAAACCGTTGTAGGCCTACGTATGCTTCAAAATTGAAAATATTTTTATTTAATTTAATTTATTTTTTTGTTTAACGTCCGACTCTTCTGCAATTACTGCTAATGCAGACGGTAAAGGATGAAATTAATTCTTTGTAACGTATGAAAATATCCCGTGCCTGAATGGGACTCAAACCCAAGACCGCTTGATGAGAGGCGAGCACGTTACCAACTACGCCAATACTGCCGGCTACTTTTTTTTTTAAACCGTAATGTGTGTATTGCAATCTGTTCAATTTAGAACAATAAGCAATCCTATGAACCAGTGTTATGAGGATGATATGCATGACGTGTTAATGAGGTGTAGTCTTGTACAGAGTCAGGCCTATCATTCCTACGAGAGTATGGTTAATTGAACCCCAACAATCAAAGTACACCAGTAACCACTGTCTAGTATTAAAATCTGTATAAAAGTAACTATCGTTATTAGGATTTGAACCACGAAACCTTTGTCGTATACATCTGCTGTCAAAGTACTGATTATGGCGACGACAACCGCTAGATCAAACGAGTGGGTTAGAACAATATTTATGCCTTTGCTAATTTTAATCGTTTATGAAGTTGGGGATATAAATTTAATTGTAGAATTTAGTAACAAATTTTCTTTTGTTATCATTGGGTTTGAAGTTCCAGTTTCGACCAGAAATGGCCCAAAACCGGAAGTCAAGAAATCAAAGTCAGAATTTTGAAACAAAAATAGTGTCATTCGATTCCTCTTAAAGAGTAGATACAGAAATCACTTATGGTTTTTGTAATAAGTCAAAGGTTAGCTATTTTAAAAATTGGCACCAGCCGTGAGACACGTCGTCTCATTAAAGGAATTTTTATAGTTACTTTTAATTGGTCTCTTTTAAAACTTTAATGTGTAGATAAATAAACTGTCTCTCACTGTTCATATAGCCGACTTGAGCCATCAGACAAACTTTAATATCGTACATTTTGTTCCGTTAATTTATAATTTTTTTAACGCCTAATATGTACGATGCAATCTGTTCCATTTAAGAACAATAAGGAATCCCATAACTTAATGACATAAAAATGTTATGTATGACGAATAGATAATATGTAATCTTGTATACACTCAGGCCATTCATTCCTATGAGAGTATGGTTAACTGAACCCCAAACATTAAAGTACACCGGTAACCACTATTTAGTATTCAAGTACGTATAAACGTAAGTTTACTAGATTTTGAACAACGGAACCTTTATTTCCGAAAATCACCCGTTGAAAAGTTGACTCGCTGCGACGACTTTATTATTAGACCAACCCGGTAGGTAAAATCCATAATTTAGCCTACAACAGTTTATTAACTTTAATGTTTAAAATGCACAACAAAGTTACTTAAGTAGTAGGTATAGTACCGAAATAAAATTAACTGGTTAGTATTAATCAAAGCATATTTAAGTATTGTACATTAGATGAAACGCTTTATATCGTATTATTTATTACATATATAGTATAGTAATAGTAATGAAAGCATATGTAATAAGTCATAAAACGTACTATTACAACAATGATAGGTAATTTTATGAAGAACAAAGCAATTGTAAACTCGTGTAGTCGCTATTCAAAAGGAACGTACGAGTCCTTATGTATTGCAGTCATACCTACTTATAGTAGAAAGACGTTGAGGCAGCTATATTTTGTGATTACGGCAAATTGGCTGAAAGCAGTTAGCACTTTTAACCCTTCTGTTATATTCTATTATTAGATTCATTTATTAAAAAATTAACGTTTTAACTTATTTTATTCATTAGTGGAATATGTAATGTTAAGACAACGTAGTTAAATTTCCATGAGGAAACTTTTAAAAAGTTTTAGGAAAATTTATTTGGTTTAAATCTAGGTTTCTCCGTATTCTATATTTTTAACTAAAATTAATAATTATTATTGTAAAAAGAGTTTGTACAGATGACAAGCTCCCTTACGGATTTCAGAAAGAGTTCCAAAATAAAAGCTTTAGAAAAAATACGATTAATTGTAAACAAATACGTATATTAAAAAAAATCCAGGAGTTTAGTTAAATCATAATGGTATTAAGAAGAAAATTTGAGATTATAAAGAGAGGATGTTTGCAAAACTCTTCAGTATAGCTATGGCAATATATTATTTTGTAATATTCGTTAAACTCAGTCCAGGTTCTTTTTTTTGATTAAGCGTAATTAATTAAATAAAAAGACAAAAAATTGTATGGTTACACGCTCTCCGTACGGCTTTAAATGGACAAAACATTTACAACCAAAGACGTAAGATTGCAGAGTCAATAACAAACTTGTCATCTATTTGCATATTTGTAAAAATCCTCGCTCACTCGCTCATTATTTAACTAATTCTCTGATTTCCTGGTCAAACAGACTGATTTTATTCCTTAAGGTTTAACTTGGCCCATAACAGGCAGGTAGAGTGTTAAATTAATTAATAATAATAATAATAGTTATTTATTCCACTTTATACAAATACAAAATTATATCTTATCTACTAGGAATAAATAACCACCGACTCAAATAAAGGGTGGTTATATAAAAAAAAACATAAGAACAAGTTTACAAATGAATTGCAAATCAATGTCGTCATCCACAAATGACAATTCTAATTGTAGCGGCAACTACAGCACATGTTAACTGTATTATTTTCAACAATAATATTAACCAAGCCGTCAGTCTTCAGAGCAAATATTCATCTGTACATGACTAACACTAAAATCAGTTATTATTGTTATGTTATTTACCAAGATCAGTAAATTCATACAAGGACTGAATAACAAGCACTGCAAGTCAGCAACGGTAAAACACCAACACTAACCAACAATTCTTACAAGTGAATCAACATCAGTTATGTCATAGAGCCTTATTAACCTTTCTTGAAAATATTAACATGTTTAAGCTATTTTAATTTCAATAGGCAACAGACTAAAACACTTCGGACCTAAATAAACAAAAGTTTGCACACGATCTGTTGGTTCCAGGGCTACAAAAATTATTTCTGTTTCTTATCACATAGTCAGTCAATTATATGACTGAACTATTTAAGAACAGAAGAGGTAGAAGTGTAAAAGACACTAGTCAGAGATATTTCCTCTGACAGTAATGAATTTCACTATATAGCCAGACCCCACTGCCAGACAGGTGGAGTGTCAAATTATTTACACCCAATCTGTTAATTGCAGGGCTGAAGTAAATAGTTCTGTTTCTTATCACATGGTCAGCCAATTAAATGACTGAATCATTTTAGAACAGAAGAGGTAGAGGTGTAAAAGACACTAATCGGAGTTATCTCCTCTGAAAGTAATGAATTTCATTATACAGCCAGTCCCTGTGGTGAATGAAGTGAAGGTGTCATTTGCAGAGTGGAAAATATGTGCTTTTCAGAGGGCCCGGCATGCTGATAAGCGTATTTTTCCACTCAGTGAGGAAGGCAGTGGTAAACCACCTCACTCCTCGTTTGACTTAGTAAAACCTCTACAGGTTCAAACCAGCTTTTCGGCTGTTGACCTAAACAACAACAGCCAGACCCTGTGGTGAATGAAGTGAAAGTGTCATTTTCAGGGTGGAAAGTGGGTGCTTTTCGGAGGGCCTGGCATGCTGATGACCATAATCTTTCAACTCAGTGAGGAAGGCAATAGTAAACCACCTCACTCCTCGTTTTTACTTAGTAAAACCTCTAGAGGTTCTAACCAGCCTTTCGGCTGTTGACTTAAACAACAAAAACAAGGTTTAACTGTTAAAGTAAAGCATTTAAATTTCGAATACGTGCGTTTAAGCAGTAAAAAAATGTTTATTGTACTCTAAATAAACACATAGTCTAATTTTGTGTACCTTTCCGAAGAGCTATAGTCCTGTAAATCTGTATACATCTTAATTTACTAGTAAAACCTATGAAAAATTAAACATTTAAGTTACGGCCATTTACTGTTTAGGGTTAAAAATGAGGCGACCACCCTAACGTAATAAATATTATTTCTTTACCATCCTGAAAAGCTACATTTATCCAAATAGGCAAAAGTATTCTCCCACTGATAATTAGGAATAGTAAAGCATTAGAATTTTTATCCCATGCGTCGAAGGAGTGGAACGGTGGTAACTCCTTAAAACAATAAATGTCATTTTTATACATCCTCCAAAAAAGTACAGCTCTGAAAATCAGCATACGTATTCTTACATTGATATCTAGGAAAATTAAATTTGAAGCTATAGTAATACTGGGAAAACCAATAAAATCGTTTTTTGTAATTCACTCCTCAGCAATAAGATCGAGTGCACTATGATCGGCAATTGTTAGTTTTTGTACACACAAAAAAATTAAGTACTTAGTTTTAAAAACAAGGATTACTAACTTTTGGTTTAGGTTTATTGCATATTATTTAGTCGAAAATTCACCCTTTATTTTTAACAATTATTTAGTTTGTTAAAGCAGAGCCAGTGAAGCAATAATTTAGCGATATTATTTTGACATAAACCACTGTTTTATAAGATATATTAATTATACTATCTCTATTTCGCTTTAATAATTATCTAATCTGTTTCAAATTTATTAGGTATAATAAAATAATTTATCACTTCGTATATTTATTGATAAATAATAATAATAATAATAATACTGGTGTTATAAATATAGTTAACGGTAAAATTTTAGTATCGTAGATAGTTTACTAGTTAAAAGTGTTCAACGAAGCAACTAAACACAAGCCGGTAAAAGATGTGTGTTGGACGAATACGAGAATGAGGCGTGCACTGTGGTTTCTCCGAGCGTTTAAACTAAAGCTATTATTATTTTCCATGAGAATGCATTTCCACTAGCATAATGATACATAGTAATTCTGTATATAGTATATATATATATTTCTTCCTTTTACTATATTCTTCTTTTTAACTTTTTCGTTTCTGATGTTCTTCTACTTATACGTACTTATCTTCGCCTTCTCCTCCTCCGTGGTTTTACTAGATACGTAAATAATATACTATTTTTCATATTATCTTAAGATAAATCAATTCACGCAAAATTGATAATACCTTGATAAAAATAAATAAATTTGTGGCATTTCTGTTTCGTACTTTTATTTCTAACAATAACTAGTTAAAAATACATTTTGATTGTATCGTCCATTTTTCTACTTTTTAATGTATGGATAAATTAAAAATACCGCCCATCTGACTGTAGGGCTGTAATATTTGTACTCAATTGTTAAATTCTTTTAGTTGTTTTATCAATATTTGAATAATACATTTTAAAATTGCATTGCAATTTTAAAAACTGAATCCTATCTAAAAGTTTAATGTAATTTTAAAGTTAGATTAGAAAAGTAATCGATTAAGTGGGTAAAGTAGTAAATATTTAGTGGATGAATGATTACGCCAGCTCAATTTCGTTGAATCCTTATTCCTTTTAAATCCTGCTGGTTTTTAGTGACCGCTAAATTTAAATTGAACGAGAGCTTGCCTTCAATACGGGGGGAAAGTACCAAAAATGTTTTATATTAATTTTTTTGTCTTTAATTTGTATTACGGTACTGTACATTGAGCTGCACAACTTCCGTATTTGATATTTAAATGGCGGTGGGGAATTTCACTTTAAGGAGAAGAGGTATCCAGTGATACATCTCCGTTCAAAACTTTGCGTATTGTCCGTTATTCAGACCAAGAGGTCTCTACTTCATTTTCGCTTTAAACGACGCACAGTTGGGAAGTTCCTTGTTGCTAGATCATGGGCTAGTTGGTTTGGATGGTCACCTAGTTTTTCGTGAAATGTACTATACAAGGACGTGGTTAGCTCCTTTACTGTAGGAATTTTGAAATATTCGTGGAGGGTTTTATTGCTTACATAAAAAGGAGCGCCAGAAGCAAGTCTTAAGAATTTTGATTGAAAGGCTTGGATCGACTTTAAATTACCCTCTGCCGCTATTTCAAAGAGCTGGACACCATAAGTCCACATTGGTCTTAATAGGGATTTGTATATTAAAATCTTGGAGCGGAGGTTCAATCTTGATCGAGGGTTAATTAAGCAGAAGAGTAGCTTCTGGCGGCGGTTAAGTTCTAAACGTTCCGTGCGCAGATGTTGCTTCCAAGTTAGTCCCCTGTCAATCCATAAGCCAAGATATCGCACCACCCTGGCCTGTGGGATATGAATGTTATTCAGCATCACAGGTGGACAAGTTTGACGTCGTAAGGTGAACGTAACCTGTGTTGATTTAACTGGGTTCACCTTAATACGCCAACGGGAAAGCCAGTCCTTAATTAATAAAAGATGTCGCTGCGCCATCCTGGAATTATATTAATTTGTATTCATTTTCACGATATTACTTTTAAATTATTTATAGAGGAATACTTCATATTCATCAAAAATTCATCAAATTTTGGAAAACGTACACATAAACAATAAATTTTTTCTTTCTCTTGCCTATATATAGGGAAGAAAGGATGTTTTTATGTCGATTTTTTGAAATCGAGTTTTCACCGGAACTACACGTTTTTAGAACCCCTGGACCCAAAAAACATGTTTTCAGGGATTGGTGTGTGTGTGTGCGCGTGCGCGTGCGTGCGTGTGTGTGTGCGCGCGCGCGTGTGTGTGTGTGTGTGTGTGTGTGTGTGAGAAATATCTCAAGGACGGAACATCGTGCAAAGTTAAAACTTGAAACTTAAGTTAGGTACTACTGAAGGCCCCGACACGAACATTTTTATCATAATCGGTCAACCGGAAGTAGTATTTTATTCGTGTCATTTTTCATTTTTCTGAAATTTTCTCAAAAACGGCTCCTACGATTTTTTTAAAACTGCCTCATATACTTCCATTTTGTATGTTCTAGCCCCAAAGATCAAAATTACCTTTTTATCTGAAAGTACTTTCTTTATAAATCCTTACCCAAACTAATGTGAATGTATGGATGCCAGATCTATGGCTCAACTAAACCCTTAGTTTTAGCTAAAGTACAGCGTTTTGAATGAAAACTGCTAAGGACAGTCGTTAACGCTTCCTTATATTTTTTCAATCTACACAACATACAGATCTTAACGTCTCTTACATAAATGGAGCAATTAACCAGGCATTCCAGCAATTTAAATTTAAATTATAAACAATAACAACGCACTTATCCGCGTTGTAAACTATCCACAGTACCAGGTAAACTCAATCGACTGCTCCGCAGAAGGCGGAACAGAGATTTAGGATCAATTTTATAAGTCAGCAGACTTTTTTATTCTTTTGGTAAACATATAAAAACATTATTTAACTAATTTATTCTGTAATCTTTATACATCAATTTTATCAATGTCATAGCATTTTAACGAGAGAGGCTTTTGCTAATGACTGCTGTTCTCCTAAAAAACGGTAAAAAAACTATAATAAGATGCAAATATATTTACTGGTGGTGCATAGCTGCACAGTTGTAGATTTAATTTTAAAAAATAAAATAAAAATATCAGCTTAAAATCTAACACTTAATTTCCTTAGTTCATCAATCAGTGCCCCATTACTTGACACTAAATTTAACGTAATTCATTACTTATTGTTTTGTGTAACACTCTGATGACATTGCACAACTACACTCGCTCGAAATACTTGTTCCTCTAAACCTTCTAAAATCATTTCCTTGTCAATAAATTGAAATTATTCTGTATAAATGTGACTATGTTGACGAGCTTCGTGTTTAAAACCAAATCGTCTAATCACATAAGGTGGGTTGAGATCTTTGTACTTTCATACGGAAGTTTATAAAATTTATATCCGACGTTCCAGACATGTAGAGTATCAAACTATTTACACTCAATCTGTCCGTTGCAGGGATAAAATAAATAGTTCTGTTTCTTATCGCATGGTCAGCCAATTAAATGACTGAATCATTAAAAACAGAAGAGGTAGAGGTGTAAAAGACACTAATCAGAGTTATCTCCTCTGAAAGTAATGAATTTCATTATACAGCCAGACCCTGTGGTGAATGAAGTGATGGTGTCATTTGCAGAGTGGAAAATATGTGCTTTTAAGAGGGCCTGGCATGCTGATAAGCGTACTTTTCCACTTAGTGAGGAAGGCAAATGTAAACCACCTCACTTCTCGTTTTACTTAGTAAAACCTCTACAGGTTCAAACCAGCCTTTCGGCTGATGACCTTAACAACATCCGACATTCTCTGGCTCAACCCCACAATTGTATTCTACCATTATTCTAGATGGATTTTAAATCTTTGATTTTGTTGTTGAATGGTAGTCACGACTGTCATTCGAATAACCAGTTTAATTTTCAATATTAGGGTTTTTTTCGACTCTATATCGTTAATATGCTCCTTCCATTACAGGTTTCTCATTAATGTTACCCATAGAGAGTTGACAGTGATCGCGTCGGTATAATAGTTATATTTTTAGTGATTGATCTACAGTACTTATTTTGGTTGTTTTTATTTTTTAATCCTTAATGTGTCTACGTTCCAATCCGTTTAATTCAGAACAATAAACAACCCCATGATCAAATGAGTTGAGGATAATGTGAACGACGTGTAAATGAGATGTAGTCTTGTACAGACCCAGGCCGACAACTCCTGAGAGAGTTAGTTAATTCAACTCTAACCTTCAAAATACACTGGTAACTACTGTCTAGTACCTATTCAAATTCGTATAAAAGTAACTCCTTTACTAGAATTAAAAACAGGAACCTTCGTCTCCAAAAATCAACTGTTAAACAGCTGATTCGTGGCGACGATTTTTAACTCTAAACCAACCCGGTGGGTGTGTTTTTATAAACAGATTTTTTTATCGTTCAGTCTTATCTTCCAAGTAATTTGTTAAATTTCACAAAACATGAAGTTAAATATCACAAATTTAAGAAAATATTTTCAAATTGGGCAATATTGTTACTTTTAAAACAGTCGGACTACGTCAAAAGTACAAAAAAAACAATATTTGGAAAGATGAAGTAAGATACCAGAGAGTAAAATATGATTTTTGAAAAAAATTACGTTGGAATTTAGTCGTCTTGTTATTGTTATAGGTAACACTGTGTGTTTCTGTCGTACTGTATCTATAGCAAAATAGATAAGTTACTCTTATACAAGCAAGTTTATTTCAACAATAATTTTCCTGTATAAGATGGCTGTACTTATGCAGGATACATAGAAGGTTTTCTCTTATCAAAAGATACGTTAAAGCATGGAGATAAAATGATTTAAGAATACTATAAACCATTTTAAAATAATGAGTTTGTCCTATTAAGTCAGTTTTAAGTAAAAGTATAATTATAAAACTATGCAAAATTCTAGACAACAAACATAGAACGGAGTTAAGTTGGAAGAGGATTTACAAAAATGAATATGGGCGGTTCTTCCTTCTTCCCCATTAAAATGCGGAGAATCGGTTAAAGGGGAAAGGATTTACTGATGCTTAGTTATCATGATTTATTTGTTGCTATGGACAAGTGCACTAATGCATTTCTCCAGGAATGTCCACTGTTGCAAATAGAGGGAGAGTAAAAGAGTGAGAGAGAGCAAGAGATATCCTCAATTAAAGGAATCTTAACCCCTCCTGTTATCATAACCTTACATATTATTCTTCTACTAGAACCATTATTGCAATTTACTCATTAAGCTCGCATTTATTTACACTAATATATTTTCTTTTAGCAATCATTTATCTACAGAATAGATATTTCTTGAAAACAAGCTAATGTTCTCTATGCAACAGATGCATGTTGAACAGGGTTAAATTCGTTTATGTATTTATTTTAATAATGTATTTCTTCTTAACTTAAGAATATTAATTTATGTATTACTACCAAAAATAAATATTATTACCAATCATATTCTTGTGATAATTTCATCTTAAATTACAACATAAATAACTTTAAGTGACCGCCTCCGTGGCGTAGTGGTTAGCGTACTAACCTACAACGCGGAGGTCCCGGGTTCGATTCCCGGGTAGGGTCTGGAAATTTTCACAAGTCAACACCCACTTTTCTAGTGATACATCACCTATCGTAGACACTAATAACCAAGCAGTTGGTACAATTTTAAATAGTAATTTAGGTCATCAGCCGAAAGGCTGGTTTGAACCTGTAGAGGTTTTACTAAGTAAAACGAGGAGTGAGGTGGTTTACCATTACCTTCCTCACTGAATGGAAAGTACGCTTATCAGCATGTCTGAAAAGCACATATTTTACACTCTGCAACAGAGTCTGGCTGTATAATAAAATTCATTACTTTCAGAGGAGATAACTCTGATTAGCGTCTTTTACACCTCTACCTCTTCTGTTAAATGATTCAGTCAGTGTGATCTAGAGGCATCGTTTCCCAAGTAACCTGCGAAGAAATCTTCGTAGAAAATGGAGTAGAGACATGGTTTGACTTAACACTATAAACTACTGAATAATTTCAGAACAAACCCTAAATCAAGTAATGGAAAGAAAACCATAGAGTATTATAAATTAATTTAATTAATTAGGCCTATTTTAATTCTGTATGCTTTAAACATGATCCCTTCGAATATTCACTAATACTGTAAGGTGTAAGTTGTGAATAAACTTAATATAGTAAACAGTTTAAAGCGAATGGTTACAAAAAGTTAGTTTTCGAGTTGTTATAAAATGAGAAATTTTTATTTAACTTCTGTTTGGTTATACTAACAATTATTTAAAGTAAAAAAATAAGAATTCTAATTATTAATGCAGAATACAGGAGAGATAATTGTTATAAATTAAAAATCATTATTTTCTGCAGATTTTGAAAAATTTCTCAAGATGGTTTTCCAGAAAAATTTTCTACGATTTGTAGAACTTCATTATGTAAATACGAATTAAATATTTGAGTACGGTCCAACAATTATCTTGATTAATTAAAACGTTAATTAATAGTGTTACATTTAAATAAGTAAAAATTATTAAAATAAAACGAACAGAAATGAAAACTACTTTTAAAATGGAGTGACAGCAGTTCGATGACTGTTACAATGGAATGGTTTTTCACCTTAAATTAAAATCACCGTTTCTATTATTAAACGAGTAGCCTATAACTTACTACAAGTTGTAGTATTAAAGTTTTAATTTTATTTAAATGACGATGCCTGCAGATGGAACAAACCTTCCGGAAAATAAAATACGAAGATTAACAATAAACATTTTATTGATCATTTGAAATTAATGATATTATAATTTAAAATGTAAAAGAAGTGCGTCTAAACATTAATATTAACTGTTCAGTTTTGGGTGGCCCTGAATTTCTTCTCGTCTATTTTCTTCTTTTTCTATACTTTTATCTACATTTCTAATCTTATTTAATTTTTTTTATTATTATTTTATCGTATTATTTTACTTTCTCAACTTATTTTTTTTCTACTTTAGTGATTTCATTTATTCTGTTTCGAATGATAGAAATTTATAGATATTTGCTTGAAAAATCCTTTGTTATTCTGATAGATTAGTAAATAAAGTACTTTTGTAGTATTTACTACGGAATTATGTAGTACCAAGAGACTAATAAAAATGTTAATTGAATTTTAAAATTTTGTAGTTTATTTTTTGTGATACACTGCCGTAATTTTATACTATTGTTGTTTAGGTCATCAGCTGAAAGGCTGGTTTGAACATCTAGAGGCTTTACTAAGTAAAACTAGTAGTGAGGTAATTTACCATTGCCTTCCTTACTGAGTGGAAAAGTATTCTTATCAGAATTCCTGGCCCTTTGAGAAGCATCTACTTTCCATCCTGCAAATGACACCTTCACTTCATTCTTTACAGGTTCTGGCTGTATATATGAAATTCGTTACTCTCAGAAGAGATAACTCTAGTGCCTTTTACACCTCTACCTCTTTTGTTCTTAAATGCTTCAGTCATTTAATTGGCTGGCCATGTGATAAGAAACAGAACTATTTTTTTAGCCCTGAAATTAGCAGATCGAGTGCAAACAATTTAACACTACACCTGCCTGTTATGGACAAATATTATACTACAAAATTAGGTAAATAAAAATAAAAACAAAATTTTACGTTTGTCATCCGTGTAATTTAATTCTAGTAGGCCTATATACAAAAAATCCAATTGTATTTCTTCGAGACAAATAATTTCAATCATAAATATCATACACTATCTAACAAAACACTGTTTCGTTTAGAAGCACAACAAAAATTTGTATGAAACACAATACGTTAGTCTACATATTAAAAAATATGATTATGAAATTTTAATACATTACATTACAATTATTACTTTAAACATTGTACCATATGTATAATATTTAATGAATTTGTTATTTTATTATAAATAAAATTAATAAAAACCACCAGAAATACAGTCAAAGAATGAGTAAGAACACTTAGTACCAATTAAGTAAGTTCTTAACTGGTTAGTTTTCGTACTTATTCTTCGACCATTTTTTATAGTTTTTAATTATTTTATTTTATGATAAAATAAAAATTAAATAAGAAATACATTGCAATTATATGTACTGTACAATGAACTTTGTACCCAGTTTATGCAATGAATCCAACTACAACTGTTCGTTAAAATTTTAAAAGAAGAATTTAAAAACTTTCTACTCTGACAATGAATTCCTGAGTCATGTAAAAAGGCTATACGTACATTTAGTTTAAAATGTCAATATATTTTGTTAATACATTTTAAATAACAATAATAAAGCTACGTATGTAAGAATAGGGCTACTGATAAAAAAAATTCGCCTCATCATTCACCAAACAACGTTCACATGCGATAAGGTGGAATTGAAGCAGGAATATGCCGTTTCAGCAACTGTATGTCACTTATAAATTAATTAATTAATTAATAAAAAACAAATAATTAAAATTTCAAAATTCTGTCAGTAGATGGTTCTCTCCATGCTCGTCACTCAGTCATGTCATTTAAATTTAACATAAAAACATGAATTTAACAAATAAAATAAAAATTATTTATCGAATTAACCATTTATATTTTTTTACTTTTAGTTTATGTAGTTACATCAACATCTTTGTCATTAGGAACTACTTTGTGTTAATGAACGACGGTAGGTTTTAGCGTGGAATAGGTTTCCAAACCCTAGCAGAGAATTGAACCCGGGACCTCCGTTTTCAGCGTTTAAAATGTGTGATGTAATATTTATTCTACAAAAGTAGAATTGCTCTAGCCTTTGAAATGAAAAACAACTTACTGACTACAAACATTGATTTACATATTAGGAAAAATCTCTTAAAACTCTATGTTTGGAGTGTAGCATTATACGGGAGTGAAACATGGGTGATAGGGGCTGTAGAAAGGAAGAGGATAGAAGTTTTTGAAATTTGGTGTCGTAGGAAAATGTTAAAGATTAGGTGGGTGGGCAAAATACGTAATTTAGAGGTTCTTAGGTGAGTGAATGAAAAAAGAAGTATACGGAAGTATCTTACCGGGAGAAGGGATAGGCTAGTGGGGCGTATCTTAAGACATCCAGGTCTAATAATCTTAATAATCTAATAATCAACAGGTCTAATAATCTTAATAAGACATCTATCAATAATGGAGGGTAATATTGAGGGAGTGAATTGTAGAGGGAGGCAAAGTTTAGAATATATAAAGCAAATAACAAAAGATGTAGGGTGTTACAGACAAGTAGATATGAAACGACTTGGGCAAGATAGAACAGCTAGAACTGCATCAAACCAGTCAAGAGACTGATGACAAAAAAATATTTATTATCATAGTTAGACCCTATGAATATATTTTTATGAAAAGAATTTAAATCGTTTTCTTTTTTCTCTATTTGCATCTTGTAAATAAACTAATGAATTTTAGAATAACAAAAATAATTGAAAGTCAGAGTTTAATTTAGAAATAAATCTGTAAATTTTACGATTGATTACAAATTTAAGTTAATTTATAGCAAAATCTTTTACAACTGCAACGTTGAAGTGATCTAAAAACAACTTATAAATAACTAATAAAATAATATTTTTTATTTAGTTTACTTTATTAATGGTTCTTATCATCTGTATTTAAATATTAAAAAATGTGTGTTTAAAGATTAGAAAAGAACACAAAAATATTGAGACAAAATAAATTAATCTAATTAAGCGTCTAACATAAAAATATACGTAATTATGTAGAACGAATCGATATTAATGACTATAAGTTATGGATTGTGGTCTTAAAATTTAAACAATTTAAAAAGAAGAATGAAGAGGATGAAGAAGTATGAGATCAAGACAGCACTGGCCTAACTAAATAAATGTACAAGGAAACAGATAATGTCTAGTTGTCGGTTGTTGTGTCCCTTAAGGCCAGCATTATTATTTTAATATATTATTTTATTTTATTCTTGTCAAAAGCAGATCGACCTGTTAATGATTCTAATTAATATTTTTATAATTACCTCATGTTAAGAGGTATTAAAACATGAAAGAATTTATTGCTAAGAGGTCTTGAAGTCTTAATGTGAGGTCGTTGTATATAATACATAATATTAAAAGCATAATAATATAAATAAATTAAATAAGGGGCGTATGATAAAATATTTAACTAGAAGGTAAATATTTTTTTCATATTTATAAAATAATAAATGATTTGACATATCTACTTAAAACATTTGTCTATTAAATTAATAACATTCGTTAACATGTTATATTGTTTGGTAATCATGATTTGAAATACAAAATTAAAAAGAAAGATGTGAGAAAACATAAGTTACATTTTAGAATTCAAAATAAATCAACAACAACGTTACATCAATTTGATCAAAGCATTTATAAGTTAGGAAAAATTATATCAATTTATAAGATGACGCGGTTTTTCATTAAAAACTAATTTGCACTCAAATGTTTAACGTTAAATAAATTATAGCACGAGGTATATTCGATAAATCCCATCGCTTAATGTTACAAAGACTTAAAATGATATTAATAACAACATAATGATGTGGGTAATAAATTACAGATTATCAAACCGAATGCTAAGACAATGTAATAACTAAAAGATAATTATCTAACGTAAGCAAAATTAATATTACCCATTAAATATCGCTATTAATTACAAAGAAACAATATCGAGACTATTCTTCAAGAGAATGGATAAATTAAATAAAAAACCCTTTCAAAACAAAATTCTACAAAATAACTTGATATTGTAGATTAATTTTCCATTTTAACAATAAATTGTAAATCATATTAACAAATTTCTTTCAGAGATTTATTTCCATTTATTATTTTATATTTAATATTTTGATAAAAATATAAACAGGAGACCAGGGTACATTATATTGCTATCAAGTACTACAATGCGATAACCCAAAGAATGCGAAAAGAAAATAATAAGAAAAATTTGTTATGATTTCGAAAAAATAATAATCCTTTTTATTCTGAAATTGAGTACTTAAACTATTACAAAAAATTAAATCTAGACCTGTAATTGCACATAAAATTAATATTAGTTGAACCTATTTAATTATGTTATTTTATGTTGATAACGTTTACTATTATTTGTTCGTTATAACATTGTTTAGTTAGCATGAATAATAATATTAGGTTGTATTTTGATTTTTTACTTTCTCTTGCCTATATGAGTAGTCTATAGGAAGAAAAGTATTAATTTCGTGTCGATTTTTCGAAACGAGTTTTCACCGGATCTACACGTTTTTAGAACCCCTGAACCTAAAAAAAACACGTTTTTAACGATGTGTGTGTGTGTGTGTGTGTGTGTGTGTGTGCGCGCGTGTGTGTGAACCAAATATCTCAAGGACGGAACATCGTACGAAGTTAAAACTTGAAACTTAAGTTAGGTTCTACTACCTAACCTGACACGAACATTTTCATCAAAATCGGTTAACCGGAAGTAGTTTATTCGTGTCATTTTTCACTTTTTGCGATTTTCTCAAAAATGACTACTACGATTTTTTTTAAAATTGCCCCATTTATTACAATTTTTTATGCTCTATAATATAGGGTAGGCACCATCACTGCTGAAATTCTTGGGAGGCTGTTCTCTCGTAGAAAAAAAATGGTGTTTTTAAGATTGCAGCCTTAATATGCATTTTAGCGTAAAAGTGTAGTCTATATAATAAAAGTTGTTGACAATTTATAAACCTACAACTTTTATTTCGAACAATTTTTGTATAACGCTTAGTTTTGCAATAATTTTTTCTGTTTTTTTTTCATGAAAATCTGTTAAAAAAATCGATTTTTTAAGATTCCGGCCGTAGTATCCATTTTACGACAAAAATGCACATAATCAAATTTATAGGAAATTAAAAGATCTTTTATTTTAAGCATTTTTTCCTACAGAGCCTAGTTTAGCGTCAAAAAGTGATTTTCCATATTATTAAGCCAAACTTTGGTTGGTTTTCATTTGCATCATTCATTCATGATTAAAATAAGATTATGTTTTTTGAAGTTAGTTATTTTGTTTATATCTAAAATTAG
The DNA here is from genome assembly GCA_035578175.1 of Catonia carolina. NCBI lineage: Eukaryota > Metazoa > Arthropoda > Insecta > Hemiptera > Achilidae > Catonia > Catonia carolina. Next base: position 240,320,891 of record JAQMRL010000001.1, on the reverse strand, counting down.
GTTATATTGTTCATTATTTGCATTGGCAAGAGAAAGTCGTGTGTGTTTCACACCAGATTTTTCTTGTTTCTATTCATAATTACAGTCAGTCATATGTCTCATGGATTAAGTCGTATAGTTTCATTAATTTTTAACATTAAGTGGCTGAATAGTTTACATACGTATGTAGGATATAGCTAGCGTATGATGAATTATTAGAGTATGATAGGTTTTATAGTTAGGTATATTTAGTATGAAATTTATATTTATGACAATTATAAACTTTAGAATAATAATAATTGTACTACTAATTAGGAAAACCTGTTTTCCCAATAAAAAGAATCAACGGCCGAATAAATATTTTTTTTAATCCCTAATGTGCGTGTTCGGTGCAATCTGTTCAATTTAAGAATAATAAACAACCCCATGACCCAATGGATGAGAATGATGTTTATGACGCATAAATGAGATGTAATCTTGTACAGACCCAGGCCGACCATTCATGAGAGATTATGGTTAATTGAACCCCAACCATCAAAGTACACCAATAACCACTGTCTAGTATTTAAATCCTAGTCAAACTAATTAACTTTACTGGGATTTGAACTAGGAACCTTTGTCTCCAAAAATCACCTGTTGATTCGGGTGATTCGCGGAAACGACTTTACCACTAGACTAACCCGGTGGGGTAAAATAAATAATTTTTTTTTAGGGTTATATCCTTTTTACTTTTATTGTTAACTTACAATCTGCTATTGAAAAAACAACTAGAAAATTTGAATTAAATTGTAATTTTATTTAACCGACTCGTAGAGAGTTGTTGGTGCTGAAACGCGCGCGCGCGCGCACACTCACACACGCGCACACACACACACAAACACACACGTACTAGTTCCTTTGGAGATCTCTTAACTTTCAGCGTTTGAACCATGGATACCTTGGATACCATGATTGAACCGTGGATACCTTGTAGCCCTATTTGTCGTGAATTCATCTCTACTATGTGTATGGATTTGTGTGTATTTGAAGTTGAATGTAAATAAATTACCTGTCTTTTGCTATGTCCGTTACATGGTAAAAGTAGGTCGTTCTGGAGTTTGCTGTTATTAAATAAGTTTCAAAAACCTATTCAAGAATTCTCAGACTTTAAATGCTAAGTGTAGTCTTTTACAGACCTAGGCTGACTATTCCTGAGAGAGTATGGGTTCTATTAACCATACTACTCTCTCAGGAATGGTCGGCCTGGGTCTGTACAAGGCTACACCTCATTTATACGTCATGCGCATCATCCTTACCTCATTGGGTCATGGGGTTGCTTATTGTTCTGAATTGAACAGATTGCAACGCACACAAATTAGGAATAAAAAACAAATGTTTCCGCTGCAAAACTTTGTTATAAATCAGTATATTAACCATTGTTTAACTGAGCAGTTTTGGAATAAAATGCAACAAAAGATGTGTATTTATTTACTGGACATTACAGGACGTAGACTTCATGTTTAAATATTTTTGTAGAATTGGATATAAAATTTATTAACTTTTTTGATAGTACAACAGAATGTTTTAACTGATATAAAACTAGTTAATAATTTACGTAGGTAGAAAGATCTTTAAACATGATTCAACTTGAGCTATGTTAATGTATAATGTTAGAAAATAACAGATGAAGTGAAGGCGAAGGTAGGCTGAACATATTCTAGGTTAATTCGTACTCGTATTTTTGGATGGACGTCATTTTTTGTTTTTAGCCGGAAGGTATATCGTATGGGAGCATTATGGTGGTAGATGGATGATCCCATATAAGTAATATTATAAGAAAGATGCAAATGATGCGGGGCTGGACATGGTATCGCGGAAAATTATAATATTATTACATAATAAAAGAGAGCATGATATAATCATGGCAACAGACATTGCAGATTTTCAAACCACCTTAGGGTCTGCGACCAGGGTAAAACGCGTTATTACCCCGGAATACATTAACTCCCTAGTTCTACCATTCCTCTTCTACCATAACATCTTGTCCCGAATTATTGTTATTATTATTATTATTATTATTATTAATAATAGTAATAATAATAATAATAGTTGCCTATTCTCTAATCTTATAATTATACGATCTTCATCTGCCAATGGCTCCTTTAATACGGTTATTTGACATGGAGACTCAATCGATAGATTCGATCGTAAATCCTTTAGTCTTATAGGAAGAACATAAAGTCAGTTACATCCCTAACATGTCCCCTCTCACCGCCACCCCGACTTGTCTTGCCTTATATTTTTACTAAAGCATCCAATTAACTGCAGTTAAGGAATGTTTCCCGACAACTAAAAACAGAAAAAAACTACTTTTGATTTTGATTTGAATGTCGATAAAATATTTAAGACACAGACGAAAAGGTATTATTATTATGCATATATTTATATTTTCTAAATAAAATAAAGTAAAGCAAAGAGATATAAATTCTTCTATCATCGATAACATATTTAAGACATTATGTAACAAATTTTTATTAACTGAAGGATGTATTTTTAAATTAAAAAAAGTAAAATGAAAAGTTAACCTTTATTACCAAATATATTTATTTGGCCTTCAGTCGGTTTCGTTTGCATACTTCACAATTTTTTTTTTAACTAATTTTCATACTTTTCGTTTATAAAAATTTATATCATGAAGTATAAATACGGTAGGATTTTTCCTTTACGAAACGACTGATTTTTTTCAGTTCATTTAATTCTAAAATGTTAGACTATTATTATTAAACTGATTATTTAAAACTGATAAGGTTGTTTTTTTTAAATTAAAGTAAACCAACCCAAAAGCTTCGGTTAAGTCTGAAAAAAGTATCACTTATTCCTTTTACTTAGACTATAAATATCATAGGAAACGAGTCTGTTGAAAATTCTTTCATTTGCCATAATTTATTATTTATACACTTAAATAGATTCGTATTGCATGAGAAATTTGTGATAGTCCTGCTGTCAACATAAAAATTATTTTATTTATTCCAAGTGCCAATTTTAGAATGAATGTAAGGATAGATGTAGACTATACGAAGTAATCTATAAATTCTTAATAAAAGGAATAGCTACCCTATTTTTTCTGGATCCAGGAGACTTCTAAATTAAGTGTAGGTCGAAGAACTTTAAGTTAACTTCGTACATATTACCTAAATATATTACATAGTAGTATATTTAAAACTAAAAATCTGGTTCAATATATTTTAAATGAAAAATCTGTTTCCTTAAATAGAGTTCTACTGGATGGTTGTAAGACATTAGTATGGTTATAAAAAGGATACTTTTAGGATTTCACAAAAAATCCAAAAATAAAAATTGGTTAAAGCTGTACAAGATTTTGAGAAATAAATAACATTATTTAATTAAAATCTCGATGATTCTACTATTCTTGACAACGTTGAGATGTTCAGTTTGTTCTGAAGGGTTGTTATCGTGACAAGAATTGTTTATTTAGGTTCATATTTTAATTCATAAATAACACCGATACAAAATCACATCCCAAAATAAGGCAAAGTTTTTTTTTTGGCTTTAACTTTTATTACGGCACTGTACATTGAGCATCATAACTTCCGTATATGATACTTAAATGGCGGTGGGGAATTTCACTTTAAGGAGAAGAGGTACCTAGTGGTACATTCTCCATTCAAAACTTCGGGTATTGTCCGTTATTCAGACCAAGAAGTCTCTACACCATTTTTGCTTTAAACGTCGCACAGTTGGGAAGTTCCTTGTAGCTAGATCACTGGCTAGTTGACTAATTTAATGTAATATTGTGAAATTGTTGTTAAAAATAAATTAAGTACTTCAATCAAAATAATTGAGCAATTTAATTTAAAATAACTGAAATACTGACTTGTACTAAGGGACTTCAAAGGGTTATCTTCTTCTTTAGGTGCTATTCTATTCGACTGTTTGCGACCATCATAGCAATTTTCACTTTGTTCGTTGCCCTGCAAAATAGTTTTTTTGAGCTCTTTTTAAACCAAGTTTTTAGATTTTAAAGCCACGACAATTTTCTTTTGACAGGTCCTCTTTTCCATATATTTTCCCCTGCTTTAGTACTACTTAAATTACACATTAACCAACTTACATGTTTCCTTATAATACAGTGTCCCATCTTACAGCCAGTATTTACACAACAATACACAGTTTTCTTCAGCTGTTATTAGTTTCGTGTACAAAAAATGTTTGTGGAAATTTCTACAATTATTTTGTGTAAATTCTGTACTAACAATAATTCATTCTAACTTAAGTTAAGATTTTCAATGAAATTGTTTAATATTTCATTTTATAATTCCCCGATTAATTCTACTAAAAAATCTTGGAGCAATAAGAGATAGTCTTGTATATAAGTAATTTGTAACTTCAATTTTTTTTTAATAAAAAGATATTTGTAGATAAATATAGAATGTTGCAAAGTATAAAGAAATTGTGCATATAACATTGTTTTTGTAAATGAGAAATTTTACATTTTTTTCTTATAAAAAGATTAAAAAAAGAACGAAAATGACTCGCCATAGAAATGTTGTTTGAAGTTTCATGTTACCATGAGAGGTCATTTGCAATCAAAATGAAGGAAGTATAAAATTGCGAAATACCTTAATTAACAAAAAAGAAACAATTTTAAATAGCTTTAACGTATACAAAAATGAAAGATTTATTAGTATAAAGTTTCGTGTTTCATTTTATTACTTAGATTTTTATGTTATTGTTATACAAAAGGTTTGGAATTTTATAGTTTATTAAGTTATTTCTCACGCTCTGGACACGATTCATATAATATTGTACAGATCTATTGTTGTTATAGGCCTAGTATTTAACTACATAATCTAGCTGCAAAATGTAATTGTTCAATTGTGTAATATTTATACATTTTAGGGAATTATATTTTTATAACTCCTCCCATTATTTTGTTAATTATTTGCTTAAAATTGCGTGAAAATTATTTTTTATAAAAAAAGAAGGGGAAAAGAATGTCGGTTTATGAGTTAGGGTGTTGGAGGAGGAAGAGGGGAATTCAGTTTAAGTAGTACGAATTGTCAGATAGGCCTATGATATTCCCACAGTAAAAGTCCAATGTAACTTCATACTCTATCTTTAAGATATTAATGTGCATAAAATTTAGCCGCCATATTTAGCCGATGAAAAACTACGGAAACGCCATTATCTTTTCCTTAATTTTTTTCTTCATTACACATAATATTTTATTTATGTTTTACTTTTAATTCTTACTTTTTAAAGTGAACAAAATAATGTATTCGGCTGGAATTTTTCTTGATATCAGTCAGGCTTTCGACAAGATCTGGCGCAACGGTCTTAATTTAAATTTAAATTTATTTTACTATATAGGCTACGTACTATCTTGTAATCAAGTCCTTTCTTTCCCATTGCTTCTTTTCTGTAAAACAAGGTTCTGCTGTATCTTCGTGTCATCCCATAAATGTAGGAGTTCCCCAAGGAGCAGTTTGGTCACCCTTTTTGTACTCCATCTACGTATCCGATTTTCCTACCACACAAACTATAACAGCAACATTTGCCGATGATACAGCAATATTAGCCAGCGAAGCCAGGCATCATTACAGGCTGTCCAACATACGTTAGTAACAAAACATTACATAGAGACCTTAACATCGAAACGGTAGACGAAACAATAAAGAAACTATACAGTCGTTTCCATAGCAAACTACACTGTCACACAAATCCACAAATTCAGTCATTGTCCGCTCCTCACCTACCAAACAACCCATCTAGAAGACCGAAAAGGCAACGGAATTTTGGAATGAAAAACTTTTTGTAAATCGTCTTGAGGGGTTGCCGCTGGGCGACTACCTCACATAAGTGACATCAAGAAAATTATATCTAACTATTGACATCATAACTGCTGGTTGTGTTAAATTGTTACACAGTTGTAGTTTATTTTTCTTAAATAAAGTCAAAAAAGAAGATAATGATTTAGTTGTATTCTGTTAAATCTATTGTTTCCCAGGGTAGCGTTCTTTGTCCAATATTATACGCAGTTAAGACATCCATTGTTCGTAGAAGTTTCGACACGGTTATGACAATATTTGCTGATGATTTAACCGCTATTGATCATTCTAAAATCAAATCCATTTAAACCTTATAGAGAATTGGCTTAAACATGGAAAATCAAAACAACGAATCCTTACTGGTAACCTTTGTGCTTAGACGAAACGATTGTCCATCTTTTATTATTAATAACGTTGGGATTCCGCATAAAAATTACATACGATACCTAGGTGTATATCTCGTGATATGACTGATACGAGGTACCCCCATTAAAAAACACAAGATACAAATTCAAAATGCTTTCTTATTTACTTCTTCTTTTCACAATCAAGGATTAGGCTTCCACCTGTTCCAACTCACAACAGTACAAACTATCGAATTATTGCCATCTTTGCTTGGCCTCCCAACATCTCTACTCCCCACCGGACTGTATTGCAAAACACTGAGGGGGATCCCTTAGGCATTCTTTCTACATGCTCCCTCCATCGATTACGATATTCTTATTTACTTCTTATTATTCTTATTTACTACTTCTTTATCACTTATTATTATTCTTCTTTACTACTTCTTTATCACTTCTTATTATTCTTATTTACTTAAACGATTATTAGACAGACGCTCAAAATTAGCCTATTTAGCATATTGATAAAAAACATACGATTGTAGTAAACAGTCATAAGGCTAATATGTACTAACGGAGTAAACGACTACAATTTTCTACGTCTTAAGATAAGTCAAATTAGTGTCTCTTTTTCAAACACAAGGTCTCCCAGAAACAAAATATCTGCTTGTGAGCACACAGATTTTAGGTGTTTTGCCTACAGAAACTAGAGGCATTTCGGTTTGCTTTACATTTTATGAGCTCTCTTTAACTTTTTCTAAGTAGACGTATTAGCTTTAGTATTAAGGATATCAAAAATAACTTCGGCCAATTTACTTCGGAAATTTTTCTCAAAAACTGTACAACGAAGTAGATGCGCCCTTATTTGCCGTAAGTGAAATTTTTTAACCAATTTACTTAGATGGTACTTCAGTTAAGTTTCTTAAACCTCTTTTCAAGTACAGGACATCAAATGTAGCTTAATAGTATAATTACTTCTTTGAAAATAGGAAATTATGCGCAATAAACTTTTACCTTCTCTAAGTTGTATAGTTGTCAGCGCAACTGGCTTCTTTACCGGGGTCCCGGGTTCGATTCCTGGTCAGGTCTTGCTTTTTTCATCACTCATTTTCTTCTATCAGCCTTCTCATCGTCTCCAGTAACAATAACTGCAAAACAGTCGGACGTAAAACAAAACAAAATAACTTCAACGTTTTAAACTTTTAAATTTATTTATTGGTCAGCGTAACTGGTTTCTATGCCAGCGGTCGCGGGTTTGATTACCGGTTAGGTCTGACGGTTATCATTTTTATATCTCCTGCGCAGAAGCTCAAGGCTTGTGTTTGCTAACATCACCCAATAAAAAAGAAAAAAAAACTGTTTTAGTAAAATTTTAGTTTTGTAAACGAAGGGAATTTTTCAAATAAAGTTTTCCGTTTTTATGTATGTCAAATTTCCCAATTTAAATTTGTATCCCTTCTTTCGCTGACTGTTCCACTTACATAACTAACTTTGTTAAGGTATTTTGTATGAATTGTAACAAACACATTAAACAAAATTCATTTCGAGCATATGTCATGTAATAGAAATTAAAGAAAACAATTCATTTTTTTAGAGAATCAAGGTTTGTTTAAATAATTTGTACGTCTTCTGAGAAGTGGACAGAACGGAATAATATATTTTTTCTAGAATTCAAACATTCAGTGCAATTCAAACAGATGCTTGATGAAATCGATTTGTGACATATAATACCGTAGTACAGAAAATGAAAATCATACTTTTGAAATGTTTATAATTTTTCAAAATGTAGGTAGGGTATAGGTACATCTATATTTATTTTATTTTTCAAACAATATTTTTAAATAATAAAATGTAACTAAACAAAAATAATATTGTGAATAAAAACAACGAACCACAAATTTCTTTTTGGTTGGAAATTCATTCATTTGTAACACTTATTTTGTTGTACTAACTTCTAATTGCAGTAGCCTAGTTGGCATTTTTCTTAGAAATGTTCTTTAATAAATTTTATTCTTTAATAAAACAAAAACATGTAAAGTCCAGTTATTGATATTGTAGAAGATATGTCATTAATGTTGTCACGTGTGCAACACCTTGCCATACAGTGCGCAATATTTCTCTATTAGTTTATTTCACAAAAATACAAGTACCTACCAATCTTTTTATAACCAATAAAACATAAATGTAGTACTGTGGATGTTTACTAGGATATCTTAGATGTGTTAACTAAAATATGCAGTTACAAGTGAAACAGGTTAGAAGCGTTATAAGAGATTTTTTATGGTTTTCCATTTATGGCTATTGAAACCACTATTCATTCTTATAAGTGAAACAGGATCACGCTAGTACAAGTTCATGTAAGTTATTTTAAGTATTGTATCAACTAATACAGTTGTCACAATTTATTTTTAAAAAAACATTTATTATTCTTTTAAGTATTCTGTCATAAATCAAAACAAATAAATAGTTTATATTTAAAAAAATAAACCTAGTACTTTTAAAATAGTTTTTGTTGTTTCACTGAAGAAAAGTCATGGTTAAAACCATGTCTGTGGAGAAGAGTTTATGACAAATTTGGAAAAAATTTGTCGTTTCGGTTACTAGAATTTTGTCAGTTTCATCTCAATCGTCTTTTCTACAATAACTTTTTGCGTGGATATTTAAAGATCTTCTAATGATCTACTGTAAATTCTGATGTTGGCATTTCGCTCTCTTCTGAACAGTTGTATTGAAATGATCAACTAATATTATTAAAAAGTAATTTTGTAATTACAGTTTCGTCATGAAAATTACAAAATAATTTTGAAAAAGTAAAGATCTGTCCGAAAGAATGGGAAATTACCTTTTTATATATTAAACTATTAAGACTTTACTTTGAAGCTCCTTAATTCATGTAATATTGTGAGATACAATTTCATCCTAGTAAAGGTTATTTATTATACTTTTATACGGATTTGAATACTAGACAGTCGTTACCGGTGTACGTTGATGGTCGGGTTTCAATTAACTATACTTTCTCACGAATGTTCGGCCTGAGTAGGTACAAGATTACACCTCATTTACGCGGCACTATCCTCATCTCATTGGGTCATGGGGTTGCTGACATTGGGTTATGGGAATCGAATGCAGGACCTTCCGCATTGCAATTTGCTGCGAAGTCTAAGGTGTAACAACCATAGTGCCACAAAGGTGGATTTGTACCATTTTCATCTTCATAACTTTTGGTGTTATGCAATTTTACGTTAATGCTCTCCAAGGATGTAATTTTTGAAAAATTAAATTTAACAGTTTTTAAAGAATACTGAAATTTGCACTAAGCTAAGCTTTGGGTGAAAAAATTAAACAAAAATTGTAAGCCTACAAATTACTTTCGTTGTACGGGATGTACGAGTTTGTTTGCCTTAAATGCAATTTAAGCATAACTATTTTTAAGGAACCGATTCAAATGCAGTCTTTTCAAAAATTTGAAAATTGCTGCAAATTAAAAAAAATTTACATTTCAAAGTTAACTCACCGGGGTGGTGTAGTGGTAAAGTCATCGCCGCAAGTCACTTCTTTAACAGTTGATTTTTGGAGACGAAAGTACCTTGGTTCAAATCCTAGTACTGAAAGTATAGTTACTTTTACTAGAATTAAATAGTGGGTATTGGTTACCGGTATACTTTGATGGTTAGGGTTCAATTAAACATACTCTCACAGGAATGATCAACCTGAATCTATAAAAGACTACACTGCATTTACACGTCATACTTATCATCCTCATCTCACTGAATCATCAGGAGGCTTATTGTTCTTAAATTGAAAAGTTTGCAACGTGCACACATTAGTGATTTTTTCAATATGTTGAAATCTGTTTGGTTATTGTAAGCAATAAAATAAACGAACTTAAAATTACAAAAAAAGTCTCTGCTCAACATTCACGCAAAGAAATACATAAAACCAAAACATATACATTATTATAGTCTTACAGATTGCACAAATTTAAACCAATTAATCCTTGGAAATCAATAAAAATATATTTTAAGCTAAAAAAATCAGTTTGGCATTCGTAAGTAAGTTATACCATCGATTTATTATTAGATAAACATATTGTAACATCAATTGAACATGTGGTTTCTTACCACATGGTCAGCCAATTAAATAACTGAATCATTTAAGAACAGAAGAGGTAGAGGTGCAAAAGACACTAATCAGAGTTATCTCCTCTGAAAGTAATGGATTTCATTATACAGCCAGACCCTGTGGTGAATGAAGTAAAGGTGTCATTTGCAGAGTGGAAATTACGTTCTTTTCAGAGGGTCTGGCATGCTGATAAGCGTACTTTTCTATTCAGTGAGGAAGGCAATGGTAAACCACCTCACTCCTCATTTTACTTAGTGAAACCTCTACAGGTTTCAACCAGCTTTTCGGCTGATGACCTAAACAATACATATTGTATGTCACAATCACAGGTTTATGAAGAAAAATATTGATTCGGATTTCAAATTTATGTGACCGATATTTATAAATGATCGTAAAGATAATCTTGGACTTTCTAGTTCCAGTGTCAATTACGAAAAAATTTAACTTATCGAATGTTTCTAACAAAATATCTACTTTGCATGTATAACATCTCATTATGAGGAGTATTTTTGCGTGTATCATCTGAATACGTGCGTGACAAAATAAATTTTGTTCCGCTTATTCACTGTCAGTCATTGTTCTGATTCATAAGAATTAAAATTAAAAGAGTTATCAAGCGTTGAATTTTGTTCATTAATTTCCTTACCTACGACAAACTTATAAATTTGTCATATACTCAAGAATATTTTTGTTTCCTGGAGTAGCTTATAGGAGGGCTATATTAGAAATTATATCGGAAAAAACAATAGGCCCCTACAACAAAAAATAATTTGTTTTCATCGTTGGAATCGTTTGACGGAATTAAATAAAATATTTAAAAATATACCACAGTGCATTAAATTTTTAATTTGAAAACCAAGAATTACTTTTACATTTCTACGGCTGTCATCTTATACCTACATTAAGACATGAAGTTAATGATAAATCCTACAGTTGTTTCCGTCAGTACTTTGATATTAGATATAATTGTAAATTCTGGGGAAAATCCTTACTGTTATCTTAAACAACTAAGTATTTCTGTAGAGTACAGTAGTACTCACAGTTTTCTTTTTGAATCAAGAGGTATTTTCCATCATCGTTTCAATTCCCGTTTGCTACCGATTGTACACTCACATTTTGGTATATTCTTGAAGGAGGCCTATATCCAGTTTTCTTAGTTATTTCTGCTTGTATTGATTTCTTTTTCCACAAACTTAATGTGTGCCCATAACAGACAGTTGGAGTGTTAATTTATTTGCTCTCAATCAGTTAGTTCCAGGGGTACAAAAAATAGTAGCTAGTAGATGTGTAAAAGACAATACTAAGAATTATCACCACTGAGAGTAATGAATTTCATTATACTACAGTCTGCGGTGAATGATGTGAAGGTGTCATTTCCAGGGTGGAAAATATATGATTTCCAGAGGGTCTGGCATGCTGATAAGCATACTTTACAACGCAGCGAGGAAGACAATGGTAAACGATCTTATTCCTAGTTTTACTAAGTAAAATATCTACAGGTTCAAACCGGTCTGATGATTTAACAAACCCAACCTTAATAAATATCCTAATCTTTTATCTTAATAAATTTTAATTATGATGAACTCTAATCTGCTTTTCTAAACCTTAGGAATAGCTGACCTTAGGCCTACTCCCTAATATTGTCACCATATTCTATTCTGTCGGTAGGATCTGTAGGTTTACTGTTTTCCTTTACGGCTTCGTTGGACCATTTACTCATTTATTATGGTTTTTGACTTGTTTCTTAAATTTGGGATTTTTAAATTTTCATGATGCGTAATACTTTTTTACAGTATCAGATCTTGCTTTTCTTTTTGCATCTGAAAGATCCTGTTAACGAATCCTGGTTTGACTTAATTGAAATCTTGTAATCTTATCCTTAATATTTTCGTTTCTCTGTTAATTTTAAATTCTAGTTTGTTTTTAAATTTTAGTTAGGCCTATAGTTATTGAGTAGACCTACTATTTCTATTAATTAAGTTGTAATTGTGTTGACCGTTTCTATCATGAGTAGCCTACTGCAGTGCTGAAATAAAAATATTTATGTATTTAGGCCTATTATTTCACAATATATTTTTTTAACATCTGGGGTTATTTAGTTACAATTACCCTAAAAATAGCTATAAGTCGGCTAAAATGTTGAAAGTATTTACATGATGAGTAAGCTACAATATTCAATTTTATTGCTTCCAAAAGAAAACTAAGCAACATTATTTACTAAATTTTTGGAAACTTTAAGATAGGTTCAAGACGAATAACAGTAAAAAACATTTAAAAAAAAATAAAGATGAAAATTGAAGGCGTAGAAGAAGACGAAGATGATGCAATCAATGAGAGCGAATAATATAAATTTAAATTTATAACTAAAACAATTAGTTCACTCGATAAGTCTTAACGGAAGGTTATGTAATTTTATTTGTTTTAGTCTGAAGTCTCGCTATTATCAAGTAAATGAAACGCCAAAGAATTCGAGTAATCTTCTATAATTTAATTTAGGCCTACTTGATATGTTGAACTTAGCTGCATAATTTCTTGTTTCACGGTGTTGACACGTAAGTCCTTATGCACCGTATCATTTGTCATGATACATGACCATGAAGCATTTGTATTTTTTCATTCGTAGAACTTTTGACTGGAATCGTTGGGTCCAGCTGGAATCGCTCACAGCTGTCATTAGAGAGCAAGCTCCTGTAATACAAAGACGTATTGCAACCTCTGTGGGTTTACTGGTAACCGCTTTGGGTATCAGCTACAATAGTTCAAATATGAAACGTTAAGGAATTAGTTTCTAGTTTTTACATAAAAAGTTTTCTAATGGAGTACTATAAACAATATAAGAACGTAATGAAAATGAGTTCAAGGTAATTAAAAAACTATTATTTTCATTTATTAACTTAATTAACATAAATTATTAATATCCGTAATAAATAAATTTTATTCAGCTTTTCTGTATGATAAGTGGAAATCAAAAGAAACTTTTCTTACATTTTAACTTTTCTTACATTTTTGATGAAATGAGTTAAACTTAGTTGTTTCGTTTGGTTCCATAGGCTATAGTTGTTCTCATACAGAGCTCCATGGTATGTGACAAATGATAGGCTGCATAAAGACTTAAGCTGCATAAAATAATATTACTTAAGCAATGTTTGGTTCATTTACCTTTTTTGGTTTCTGTCAACTTAAAACTTGTGCGTCCGTTATTCCTGTAATTTCCTTGTTCGAGTTATTATTTTGATATTTTAATTTTATCTTCTAATTTTCTTCATTCATTCCAAATTTTTATTTTCATCACTCTTTTACCGCATATTGTTTTCCTTAATATTTCCTCTAGAAAACCCTTTCATGTTCTTTGATAGTTTTTTTATGAATTTATTTCTACCATCAATCTATGTTTATAACTACTTTGTTTAGGTCAACAGCCGAAAGGCTGGTTTGAACCTCTAGAGGTTTTACTAAGTAAAACGAGGAGTGAGGTGGTTTACCATTGCCTTCCTCACTGAGTGGAAAAGTACGCTTATCAGCATGCCGGGCCCTCTGAAAAGCACATATTTTCCACTCTGTAAATGACAACTTCACTTCATTCACCACAGGGTCTGGCTGTACAATGAAATTCATTACTTTCAGAGAAGATAACTCTGATTAGTGTATTTTACACCTCTACCTCTTCTGTTCTTAAATGATTCAGTCATTTAATTGACTGACCATGTGATAAGAAACAGAACTATTTATTTTAGCCCTGCAACGAACAGATTGAGTGTAAATAATTTGACACTCCACCTGTCTGTTATGGGCAGTTATAACTACTATGTACTACTATAACTACTACCATCTATGTTTATAACTATTTATCTACGATGTAAACATCTTATGTTTAATCTTATTAGATAGGCCTACTTTGTTTCACTGAACCATCTTGGTTTGTACTTTTATTTTTGTAGCTTTTCAAATATTTGTTTGTAGGCTAAGTCTTTCTTGGTTCATTCTTACCAGGTGTCCGTAGAATCGAATTCTTCTCTTTCATTTTTCATCCGATGTGTTTTAGATTTGTTTGTAGCCTACTAGTAGTCTATATCTCTTTATTTGGACAAAGTATTTTACCTTTTAATTTTCAATTCAGATTTTCTATTGCAGCCTCCTCACAGTAATTTCTCATATCACTATAATTATATGTTAAAAGTTAACTACTCATGGCAGTTTCTGCTTATTGCACTTACACTAGACGGCATAGCCTACTTATAAATCTTCTCTTTAGCTTATTGACAATAGGTTACAACAGGATTTGTAGGAAACAATTTAAACGACAATATGTAGCTGTGCAAACTGATGGAAATTTCTTATAATGTTCTATTATGAAAAAAGATGCAGAAAATAATGTTAAGTACTTAACATACCGATGAAATAAAAATATTAATTTACTATAAGTATATAAATAACGATTAAGTGGATCTGGACATACAAGAAGCTTGCCAATTCCGGAATTTGCAGAATAAGTTCAAGGTATATAAGATGACAAATCTGAGTGCATTATTGTAAAAAAAGTATATATTAAAGATAGAATAGTTGATGAGTGAGTGAGTGAGATGACATGACTTTGAGTGATGAGTTTGAAGAGTGAGGTTAAAGTCTCTGCCCGTGGCAGAGGCGGTGTCAATCGCCGGTGCACATTTAACAGCTGTGATGATGATCACCATGCAGGCAACAATTTCAACCAATCAACGTTCAAGGGAGGGGCCTCTCCCCTCTCAAAAATATTTAATTAATCTCTCCACCATATCTATCTTCAACTATATAATTATCTCGTCAAACAGCCAAGTTTTCTCCATAAACAAGTCTCATTTTTCCACAATTATTCAATTTAAAACAGGGTGCAACATTCATTCCGTTTTATATTTTACGTCACTGATTTCTTTCTTGCATCTATAAATAATTCAATTAGTTACGATTAGATTTTTTTTGTTTTGAAATAAAATTGTCAAGTAAATAAATAATTAATTATTCGAGTAGTAAAATACTGAACTTTATATCGGTATGTTGCAGTTGTCGACGATTCTAATTATATGTGACGTAGATGTTAAAGACTAAATGAAAATATTTTAAATAGTCTATAAATTTTTTATAGTAGGCCTAAACGTAGATGTAAAAATAATTAGCATGCGAAACATGTGTTGCAGTTTAACAGAAAATACCTAAAAAATGTAATACTTAATAAAATTGTTTTTTTTTCATTTGTCTATCGTATGTTAAATCAATTAAGCTTGAACAACTACCTTAAACCTCATTTCTTGAATAGAATCTGCGTAAAATTATTGTAGGTACAATTAATGAACGTAGTAGACTAGTACCTAAATGCCAATTAAATAACCTAGAGTATAACTTCTGAAAAAATTGCATAAGTTCGTTCTGAACATAACCTATTAATAGTTTTCTTATTTTGTTAGCTATTACCTTTATGATCATAAATCATAAAGATGTTAGATCAAATGTACCTACGTATTAGTGACTAATTCATGCTGACCTACCAGGAATCCCACAAAGACGATTGAAACGCCGATGCAGTAGAAAAATGATAGGTAGACCTACATCAACGCAACTCTAACATTTATTATGTGTACGAAAATATGAATTAAAATAAAATTTAACTCAATTATCGTTATCTGGAGAGCATCACTTGGTGGTGTCCACCTCAAATCCATTAACGCGGTTAGTTTTATATATATTTTTTTTTAAATTTAGCTGTGTTGTTTACGCAGCCTATACCTACCACACCTTCCCAGAAATCCCCGCAGACGTCTACGCCGACGATGGAGTAGGGACATCAATTTGTAATAAGTTATTTCCGGTAGTAGGCTACACACAATCATGTAAACCGTTCACAGAAAATTTCCAGTTGGAGCCCACTGCTGAGTGGTGATCTCTTAAGTCTTAAAGCATATTTTAGACCTATCTCATTTCATAATCAACTCATTCACTCGTTTTATGAATAGTTGTGAATTTTCCTAATAAAGTCAAATAAAAAAATTTACTTGTAAACATTTTTGCTGATTGTTTTTATACAGTTGAAAAATTAATTAGCTAAGTGGTAAAAATTAGTGACTAAAAAATATTATTTTATCTTATGATTTTTTCTTTAAACATTTAAATATTTATGATCCAAAAAGAACTAAATCCAGTTATCCGGTGATAGATGACAATTATTGATGAAGAAATGCCAGACCTTAAGTTACCAGAAATTGAACCGGCAACCCAGACGTAAAAGCCAGGTGCGCTTACCACTATACCATGGGCCGACCTACCGGCCATTATGACCGTCTATGTCCATTAGGCGGTCATAACGTATCGATTAAAGGAGAAACTTTAAATATGGGATAATATGGCAATAACTTATGGCATAGCCTTATGGAGACAGGCTCCTATTAGTGTTGATGCAGAAGATTGCCATGAGTTATAGTCAATTTATTTTTAGTTCTCTTCTGGTAAAGACATCACCTCACCGCAACTTAAAAACCCGTGAGCAATGCCATGGTGATAGTGTAGCCTACTTAGGACTAGGAAGAATCTGGATATATTATTAAGATGCAGGCTTGGTAAAACTAAATCCAGTTATCCGGTGGTGACCTAAAATCTTTTTAACAAGTTGCCGCAAGATGCGAGGAACTTTAACCTAAAATGCTCTAAGCCAGGTCATAGCTCATAAAGTGGAGTTTCTACGCCCTGGAAAACTTCTTTCAGGATCCTTTGTGAAACATATTATGATTATCTGCTGCCATGTTATCTGTAAATAGATATTATCAATTTAGTTTTTGTTTCCCACTTCATCTAATACTACTAGTTTATAAGTGTTACCTTAGACCCGTTTGGATGTAGCTCTACAGCAGCCAAATTTACTGTTGTGCCAAACCGTCGGTCATTTTGAAAACACCACGCTTTCAGTCCAAACTGTTACGACGGATAACTAGTGCTCCCTTTTTCTTAACGAACAATACACTACTCACAGACTTAAACGTCCCATACATCAACGATGTGTTCCTACGCACATACACACGATTTAAAAAGAAATTACACAATAATTCGAACCAGCTTTGTTCACCTAGACACAACAGATTTACCAACTACCCCTATACTACGAAGACTGAAACGAGTCTGGAGTTGGGATATCATGAGACGATAAAATGAAAGAAAAACAAAATAAAATAAGTAGGCCTAAATAACAAAATAATGAACCAACTTAATGATTACGGTTGGAGTAGTACTGTCAATGGGCAGCGATCTCCTGAATGTCTTAAAATTTGTCAATATTTATATCCTTTTTTTATCAAATTTACATGTTGTTAATTTTATACAGTTGCAAATAAAAATATCTTGTATAGTCAAAAAAAAGTTTTTGGGTGTAGGGTATAAGTTATTTTTTGACAAGACACTTCTAATACTCTAGTGAAGACTACCTCTCTAATGAAATCAAAACTACTTGATAAAAAGCTAGGTACGGCTACTAGGTGTTGTTGTTTATGTCATCAGCCGAATGACTGGTTTGAACCTCTAGAGGCTTAACTAAGTAAAACGAGGAGTAAGGTGGTTTACAAAATTACCTTCCTTACTGAGTGGAAAAGTAAGTTATACTTATCAGCCTGTCAGGTCTTTTGAAAAGCATTTAGGCTACTCTTCATCCTGCAAATGACACCTTAACTTCATTCACCATAGGGTGTGGCTGTACGAAATTCATTACTTTCTGAAGAGATAACTCTAACTTGTGTCTTTTACACCTATACCTCCATCTGTTCTTGAACCATTCAGTTATTTAATTGGCTGATCATGTGATAAGAAACAGAACTATGTTTTTGTAGCACTGGAACTAACAGTTGAGTACAAATTAACAATTTACGTGCCTGTTATGGGCAAAGCCTACTGGGTAATGCGGTAATAGGGTTAGTGGTATAAGCCTAAATATGAATAAAAATTGCGTAGATTAAAAAATTCAAGTAGCTAAATCGGAATTGTGTCAAGAACAAAACAAAATTTTTAAAAATTCTATAAAATCCACCTTTTTCGAATACTGTACGTTCGGAAGCTTTTTTAACCATTAGAGTTGTCATTTGTTCTTAAACGAATCAGTCATTTAATTGACTGATCATGTGATAAGAAACTGAAATAATTTTTTTGTAGTCCTGGAACTAACAGTTGAGTACAAATAATTTAACACTTCACCTACCTGTTATGGGCAAAGCCTACTGGGTAATACGGTAATGGGGTTAGTGGTATAAGCCTAAATATGACTAAAAATTGCGTAGATTAAAAAATCCAAGTAAGTCGAAATTGTGTCGTGGATTAGACAAAATTCATAATTTTTTTTATAAAATCAAATCCTTTTCTGAATACTGTCATACGGAAGCTTTTATAACTATGAGAGATGCCATCCAAGTTCATAGTTTTTTACATGGACTTACAAAATCACCGGTATATTTTTGTTGCGAGTCATGAACGTGATCACGCAATATTTTTCCTTCTTTAATGTCAGCAACTTATGTTGACCTAAACATTATTAAGCTACAATTTAACGGCTGGGTTGTTCGAGATCAGTATCAAATAATGCTGCTCAGAAAACCGAAATATTTGTCGGTTTTGTATTATTTTGAATGTTTATCTGTTTTTGTTATTCTTTAAGTATATCTTTTTATTGAAGCGGCTTAAAATGGTTTTGGCATGGGTTGAAAGCGAATCAAGAAATTGCTAATATTAGTGGTTGGTAAAAATGTGTTTTATATTATAAAAGAAGGGGGAGTACAGGGGTTACGTGGTCGGCTAGAACGAGTCGGTCTTGTTCTCTTCTGGCCGGTTGGGCAGATTTGAAATGATGGTCAGCAACGTAGTCTGCACTGCTACGACCAGAACAGAAACCCGACCTGTTGCTTGGGTTGTTCGTCCCCTGTGCAGTGGCTAATAGCAGACCAGATTAGATTTGATGTTCTCCGCACAAAACATCCACTAAGCCATGTTGTCTACTTTCAGAACTCGACCACCTTACAGCCACTCTAAAACCATACCATCTTGTACATACATTCAAGATAATCATTTGCTGTACAATAATTTAACTTAATTACAATAATTCGAACCAGTGAGCTGCAAATCGATACGGTTAAATAAGTTTAATTAGACTTACTTAATCATTCGCGAAATATTACACGGTGTATTTTTGTACGGGCAAACATGTAACCAAAATAATTACTTACGCTAGATATAACATAATTTGCTGAACACATAAAATAATTTTTCTTCAACCGATCCAAGATCCCTTTTCATTTATCCACCCGTCGAAAAAATATTGTTCTCCACTCTGTAAAATCATGTTTAGCGTACCAAAAGTTATGAGTTTATTCGGTTCCGCTTTAAAATTATGTTACAATCATATATCCTAGCTCTATTATAAAGCCTTCATGCATTGATTTTGATCTCCTAGCTATGTACTGAGCGTGTATTTCTTACATGAATTAACCGCTGATTTAAATACGAAAAATTAATCTGATTTAGACTGCATTAGCAAACTTTAACTATAATTTAATATTGAAGTATTTTTTACCGATTAAAAGAGCTCGATTACAATACTGCCAGTTTGAAACACTTAGAACTTCAACGGACTCCCCTTGTTATGTAAGAAATGAAACTTTTCATTATGACTAAAAAGTTCCTTTAGTATTTGAAATTATAAAACACTCCTATCAAAGTTCACATCGAAAATTGGGTAGTCATTTAATTGACAACCCTCCACAAAGATAAGAGTTTGTAACAGATTTGTTATGCCCTTGAACATTCAAAACCAAAAAAATATAATTACGTGTAAACAATATTATACTTAAGTCAAAGATATAGAAACTTAATTTGCCGGAGATGTGGGGTCTGCTTTCTCATGTCCTTCAAGCTATTGTCTGTACCATAATC
The DNA here is from genome assembly GCA_035578175.1 of Catonia carolina. Classification (NCBI taxonomy): domain Eukaryota; kingdom Metazoa; phylum Arthropoda; class Insecta; order Hemiptera; family Achilidae; genus Catonia; species Catonia carolina. Next base: position 240,300,691 of record JAQMRL010000001.1, on the reverse strand, counting down.
ATCATCTGCTCAATTTTTATGGTAAAAAAATTTGCAGATACAAATTTTATAGTTAAGTTAAAAAAATATAGGCTAATTAAAATTTATGTAAACGTAAAAAGTACAATGCGTAGGCGAGTGTGTTCCCAGGATCTAAACTAGGGAGCGGCAGCTTGTTAGAGGGAGTGGCAAAAAGAAAATATCAAGGTATGTAACTTATGTCTTAAAAAATAAACTCAAGCTTTTTGGAATTTGGATTTGGTGCAGTTCTTTAAAAAAATACCACTTAATCTTCTTGCGTTTTTAACTTTTTTTATTTTTTGAGCATAGTCTATTGGAGGGAAACAGCTGCCTCTTCCCACTGCTGGGTTAGCCCTGTACGTAAGAAAGTAGGAAACAAAGTTACAACCTTCTTTTTCTTCATGTACCGTACCCTTCAGACGTTAGTAACCATAACAGGAATTTGCACTTTATTGCGTTAAAAAACTTTAAAGTGTTAAAAACTGTTCAAATGTTCAAACCTCAACACCATGCAACAGAATTGCGAATTTAGCAATTCCAAACAAACTGCTTATTGTGTTCAAAAAACTTTTAAGTGTTAAAACCTCTTCAAATGTTCAAACCTCAACACCATGGAACAGAATTGCGAATTTAGCAACAGAATTTAGAGCAAAAACGTACCTATATATTAAAAATTGTAGAGAATTTAAAATCTTGCAACTTTTATTTCAAACATTTTTTTGTATAACGCTTAGTTTAGCAGTAATTAGCGATTTTCTGTTTTTTCCTCACAAAATAGTGTAAAAAATCGATTTTTTTTAAGATTTCAGCCTTAGTATGCATTTTACGACAAAAGAGTTTATAACCAAATTTATAGAAAATTAAAAGATCTACAACTTTTATTTAAAGCATTTTTCTCTACAGAACCTAGCTTAGCGTGAAATAGTGATTTTCCTTATTTTCATTTAGCGTCTTTCACTCATGATTAAAATTAGGTTGTTTATTGAGGTTAGTTTTTTTTGTTTAAAGTTAATGTTTTATTACTAATTTTAGGCTATATTGTTCATAATTGCATTGGCAAGAGAAAGTTTTATGAGTGTTTCACAACAAATTTTTTTTATGTATAACGACTAAAAAATGTATAAATTATATAATAAGAACTGGCATAATTTTCAATACCTTGAAAAGGGGTTTGCAATGCTCACGCGGAGGTTTGTTAAGTATTATTTCTTACTGCTTTTTTTGAGCCGACAAAATTTAGTAAAATAAAGAGGTATAAATTACTGCCATAGGTAATGTGGCTCTGGAAAAGTGAAAAATAAATTGAAAATTTGAGTGGCTTAGTATTTTTTAATAATTTCATCAAGTTTTGGTTACAAAATGTAGATACTCTGTAAAATTTCGGGGAAGATATTTTTTTTAATTTTCTACTGTAGTTTTAATTTAAGGAATGTAATTCTACAAATCAAGTTTATCACGATTGATAATTATAGTATAATGAACGAATTTATTACTCTATCACTAAAACTTTACTCTTATTTTTAAACACTTGGAAAATAATAATTTTTTTATTGACGTATTTAGAAAAACCAGGTGTTATGTAAACTTGACCGAATGCAATTCATTGAAAACCATGGGAAACGAACATAAAATAATTCTTGTTTCAAGAGATTGTGGATAGAGGAGTGATGTTGAATAGACAGGCCATTTCCTATAATTAGTGCGTTTTACTCCCAACACAATCATAGATATTTGATCTAAGGTCGTGTCCACTGTGTTTGTTTATATGTGAGTGTGTGTGTGTATGTGTGTGTGTTGTGAAGTGTATTTGTATCCGCCCCCATATAGTATTTGTATACAATTTTCTTTATATAGGCTAATGTTGATGTAACATTATCTTAAAAAGAAATCTGAACATGTCTATCAATTATTATAGGCCCTAAGTAACTTATTAATATTCAACTGCGATTATTGGTTGTTTGACTCACCGGTATCGATTTTTTAATTTAATAGGTCTATGTATTTATTGGCATAAACGTTTAAGGTGATATTATAAATAATGTTTAAGTAATTATAATTACACATTTTTAATTCCTCATTTTTAAAGTTGTTGTTGTTGTTTAGGTCATTAGCTGAAAGGCTGATTTGAACCTCAAGATGCTTTATTAAGTAAAATGAGGAGTGAGTTTACAATTGCTTTCCTCATTGAGTAGAAAAGTATGCTTATCAGCATTCCAGGCCCTCTGAAAAGCATCTAATTTCCACCCTGCAGATGACACCTTCACTTCCTTCACCACATTATAGATGTAGGCTATAATGAAATTTATTTAGAATTGCTTAAGCTAGAAAAGCCTTTGAAATGAAAAAAAAACAGCTTACTGACTACAAACATTGCCTTACAGATTAGGAAAAATTTCTAAAGACACTATGTTTGGAGTGTAGCATTATACGGGAGTGAAACTTGAGTGATAGGGGCTGTAGAACGGAAAAGGATAGAAGCTTTTGAAATGTAGTATTATAGGAAAATGTTAAAGATTAGGTAGGTGGACAAAAAGAGTAATTTAAAGGTTCTTAGGCGAGTGAATGAAAAAAGTAGTAGGCCTATATGGAACCATCTTACCAAAAGAAGGGATAGGCTAGTGAGCATATCGTAAGACATCCAGGTATTAGTCTATCAATAATGGAGGGTAATATTGAGGGAGCGAATTGTAGGGGAAGGCAAATGTTAGAATATATATTAAGTAAATTACAAAAGATGTAGGGTGTTACAGGTATGTAGATATGAAACGACTTGCGCACGATATAACAGCTTGGAGAACTGCATCAAACCATTCGAGAGACTGATGACAAAAAAAATGAAATTGATAATTCCCAGAGGAGATAACTCTGACTAGTGTTTTTACACCTCTACCTCTTCTGTTCTTAAATGATTCAGTTATAAATAATTGGCTGACCATGTGATAAGAAACAGGACTATTTTTGTAGCCCTGGAACTAGAAGATAGAGTACAAATAATTTAATATTCCACCTGCCTGTTATGGAAAAATTTTTTGGAGTTACTAATTGAGTATTATCTATTTTAAGAACTTAAGGTTTTTTCTGTTCTAAGCTTGTCTAGGAATTAATAAAAATTGATTACGATATTTAAAAAATCCCTAACTGTAATACTTCAAAATATCGTACTATGTAACATTATATTTTGCACTTTTTAATTGTCAATTTGCTTTCGGTGTAACCGTTTTGGGGAGGAGTACGCTCCGAGTAGTGTAAAAGTATTTTTGATGTAGAAGATTGTAAACCCTTGTACACATATTTTGGTGTATTGTTAGATATGGTAAATTTATTACTTTCTCGTGCCTGTATGAAAATATAGGAAAGAAAGTATTGTTTTCATGTCGATTTTTTGAACGAGTTTTTACCAGATATACACGTCTTCAGACCCCCTCAACCAAAAAAACATGTTTTTAGCGATTGGTGTGTGTCTGTGTGTGAACAAAATAAATATCTCAAGAACGGAACATCGTAAAATTTTGAAACTTAAAACTTAATTTAGGTACTAACCCAAAATACTTTACACAATACTTCGGGTCCTCTAGTAGTACTAGAGGACGTGACACGAACATTTTCATCAAAATCGGTCAACTGAAAGTAGTAGTTTATTCGTGTCATTCTTCACTTTTTTCGATTTTCTTGTAGTATAATAATTTATAGTAATCCATCCTATTTATAAATAGCGGGCTGTCCTTTATAGATTCATATTGCACGAACCATCGAAGCTGTAAAAAGCTTATGATGATTTTCAATAACTAATGAACTTGTCAGTTAAGTTCATAAATGACATAACCTGTCTGATACAATAAATTACACCAAAAAACGAGGTAATAGTACACATGTTATATTACGTTATACTTTTTCTTATGTAGACCTTAAAACAAAACAAACGACTGTTTTTTTTATCACTGTTGTTAGATTTATTGTTTAACAAAATATTCCTGCTAGGGTCAAACCTTACTACAAATATTTATCTTGTAAATAAAACCAGTTGACCTAATGGTTTTTAAAGATTAAATAAAGTAACATACAAGGAAGAAATGAAGATAACGCTTGACAGATTTATCTGTCATTTGTTTTATACCTTTCAATTATCTACAAAATCTCCTTCGCTCATAATTTTTGTTTGCGTTTTGAATCCTTTTAAACTTTTATTGTATTATTTAATATTATTTTTTATAACGTAATCTTATTTATAATAATAAAAGTAATAAAACATGGAAGTATAATTGTTAATAAATTCTTCCACAACATTTTTCAAAGCGGTATTAAGATAATGCAATAACCTACCACTTTCAAAAATTGAGTGAGAGAGACTATATCGGTATCGTTATAAATATTTATTTTAATAGTTTATAAAATTGAAGATTAAAATAATTGTGTTTTTTCGTGTAGGCTAATTTTAAGCTACGTGAGGTGACAAGATGTTTCTGGAAACTCTTCTTTCATCCCGGATTCTCAGCATTCGTTCAATGTAGGCTTTTCTTTCTCCTTTCTTCTGTCCAACCGGTTTTCTGTTTTTGATCTGCATGGAAGCCCTTAAAGTTCTTATGTAGCACATACTCTCAGCATTCTCTCACTTTAAGCCTTTTTCCATGTTGCTTCCATGTGGTGTTTGTTCGGCTCGCGGTCTTCGTAGAAGCCCTTGTAGTCAGTTTTTTGAACTTGGATCGGTTCATTAAGTTTTCTCTATTTATTCCGGTTTTCTCAATATACTTTCTGACTTCTTTAAACCATTAACCCAACACTTTAGGTCTATTGTTAAGTATCTTAAAAATTTGTTTCGTCAATCGGTTGTCATCCATTCTACACAGATGACCGTAAAACTTTAGTCTTGTTTGTGTTAATCGTTTCCATTAATCGTTCAAAAATAATTGTGTATTTAAATATTTATTTTATTACATTATACTACATTCTACGTCTTAAAGCACATTTTATCACCATCTCTTTCACTCGTTATTATAAATAATTGTGAATTTTACTTTTAAAATAAAACAAATTGTGCCCGTATTGATTTTTATATTTATTTTTAACTCCTTTAATATTTATTTATTTAGTTTGAAAATGTTTAAGGTTTGATGCTTTCATGCTGGCCCATTCTTTCATTTGGAAGGAAATTGCATTGAATTGTTAAATAACACCAGTTTAGGGAGCGACTTCGTATGACCACATAACAGCCATACATGAACAATCATCTCTGGATATTCGTGTCAAAATTCATGTTCACTGAAGTCAAAGTAATATAGCAGTCAAACCGGAAGGTTGTTTAAAATATAAACTTTTCCAAAAAAAAATATTATAACAAATATAAAGAATGAGTTTTGTCAGCATTAAGATTTATTATGTAGGCCTAATTGCTGTAACAACTGTACTTTCATTTCAGTCCAAGAAATATTTTAAGAAAAACAACTTTAAAAGATAATACCACTAAGTAGAAAAAGCTAACAATAGATTACGCCTATTTTAATAAATTTCTACTGTACGGGAACGTTAACAAAATATTTATCTCGAAAAAATCTGTAGAAAGGTTTTTTTTAGCTTTTATTTGTTATCGGGAACTGTACATTATTGACAACTACCCAATTTGATCGCTGTTTTGCTGTATTATTTGACGTGAATTAGGCGTGAGTTTGAACAGGGACCCCCAATAGAGTTTGTTCACGGATGGCTGTCAGCTGGTCACCATACAAAGTCGCTTGCCCAACCGGTGTTACTTAACAAATAATAGTGACTTACTACCAGCTGACTGACTGGGCTGGCCCGAATGCCCTGTAGAAAGGTAAATCTATATAAATAAAATTGTGATTTTGTCTGTACAATTTTTCAAAATACCCCAAATTTTGTTTCAACGCCATATGTAGGCCCTACCATGTAAACACCGAAAATAAGTTCAGCTGACTTTTTGTCTGTTCTGTTTATCTGTTTATCTGTTTGTATGTTACGACATCACGCGAGAACTGCTGAACCAAATTCAATGAATTTCGGTATCTAGGTTCTGGACATTATCAAAATGAAAATAGGCTATAAATTATTTTAATATCACAAAGGGATAGGGGAGTTCAGAGGGAGGGGTGAGCAAAAAAACTACGAATATCTCCGTAAAAAGTCAATGTATTAAAAAAAAATTATAGCCTATAATTGAAATTATGAAAGGTTTAAAGACGAATAAGTTTGATTATGTTAAGTTTTCATTTTCATGTATAGGCCTAATAACGGAGATATTACCAATGTAAAAAAAACAAACCAATATTTTTAGAAGAATATTAACATACAAAATAAACAGTACAATAAACACAGGCCTACCCGCCGGTAAAACCCGTATTCATTCAGCTAGTTACCTATCTATCCATTCCACCAGTATCTTATACACCTTTTCTCGGTCACATTGTCAAAAATGAATCAGTCGTCTTAATAGTGGTCACAATTGTGGTGTTCCTATTGTGATTTACCTTTCATTTATTATGAAAATAATAAAGCGCTGCACATCTTAATTTAAAAACACCAAGATCTCGTTTTTATTTTACGTTCAACTTTTTTTACTTTTTCTTGTTTTTTTCATAAATAATAATACTGACGTTGAAAGAAGGTAGATAACAATAAAAGAATATCAGACTCGACAGGGATCGAACTCGGTAACTCAACCGATCGTTCACGGCACCAAGGAAACCGTTCGAAGAACGGGTACTTCAGCTATTTAATAAATATATTGGAGTTATCGTCGTAAAATCAACAAGTAATATTTCTATTCTACTTTTTACTGTAACGTATTTATTATTATTAGGCTATTATTATTATTCTATGAAAGATCAAGTTTTAAAATGTATAAAAAATTAATTTGTAACATACAGAATGAAATTAGTAGTACAATATGACATTATTTTAACTTATTTATAATTCCAAGAATGAATTGCGGAGAAAATGAAATCTTATTTTTCTTCCCATAAATGATATAGTAGCCTACTTGAATTTTTTTAATATTGTTCATATTATTTAACTTAAATAAATAAGATATTACTTAGCTGTCACATTTTAGAATGGCTATTACTATCGTTCGTGAATAGAATAAGAAAATAAAGATTATAATGATATTGTGCTGAACAAATAACCTTATTTGGTGGGTAATAGTTTTTACAAATTTGCTTACTTTTCTTAAAGGTGTTTTTGTATAAACATTACAAGTGTCCATTACCTGGATGAATTGGTTTTAGCCAAACCTCTTATCAGTGGTAATTTACTATTTGTGAATTTTTCGAGCGGATTGTTAAAACTTTCCTCTCTTGTGGGTTTGGCAAACGTTTTTGATACAACCTGGCATTGACTTTATTTCTAAATATACTACACTGAAAATATTTTATTCGAAGGTAAGAGCTTAATCGATCATTGAAGTGCATTGCAATCTTTGGGGAAGAGGGTCTTTGGATAAAGCTAATATCGTCTTCCATGTAAAAATGGGTGGTTAAGGCAATTTTAGGAAAAACAGACGTGATTCTTGTAAACCCTCCTTTATAGAAATAAAATATACTAAAGTTTCAATGCGTGTACATAAGTAACCATTATTTCTAAAAAAAATGAAAAGTTACTTTAAAAAATTACTACATCCGTTCGTACCCGACCTAGTAAATTATTTTAGAACCGAGTAACCGGATAAGTAAAAGCACTGTATAAAAATTTCTTTCAAAATTTATAATAACTTAAACCAAATTATTTAAAAAGATCTTACACTAAACATTTTTTTTTTTAAATACACTCAAACTATTTCTGTTAGACAAACATTTCACAACATTAATGAATTAATATCCATTAAAATTAATTCCTGAAAAACTGGCTTCAACTACCATGTTCGGGTATATACTGTATAGGCCTACACATGTTATTCTAGTAAGTTTATCGTATATTTTTCTTTAGCTTTTATTTGTTATTGGAAACTGTACATTATTGACAACTACCCAATTTGATTCGCTGTATTTTAGAAGTGAATTAAGCATGAGTTTAATAAACAGTTTTATAAACAGGGACTCCCAGTAGAGTTTGTTCATGGTTGGCTGTCACTGGTCACCATACAAAGTCGCTTGCCCAACCGGTGTTACTTAACAAATAATAGCGACTTACTAATAGCTGACTGACTGGGCTGGCCAGGAGGCCATCGTATATTTAAATAAATTTTCTTTGTTAAAAACAAGTAATTTTGTAAATGTTTTATATTGCCTAAGTTATTTTTCCTATTCTTGTTTTTAAATTTAAATTTTATATTAAAAGTCAATCAAGTTATGTTCAAACTCATACAAAGTTTTGTTCAAAAATGTATTCAAAATTTTTATTAATAAACTAAATTGAAGAGTTATTTCATTCAGATGCGTTATTACAGAGGTACTGTAAAAACTTTATGAAAGAGGTGGACAAATATTTCAAGAAATTGGCATGCAAATCTATCAAGGGGTGTTAAAAAATAAGTCAATACAAATTTCTGGATGAGTGTAGGTTTAATATTAGGCCTACTATAAACAAATTGACTTGGCCTAGGCCTACCCCGATGTAAACCTGTTGCAGTCAATAGTGAATCAGAAACCGGGAGCAAGATACTATCTGAGATGTGACAGCTACCATTTGCAAAAATAAAATATGATAACAGTAACAAAAATAAGTATTTATTTTTCAGGTATGTAATCTCGTTAGTATCAATTATTGGATATATTATGGCGGAAAAATTAACAATAGACTAGGTACCAAAAAAAATATCGTTTAGTTATGCATGAAAACTTGGTTCTGATTAATTTCTCGTCCAATCAAAGTAAATATTATATTGAATAGGGTCTTGATTATACGATTGATTGAAGAATGCTGTTAAAATATTTCAGTTAAATAAAAACACCGTCGCGTAGCCAAAATTATTGATAAAATGATGACTGTAGAATAACAATTTGCTTAATGTTACCTTATTCATATTACTGTTATCTTGAATAACAAAATTATAAATAATAATAATAATAATACTCTTTTCATACAGCTGTAGCTGCAATCACAACTTTAAACACGATTAAGCAACAACGGTAGGCAGGTGAATCGACTGCGTCGTTGTGAATCGGATAACTGAATTATGCATTTGTATAACTCGGTTATACAGTTTGTATAATTAAAGAATGCCCATAAGAGTCAAGTGGAGTGTTAAATTATTTTCACTTGATGCTAGTTCCAGGGCTACAAAAAATAGTTCTGTTTCTTATCACATGATCATACAGTTATATGACTGAATCGTTTAAGAACAGAAGAAGTAGAGGTGTAAAAGACACTAGTCAGAGTTATCTCCTCTGAGAGTAATAAATTTCTTTATACAGCCAGACCCTGTGGTGAATGAATTGAAGGTGTCATTTGCAGGATGGATAGTACTAAATGATTTTCAGAGGGCTGGCATGCTATACATACTTTTCCACTGAGTGAGGTAGGCAATTGTAAACCACCTCATTCCTCGTTTTACCTAGTATAGCCTCTAGAGGTTCAAACCACCCTTCGGCTGATGACCTAAACAATAACACATATTTAGAAGAACAATCGTTTTATCAGTAGCTGGTTTTATCGATGCAAAGAACCTTCCTTTCTTATGCATTTCTTGCATTAAACGAGCATAGCCTAACACTAAAATGGCACTAGACGTTTAAGGGGTCACGAACCGAAAAATTATTCGAAAAAATATGATTTTTGTTTGTTGCATAACGTTAGTTTGATATTTCCTTTAAAAAATGGTGTAAATATTATATGTTTTTACGATAATTATAAATATTTTTTTCGTTACCTCTACAGCCAATGCAACTATTAGTTATTAGGTAGGCCTACAAGTAGCTACTGTATTATACAGAGTGTGTAAAAAGCTGACTGGTTAATTTTTAGTCAAATAGCATATTGTAGCGAAGAATAAGCAGAGTCAGTAGAGATACAAAAAATGTACTTTTTAAGTCCTCAAAATTTACGTCCGCTATCTTGGATTCCGCCATATTGAATCTACCTTATTTTTAAATAGGAAGGTAGACTTATTGCACATGATTTCCTCGTAGAATTTCAAGAGAAACAATGACGAAATCCGTTTAATGATATCTTTCACTATATTTTTTAGATATTAGCCATTAAAATGTCCAGATCGGGGAAAAGCGCTATCGCCAACCTCTGCCTACATTAATTTTATAATTTGCAATAAAATCCATTAATGATATATCAATTAACATCGTCTTCTTACGCAAAACCAATTCTACAATCCATTTAATAATATCTCTTCTCGTTAGTTGACAAAACGATAATTTTTATGAGCATTTTGTTGTCAAATTTCGCAATAAAAATGATCGTTTAATCAACTAACGAGAAGAAATAGCTATTAAATGGATTGCAGAATTTATTTTTGCATAAAAAGACGACGTTAAATGATATGTCATTTATATTTTTCTTATTTAATAGTTGCTGCATTTCTATATTTTATGGAACTAATTTTTTTTTAATAATATAGGTTGAATTTAAAAAATATATTGGTAAAACAACTGCCCACGGTTTGTTTTTATTGCTGTCCTATAAAATTGTGTTTCTCTTATTTTTGTTAGCCTGTTTTAATCTTTCGAATGGCTGATCTTTTTTGACTTCTCACTGGAATGAAAATTCGGAGGGAGGCAAGCCTCCCCTCCAAATTTTGTGAGAACATAACCATAATTTAAAGATGACGCATGATAAAGGTATCCTACAAGTTTGATTTTAGTCCGATAAAATTTACTAACAAATATTTATGCTTTTTTTTCTTATCGGTCTTCATGAAGTTCAAAACGAATTGAAGGTTTCCTTTGAATTTTCTTCCATCAAAAACGAGTAAACATTGACTATTACTGTTTACCGGTATACGGAGGATTGAAAGTAGAGTACCAGGAAATATATGTGTAGAGTTAAAATAGGTAGGCCTATTGTAAATAAATTTTATAGGTTTTAAAACGCTTAATAATCTAATTACGTAATTTTTAATTTGAATGGTTAGTTTAGTTAGCCTTATGGAAAAAATTTTGGCGAAGAACGAAAACGCCTGGCGAGCGATATTATCACAGAATTTAGGTTGTGCTGATACTGCATAAGGAACATAAGAAAAGATCGGTACCAAAGAATGAAGTATTGCGTATTGGAGAGGTCAGTGGTCGGGTTTGCTCAGTCGGAGAATGGGGGGGAGACGGGAGACATAGAAATAAACAGCCGTACCGCGGCCGAACTGCCAAGATCGACACAACGACGTGGCTGTGTGACCAATCGTCCCTTTGTCCACTTTCTGATTGTTTCGAAACCATGTCGGAGCAATGGTTGTTCCTCTCTGTCACTCACAATATAAAAATCAGTCCATCTTACTTTCGTTAGTTTCTAGTCAGCCGATGATGCGTACTGTATAGAAGCTGATTAATCAAAATTATTACCTACAGAACACATTGTGTGTTTGGTGCTAACGACAGAAATACGAGAAGTCTAACCTTCATTAAGTAACTTAACTTAACTTTCGTAACCTATTTTGATATAAGCTAAAAAAAATAGGATTCTGTAGCGAACAGAAATATTTAAACCGATAATTATGTATACCTAGTAGTAAAATTAGTACATGCTTGAAAATTTATTGAAATTACTGTACATAAATATTGACATTATTTATGGATAAGATGTGTAAGATAGTAAACCTCGCTGACTTTTTTATGAATCTTCTGCCAATACTGCATCTTACCAATATTTTTATATTGATACGTTTTTAATAACAACACCATGACTTATTGCTTATATAGTTTATATTTTAATGAACGTTAGAACACGAAAAGTGAAAAATATTTTCCGACTTTTACTCCAATACCAACGAAACTTAGTTAAGAGAAAATTCACTTTTTTGCTTCTATTTGTCTTCAGGAACTGTACAGTATTGACAACCACCCAATTTGATTGCTGCTTTTCTCTGTATTTTTGACATAGATTAGGCATGAGTTTGAACAAGAACCCCAGTAGAGTTTGTTCATGGATGGCTGTTAGCTGGTCACCATACAAAGTCGCTTGCTCAACCGGTGTTGCTTAGCAAATAATAGCGACTGATTCGGCTGGCCTGAAGGCCAAATTCCGAAGCCACACTTGACCCAATTCCATTTCCTTTATTGATATTACCATACACTAATTCACTGCCAATGAGATCTGGTGAATCCCATTAATATACTTTCAATGTCGGAATTGCAAACAATCTTTTTGTAATTAAATTAACCAAATAATAAAAGGTTTATAATAAAATTAGAACCTTTTAAATACCTATGTGTAAATACAATTCTCTGCTAAATTTATTGAGTACAGATTTTTAGCGATTTAAGATAATTCCTACCTTTGACATGTTTATGCAATACATTTTCCATAGTTTACATCAAAGAAGTTTCGAGCAACCTTCATCTCTGAAAATCAGCTGTTAAACAGCTGACAGATTTTTACCGATTTAAGACAATTCCTACTTCTGACATGTTTATGCAATACATTTTTCATAGTTTACATCAAAGAAGTTTCCAGCAACCTTCATCTCTGAAAATCAGCTGTTAAACAGCTGAGTATGGGTAATGGCTTTACCACTAGACCAACCCAATCGATGGATTAAATATTTACTGGAGAAATAATTTTCAGTAATTGTTCTGTATGGTTTATTCATAATCAATTAAAATAACAAGCATCATGAATACAAATTAAGTAATTCTTTGTGAGTTTTAAGACATAAATTTCTTGTTTATTGTTAAATTAGTTATAAAAATATAATTATAAGAAAGATACTTAAATTTTTGTTTGTTTTTTTTATAGGTACACCTCCATTAACTGGTTCTGGAACAGTTCATGTTATTGTTCAAGATGTTAATGATCACAGCCCTGAATTTGAACGTCAAATTTATTCTGTTACAATTGCAGAAAATTTACCTCTTGGTTCCTCTGTTCTTCAGGCTGAAGCTATTGACAAGGATGCTGGACTAAATGCAAAAATAAGGTAAGTGATGGTCATGTTCATGAAATTTTAAAATGATTATAATGTGTTTCTAACATAAAGTTTCATATCCCTTTTCTGTTGGCATTTTGCAAAATTTACCTAACCTTATTCAATAAATCATTCTGAACAAAGTTAAAAAATGATTCAGTATAAATATTGTTTTACAGTATAATCAACGTGAATCTAGAGATATAGATCACTGCATTACACAGTTATAAATTTTAAATATTTTTACTTTATTGTCCATTAATTAAAATAACAGGTGAAGTTAATACGGGGTTATTCAAGAAATTAGTTTAGCAATGGATGCCCTAAAAATTAATTAATAAATTTTAAAGAAACCGCCTCTATGGCTTATTATGAGCATGCTGGACTACGAAGTTGAAGGTCCTGGATTTAATTCCCAGCTAGGCCCTAAATATTATTACATGTTTAAAACCCATTGTTTACATAATAACCTAGATGTTGATGAGACTTAAACTAAACTTTAAAAAAGTGTTTTTAAACCAAATGCTAAAAAGTTGTAGTGAAATTATTTTTGCATTTTTATGAAGTAAACATATCTGTGTCTATTGGGTGAGACTTACAGTTTTAAATCTTCCATTCATTTGCATATAATTATTTGTTCCTCCAAATGGCCCATGTCTTTTTCTTATGACTTTCTTAAATTTGGCTTTATTGTTGATATTTTGTTTTGCCATTATTGAAACCGAGAGCTTTGTGGACATATTTTTTTTAAATTCATAAATACATAAATATTTTTGTTCATTTCTTCATATGTCTTATAGGTGTAAATTTGACTTTCATTGAATTTATTTGTGACTGAAATCACAAGATCCTACACAATCACAATTCTTATTGAATTTATCAAATTGATATTACCACATCTTCAGATAATTTAAGCTTATTATTCTTAAAGAAACCTTAACTACATAAATCTTATTCAGAAATTTGAGCAGCTTTGTGCATTTGACAATTGGTAGCCTCCTCACTAATCTTGTTGTAATTACCAGCAGACAAGCTTGCTAATGCTAGTGTTGACTGTAACAAACTAAAATAAATGGTTTATTATTTATAAGCATGTATGTATTTATATAATATGTGTTAATAATTTAATTATTTTTTAAATGTAAAAACTTTTTGTAAAAGTTACGAGAAATAAAATAATTATTATAGTTATTCATAATACTCCTTAGGTGTAGTGAGTAAATCTGGGAATCCTAAGTTGTCTTGTGTATGAGATTGCAGGTAATCCAAGGATAATTAAGGATTTCTGGTACTCTTGTTGGCCGTTACAGGAAGTTGGCCATAACACTCGCAAAATGCTCTCTATCATGAGCCTTCTTTAAAAAAGTTCTTACTCAAGTTTGTACAGTCTCTAATGTTCTTCTACCATGAGCATTTCCTTCTTCCAGGCTTTAGCTATTCCTTAAGCAACTAATAATATATATTTTGTCTATAACAGGTGGGCGAAGTCTTAAATTATTTGCACTCGATCTGCTAATACCAGGGCTACAAAAAATAATTCTGTTTCTTATCACATGGTCAGCCAATCGTATGACTGAAGCATTTAAGATCAGAAGAGATAGAGGTGTAAAAGACACTAGTCAGAGTTATCTCCTATGAGAATATCTAATGAATTTCATTATACTAGCAGACCCTGTGGTAAATGAAGTGAAGGTGTCATTTATAGGGTTCAAAGTAGATGCTTTTCAGAGGGCCTGGCATGCTGAGAAGCATACTTTTCCACTCAGGAGGAAGGGATGGTAAACCACATCACTAGAGGTTCAAACCATCCTTTAGGCTGATGACCATTATATTTTCCATGTTGCTTTATAGTGAGCTACAAATCTCTTATACTACATAAATCACTACATTAATTAATTAATTTTGTAAATTTGTAAAGAAATGGTAATTTTCTTTTAAATGCAGATATATATGTTGTTATTCCATGTTGCAGATACAGTTTGCTTGGTGAGAATGTAGAAAGATTCAATGTGGACACAGATACGGGTGTCATATTAACTGCAGTACCACTGGATAGAGAAGAAGTATCTGTGTATTATTTAACATTAGTTGCCCAAGATTGCAGTATTACTGAACCAAGAGCTACAGCGGTGAACCTTACTATCACTGTTTCTGATGAAAATGACAACGCACCTCAATTTCCAAACACAAGATACACCATTCATATTCCAGATCATACTCAACCAGGTAATATAAGCCAGATATTGAACAGTTAAATTTTATTTTAAAATTTGCCCTCTAAAATATTGTTTGTCATCAAATGATAAAACTTTTTGATGTTTGTGTAAAAAATGTTAATGTTTTAATAACATGTTTATCATTGCAGTATTTGTTAAGTAATATTGTATAACAATTTGAATGATTATTGTAAAAGTTTGTAACTCCTCAGACCTATGTTAATAGACCACTCCTCTAGTTTAAAAATTTTGGACCAGTACTATGTAGTATAGATTATTAGTTTGATTGCAGTATAAAACTGCACACTGTGAACATCGTTTTGTAACCTCCTTCTGTCAACATGTTCTATTTATTTTTTGTAAAATATTATAGTTAAAAGTAGTTATACTAGGGAAGTGTTATAACCTATTTTAGAGAAAATATTATGTATGATCTAAATTATAAAAGCTTTGTTATTCTGATAAATAAAAGAATCTTTTTCCAAGAATTTCACTAAATTTCACTTCTCGTAGTACTTTCTTTTCCTGTATTTTTTATTCGACTGAATACAGTGAAGTAAAAAAAATAAAAACTTTCCCGTAACCCAATAATTTTGAAATCAGATGAGTAAAATATGGATGTTCAATGGAAATTTTATATTTTTTTATATAAGCCATATCAACTTTTGTATTAAAGTTAATATTTAAAACACTGATGAAATTTTTCTTTTAATTTCAGGACAATTTGTATTTGGAGCAAAAGCAACGGATGATGATGATGGCATTAATAGTCACATTACCTACTTTCTTGGGGGTGAAGATGCCAAAAAGTTCACGATTAACCAGGAAACAGGTGTTATCAAAGCAGCAGAAGAACTTCGTCTTGAAGATCGTAATGGTGGTGATGACACTATGTATCAGTTGGAAATAAGAGCTTCTGATGGTGGTGTTGAACCAAAAACAGCTGTTGCAGTATTGGTAGTTAAATTGTGGCCAGCACATCTTTTTCCAACAATTACTTCACCAAAAGAAACAAGATTCACACTGCCTGAAGACGTTGCAGCTGGGAGAGTTATAACAAAACTTACTGCGTTTTCACCAAAACCAGGTGCTGTGGGTGGAGTTAGATTTGCTATTGCAGGAGGTAATATTGGAGAAGCTTTAAGAATGGATTCAAATACAGGAGAAGTTTTGGTGTCAGGTAGCGGACTGGATTATGAAACAGCACCACAGTATGAAGTGTGGGTAGAAGCAAAAGATTCTGATGTTCCTCCGTTACGTACAGTCCTTCAACTTTTAATAAATGTTACAGATGCCAATGATAATCCTCCTGTTATGGAAACTAGTTTGTATAATCCAATGGTGTTAGAAGAAGAGCCACCTTCACAAAAAGTTGTGACTGTCCGAGCAATAGATGCTGACTCTGGTCTTAATGGCAAAGTCAAGTATCGGTTGAGCAATGATGGAGATGGTGCTTTTTCACTAGATCCAGAAACAGGTGAAATTGTTACAAACTTTAAATTGGATAGGGAAGAAACACCAAGTTATACTTTGACTGTTGAAGCGCTCGACCAAGGTGTTCCTCAAATGACTGGTACTGCTACCGTCTTGGTTACTGTCTTAGATAAAAATGACAATCCTCCAAGGTTTACAAGATTATTCAGTGTAAATGTAACAGAAAATTCAGAACCAGGTGCATTTGTTATTCGAGTAACTAGTTCAGATTTGGATATTGGAGAAAATGCTAATGCAACTTACAGTTTTACAGAAAATCCTGGTAAGAAATTTGCGATAGATTCAACAACAGGAAATGTTACTGTTGTTGGGCCTCTGGATAGGGAAACACAAGATGAATATTTACTTAAAGTTGCTGCAGTTGATGGTTCGTGGAGAGCTGAAACACCTTTAACAATCACTATTCAAGATCAGAATGACAACGCACCAGAATTTGAACATTCATACTACAGCTTTAATTTTCCAGAATTACAAAGAAATGTTGTTTTCGTGGGTCAGGTAGTTGCAACTGATAGAGATAAACAAGGTCCAAATTCTGTAATTTCTTACTCATTAAAACATCCGTCTGATCTATTTACTGTAGATCCAGCTAGTGGAGAGCTATTTTCAAAACGAGGGCTGCGCTATAAGTATACAGCACTTGATTCATCACCTGAAAATCAATATTCGTTGACTATTTTGGCGACTGATAATGGTAAACCTCCTATGTCATCAGAATGCCTTGTAACAGTTAATATTGTTGATGCTAATAACAATGCTCCCAAATTTGAACAGCGTGAATATTTTTCTCCTGTACCTGAAAGTGCTGTAGCTGGTCAACAAATTATGCGTGTTAAAGCAAAGGATGAATTGGATTACGGAATTAATGCTGAAATAGAGTATGTAAAGATCGGTGGAAATGGCAGTGATCTTTTCACTGTTGGTAAAAGTAGTGGATGGATTTCTGTAACAAAATCTTTAGAAGGTACTGGTAAACTAAATAAACAGTATTCTCTTTTAATTCGTGCTATCGACCATGGAGTTCCACCTCAACATGATCAAATAACTGTAACACTAGTTGTAACAGGTGAAAATCGATACAGCCCACTATTTACAGCTATTAGTTATCAAGTCATTGTTCCTGAAAATGAGCCAGTAGGATCTACAATTGTTACGGTTAATGCAGCTGATGGTGATGAAGGCCCAAATGGAATGGTTCGTTATTCAATTTCAAGTGGTAATGATCAGAAACATTTTATGGTAAATCCTGTTTCAGGTGCTGTTACAATACTTCATGCATTAGACTATGATACAGTCCATGAATATAAACTAAATATAACAGCAACAGATTTAGGTTTTGAACCTAGACATACCAAAGCTATGCTCACAGTAACGCTAACAGACATCAATGATAACGCACCAATATTCAACCAATCTGTTTATGAAGCATACATTCCTGAAAATTCACCACCAAAGACGTTCGTTTATAATGTTAAAGCTGTAGATATAGATTCACCAAAGAACGCAATTATTCAGTATTCAATAGTTGGAGGAACTGGCAAAGATATGTTTTCAATTGAATTAGAAACTGGTGCTATTCATTCAAAAGCAAAATTTGATTTTGAAGAAAGAAATTCTTATACGGTTGATGTAATGGCAGTAAATCCTGATTCATCTATGTTTGGATCTACAAAAGTTATAGTTCATGTTACAGGAGTAAATGAATTCTATCCACATTTCTTACAGCCTGTTTTTCATTTTGATGTCTCAGAATCTGCTGAAGTGGGAACTAGCGTCGGTATGATACAGGCCACTGATCAGGATGCAGGTGATGACGGAAAAGTATATTATTTATTTGTTGGATCAAGTAACGATCGAGGATTTTCTGTATCTTCAGACACTGGAATCATTTCTGTTTCAAGAAGGTTAGATAGAGAAACTCAAAATCGTGTTGTACTGACAGTAATGGCTAAGAATGCTGGAGGAATTAGAGGAAATGATACTGATGAAGCTCAGGTCATTGTTTCAATTCAAGATGGAAATGATCCTCCAGAATTTGTCGAAAAATTTTATGAAGCAGAAGTATCAGAGGGTGCACCATTAGGTACAAAATTATTAACAGTACATGCTCAAGATAAAGATGTGCGGCCACAAAACAATCAGTTTAGTTATTCCATAATTGGAGGAAATAATGGAAAAGCTTTTAAAGTGGATCCTCAGACGGGTGAAATTGAAACAGCCATACAATTAGACCGTGAAACAGTTCCTCTCTATACATTAACTTTGGGTGCAATTGATACCGGATCACCACCAGAAACTGGAACAACAATGGTTAAAATTACAGTTACAGATATAAATGATAATGGACCGGTGTTTGATCCTCCTAATGTTGTTGGTTATGTGACTGAAAATGAACCACCAAATACTAGTGTCATGACATTAAGTGCCATTGATCCTGATTTACCTCCAAATGGTGCTCCATTTACATATCGCCTGGTCGGTGGACGTCAACAAGAGCTGGTGTCTGTCGAACCTCATACTGGCATCATCAGAACTGTTCAAACTATAGATCGTGAAGCAACACCTCAACTAGAAATAATGGTAAGAATTGTTTTTACATTATACTGAAAATATTTAACATAAAGCTCTAAAACTCCCAATAGTCACCAACACTGAAGCAAATACCTCATAAATGTTTAGTTTTTAAAAAAGTTAACATCATTTTAATAAATTTTGTTGTAGTACTTAAATTTTTATCAACCGCTCTCGAGCTAGAGGTAAAACATAATTATATCATTGTTGATTTGTACAAAGTAGAAAACTTGCATTTATAGATTTGTCTTATTCCACTGGAACTGTACTTGTTTATATACACATACATTATAATTTGTATAAGATTTATTCAGCGTTTCCTTACAATTACAAGTAGCTTTACTGACAAAATAAACCAGAATGTTTTTCTCTAACATTTTAAGTTAAAACATTATAGAAACTGAACACTTGCTTCAATTTACTTTTTTCTTTATTATTGGTTTTTAATTTTACAAAGACATGTAAGAAGCTCCAGTTACAGTGTGCAATGATTTATGTATGATAGCGTATGTGTGGCTGTACTACATTTTTAAGTAAGTGATGTTGCCTACATGAGCCTTGGCTTGTGTGTAGGTATAATTCACAATCTCAAGCTGTACACCCGTCTTTGTGGACTGAATGGACGAGTGGCTTATAAGAGATGAGTCAAAAATACTACCTGTACTACTGTAGCCGCTGACATCATTCCCGACTCTATATTATTGCTATTAATGAGAGTGTCTCAAATACATTGGACTGATGTTATTGTATTGACTAGTACACTAGACATTATAGCTCACCAGGGGCAAACCTTCGGTGAAAGTGTTAATGATATGAGGTGATTATGTAGATGATAAAATGCCAGACCTGATCGGGAGTCAAACCTTGAACTGTGGCATAGATCTTATTATGCTAACCACTACACCATAGAAAAACCACACAACTAATAACTAATGTAATTATGAGCAATTATATTACCAGACACAAACAAGTAATGAACTGTTAATGGCAAATGAATGCCAATGGAAATCTAGTTGGAGCAGCCATTTTGACTCTTCTGGTTACATTAATGAATAAGTAAAGTTGCTGGTTTTAGTGAAAGGCTGTTGTAAGATTTGCAGTCTTTAATATTTAAGATTACGAAAAGCATATTCACTAACTTTTTTTATGTTCACACATTTTAGAATTGTGTTATGTCTTTGATAGGCTATAATGTATGTCTTAT
The DNA here is from genome assembly GCA_035578175.1 of Catonia carolina. NCBI lineage: Eukaryota > Metazoa > Arthropoda > Insecta > Hemiptera > Achilidae > Catonia > Catonia carolina. The sequence goes on along the minus strand of JAQMRL010000001.1, from coordinate 240,280,188 downwards.
CAGTACATGAAAGGCATTAAATAAATATCGTAATATGTGTATCATGAAACTTAGGTTTGTTTTATGTGTTTCTTTTTCTTGAAAACATTTGCCTGTAACAATCCCTTGTTAATTTCATTTATTTTGCTTCATTGATGAAGAACTTCCTGCAACAGTTTTGATGGGAGCTTTTTGATCATCTGCCCTGTAGCCCAGACTTGGCCCTGAGTGATTTCCATCTGTTTCCCAAATTGAAGGGTGGGAATCGCTATGGAAGTGACGACGAACTGAAAGAGGGTGTTAGTGAGTGGTTAAACAACTTGGTGGCAATTGAGTACACAGAGGGCATAGCAAAATTGGTGAAACAGTATTACAAGTGTTTAAATTTGTATGGCAATTGCATAGAAAAAATAGTTTAAGTATCAGGTTTGGTTATAACAAAAAATTCAAAATAAAGAAAAATGTTCTTTACTTTCCAAATGACTGTCAGATAATATATACTGTAATATATATCAGCTTAAATAGATAAAGATAGTTACTATGAATAACATTTATTAACACTAGATTGATTGATGATCTGTTATCGATTTGTCATTTTTATTTTCTAGGTTGAGGTAGAAGATAGCGGCGAGCCACCAATGAAATCCCAACATCCAGTCTCAATAGTTGTTCTTGATCAAAATGATAGTCCTTCAACACCTCGTGCCGTTCATATTCTAGTCTATACATTTAACGATATGTTTCCTATTGGTAAAATAGCTGATGTTCATCCAAATGATGCAGATACTTCTGGTGACTATCAGTGTAAATTAGTGAATCCTAATGGGCGTGGAGTATTTTCAGTCCCAGTTGGTTGCAGTCTGCATGTTTCAAGAATAGCAGTTGGAACTGGGTATTCCTTAAGTGTCTCAGGAAATGATGGAAGACATCCTGATGTTGTATCAACAGTAACAGTAGAGTTCCTCTCATTTGATAATTCAACGGTAGAAAATAGTTTAACAATTCGTTTTGAAAATATGACTGCTCCTAAATTTTTGACTCATTACTACAAAGGTTTTCTTGATCTCATGAAATCAACTTTTGATGTCAGTGATACACCGTACTTGTACAGCATGGTTGAAAAAGAGGGTGGTTTGGAAATTGCTATAGCCGTAAAAGGAAGTAAAGGTTATCAAAATAAGGCTCATGTCCTTGATGTTCTTTCAAGAAAGCAAGATTCAGTTCAACAGTTGGTTCATTCGTCGATTATTACCATCGGTTATTCACCTTGTCAGAATCCAACTTGTGAAAATGGTGGTTCATGTAGTGAAGGGATTAATGTTTTTGAAGATACAAGAATCACAGATAGCCAAACTTTGATATTTACTTCTCCTTTAGTTACTCATGACTTCACTTGTAGATGTGTTGATGGATTTACTGGTAAGAGATGTGAAAGGCGCCAAGATCCATGTTCACCAAACCCATGTCAAGCTGGAGGTTCATGTAGAAGACAAGGATTTGATTTTCAATGTATTTGTCCACCATTACGAGAAGGTCGTGTTTGTGAACTAGAACGTGGTGATGCTTGTGATGGAAATCCTTGTAGAAATGGTGGATCTTGCCGGGAAAGTCCAGATGGTTCAAGTTTCTTCTGTCTCTGCAGACCAGGTTACCGTGGTAATCATTGTGAAACGATTGCTGATTCTTGCCGTCCTAATCCTTGCCTCAATGGAGGTCTATGTGTCAGTTTAAAACCTGGATACCGATGCAGTTGCCCAGATTCAAGACATGGTAGACACTGTGAAAAATCAACATTTGGTTTCAGTGAACTTTCATACATGACATTTCCACCTTTGGATGCCAGTACGAACGATATCTCTATGATATTTGCCACAACAAAACCTGACGCTTTACTTGTTTATAATTTTGGTGCACAAACTGGTGGACGATCGGATTTTGTAGCAATAGAACTAGTCAGTGGGAAAGCAGTTTTCTCATATGGTGGTGCAAGGACTGCAATAACATCAGTTACAGTTGTTGGAGGAGAAAATTCATTAGCAAATGGAGAATGGCATAAAATCACTGCTACAAGGAATGGTCGGGTGATATCGTTAAGTGTTGCTGCTTGCTCTGAAAATGGTGATGTTTGTCAAGAGTGCCGTCCTGGTGATACTTCCTGCTATGCTGATGATATTGGACCAGCAGGGTAAGTTTTATGTAGAAACTTTTGTTGTTTATTGTTACAAACTTTTGTGTTTTTCATCATCATCCTCTTTATCTCTCTTCCAAGTTGCCATAGGTTGGACCCAACACACTATCTCTATTTATCTCTAAACCATCTCTCCTCCATTGTTTTTTTGGCACCGTATCTTTTCCTAACTCATCCATATCTGAACCCATCCACTTTACTCTTGGTCTACTCCTTAGTCTTTTACCCTTCATATTCAATTTCAACATCCTTTTATGCAGTCTATCCTCATCCATTGTATTGACACATCCAAACCATCATAGCTGTATCTAACCATCTCTCCTTGTCAAACTTTTCATCCCTGTTGTTCCATAATCAGTTCATTTCTCATTTTATCTCTTCTTCTTGTCTTTTCTAGCATATACCTCTTTTAATTTAATTTCTGCCACCTTTCTTCAACTTCTCCATGTATATGTTGCGTAAGTCAGTATTGAAACAAAATATACATTATAGATAATTATCTTATAAATATTTCTAACCACCAGAATACGGTAACATAATTTAATTAATTATATATAATTATTAATTTATATATATATTTATAATTTATAATTATATATAAATATAAATTATAAATATATATATAAATTAATAATTATATATAATTAATTAAATTATGTTACCGTATTCTGGTGGTTTGAAATATATATTTCAATTAAATAATACGGCTGTTTAAAATCCTACATAGGATGTTTGATAAAATAATTGTCTTATAATAGATTGGAATTTCTTTATACCAGATTACAGAAAGGTGTTTTTACCTTCAATGAGGTGGAAGTTTTTAACTGCTCTTAGTCAAATTTGGATTTTTGTATTATCCTTTTCGCAGAATGCAGATTGCATATAAAAATTGTAATAAACACATTGACTGAATGAGTAGTGAGTAGGTAATCTAAGGATTTTTAACAAGCATTTTTTCTGAACATTATTTACCAATATTCAGCCAGTAGGTTAGCATGGCTAATGTGGGGTGAAATATCAGTATTGGTATTGAAAAACAATGCTTGAGTTCTGATGTGATCAGGAACATTTCAAATGTAGAAATTAAATATTTGATAAGCGTTGTATTTTTTTTTTTTAAATGTTGGTTTTCTTATTTTTCCTGTTTCACAGCAATTAAAATTTTATGTAGCACGTTATTGTTTTAACTCCTTTAAAACATCGTATAGCCTGATTTTCGTAAGGAGAGCGCTGGGCAAAATGTGCGGGTGCATTAGTATAGTCTTGTATGTACTGCATTAATGCAGCGTATGTAACCAACAATGGAACAGTATGCTTACAAAATACAATGGGTCTTGTCAATTTTCAACAACCTCTGACTGTACATCTAACTGTAGGTCAGAGGGGTATGCAGGGTCCAAGTGAAGTATGTGCTTGCGTAGCTCAGCGCTCACAGCAATTGGCTTGGCCTTTAATATGGTCTGTACATCTATAACTATTTCAAGTAACAGTGCTCTTCCACTGCTTATTGAAATTGCTATAAAATATTGATTGGTAAATTACTGTAGAACCAACAAATTTCTGTTAAATACATTAGGTAAAAACATAGATTAATACAAAATTACATTATGGCAAACCACACATGGAGAAGAAAATTTGGGTATTGGAATGATGTTTGTACCATTTGGTTCATATTTTAATTTTTTGAATAAATCATACCTGTTTTTTTACTTGTGCATAGTAAAAGAAATTTGAAATGATTGATTAAATTATCAGTGCACAATCAAAATATCAGTATAGTAGTTTTATGCTATAGTAAAAATTAACAGTTTGAGATAATTTATCTCTTATAACGCTAAAAAGCCGATTAAGCCGATTTCTACAAAAGACTGCCTAGAGCCGATGACATCAGCTCTTCATATATTGGCCTGTATTACGAATATTTCTCAATAGATCGCATTCATATTTTCGAGGATAGTAGTGTATGCATCTATCTAACAATGTACTGTGTATTAGCCGAACATATCAATTGTTTCAATTCGTACAAACATCGATAGTTTCGAGTAACAGTTCGTTGCAGGGCTAAAATAAATAGTTCTGTTTCTTATCATCACATGGTCAGCCAATTAAATGACTGATTCATTTAAGAACAGAAGATGTAGAGGTGTAAAAGACACTAATCAGAGTTATCTCCTCTGAAAGTAATGAATTTCATTATACAGCCAGACCCTGTGGTGAATGAAGTGAAGGTGTCATTCGCAGAATGGAAAATGTGTGCTTTTCAGAGGGCCCGGCATGCTGATAAGCGTACTTTTTCACTCAGTGAGGAAGGCACTGGTAAACCACCTCACTCCTCGTTTTACTTAGTAAAACCTCTACTGGTTCAAACCAGCCTTTCGGCTGATGACCTAAACAACAACACAACTGTTCTCAGTGTGACTTACATACGAATTTGTTAGAGTGTGTTTGTAAGGTACGGATAATTATTGTTATTTTGCACAGTTTGAAAAAAAAAGAAATGAAAAAAAATCAAAAAATATTAAGACTCTCCCAACACTTTTGAAAATGAAATTATTTAATTTACAGTTCAAAATTTTTTTTAGTTACTTAAGTTTTATTGAAACTATTAAAAATATTTTCCATTACTACTTATATGAGCAGAAGACAGAGTTTTACAAAAAGATAATATTAAAAGCTTTCTCCTGTGTCAATTCTGAAATTTTTAACAATTTTTCAAAATTACTTGGTAAAAAAACAGGATTTTAGCTTTGCATTCTTTGGACTAGTAAATACAGGCAGTCTGGTAGCGTAAGGGTTTATAAACTCAGTCATTTTATTGACAAACTGAGAATTATCAGTATTTTCAAATGTTATCAGTAATATAAACTATTAATGAAAAACATATAATTAATAAAAAAAAAATATGTTTCGTATTTTGTGCAGGACTTTGAACTTCAACAATCAGCCAATGTTTATTGGTGGTCTGATGTCTGCTGATCCAATTCTAGAACGCCCTGGTCAAGTTCATTCTGATGATCTTGTTGGTTGTGTACATAGTGTTGCTGTTAATGGAAGACTGTTAAACCTGACAAATCCTTTACGATCACGAGGAATAGATTCAACATGTAGTAAATCTGCCAGAAGTCCTTGTTTAGGAGCAACAACAGTGGTATCTTCTGATGGAATTGAATCTTCCACAATTCAAACACCGGTTTGTGGCTCATCTGGAACGTGTTACAATCGCTGGAAAAGTGTATCTTGTATTTGTGAAGGTTCATCATTAATTTCACCAAATTGTGCAGAAGCATTAATACCGGTTACTTTAATGGAAGGTGGTTTTATTGAATTTAAAATATCAGAAACTCATAGAAGAATGCAGCTTTTAGACACATTATACGGTGGATCGACTATCTGGGATTTGAAAACCATAGAAAGGCATAGGAGATTTGCTTCAGGTCGTAGTTATGGATCTTTGATTCCTGCAGCTTCTGTTTCTCAACCGCCAAAGAGGATAAGTCTTATGTTTCGCACTCTCAGGAAAGATGGATTGATATTCTTTGCAGCTACTAATAAGGATTACACTTCTTTAGAGGTAAGGAATCATAAAGTATTTCTTTTAGCTCATTATATTTTTTCTTGTAAAAATGTTTGCTTCTGTACAATGTAACACAATCCTGTTTTTGAAGTATTTAAACAAAAAGTAAGCTTTAGTTGAAACTTGAATCTAAAATTGAGCAAGAAAGAAGTTTTGAAGTAATATTGCCCAGATTACTCTAAAAAGCATTAATTTTTTTGAATAGCTTCATTATGCCTGGAAATTGTTATACAGATATGCACAGTTTCTAAAGTACACAACTGCTTCAAGTTGAAGAAATTTTGTCCTGGAATATTACAATACAACTTTTTTTATTATTGTAACTTAAAAAATTTATAATTTTTATAAATATTATACATTCATACCTTTGGAAAACGTGTATGTTTTTAATTATTAACATTAATAATATAAAAAAACATGATGGGTACTTGATAACCAAAATGACCTATTGACTTTTTTAATCAGGTGAAAATAGTTTGTATATTTGATATTTTTCTATATATAATTCTAAACAGTAAACAGGAAAATTTTTAACAAAACAAAGAAGTAATTGTTTTTCTATGAAATCTGCAAATGACCTAAAACCAGAAAAATATTATAGTTGTTGGATTAAAATATTTAGAAAATTAAACTTTTTGATATCATTATTTTCTCTCAAGTTTAAAAGAAGTGTTCAGACTGAACTGTTGTTAGGCAACTTATAAAATTTTTCACAAGGGAAAATTACTTGTTGATGTATGAAACAGAATGTTTTTAATAGAAAGATGTTATCTGAGTTTGTTGTTTAAATGTACGGGAATAAACTACATTTTCTTTGTGATCTGTAATGCGCAGATTAATCAATATACATGGTCTAGTCTCATATTGACCTGTGGAATGTACAAAATGTATTCCTGTAATATTTTCTGGTATTTTGGTAAAAAACATTATGTATTTTGTTGCAGCTTGTTGGAGGGTATCTGGTGTATGTATCCCAATTAAGTTCTGCCGGATCACCAGTTAATATGACAGTAAGTGACAGAGGAATGCTTTCTGATAATGAGTGGCATAATCTTACTATGATCTCACATTATAGAGGACTTCGTTTAATGCTTGATGGTGAACGAGTTGGTGAAGAACTAGATTCTGCTGGTGTTCATGATTTTCTTGATCCATATTTAACAGATTTATTTCTTGGTGGCGTTCGTAGGGACACATTACATGGAGATACACTACCGCCAAGTAAGTATAATATCTATTTATTTGTAGTTTATTGTATCTTTACATAAAATCTAGTAACAGGTTATTTCTTGTGTATGTAGGTCTATGCTGTTAAAAATATTCAACAGAAAACAGAAATTCTGATTTTAGTAATTCTGGAGAATAATTTTATAAATTGGAGTGAAAGATCATGTTAAACTTGTAAAAAGATGATTAAAGATAAACAAAAGTAAATATCCCTTGGAGAGTCCCCTTCGTGATGTAGTGACTAACATGCTAGCCTACAAAGTGAAAGGTCCCGAGTTTGATTTCTGGCTGGGGGTCTGGAAATTTCAACACATTAAAACCCACCTTTACAGTAGCAAACCCACAGTACTTGCTAATGATCAAGCTGTCAATGTGACTTTAAATAAACCGAAAAAAATCTTAAGGCTAAATTTGTTATAAATTATTTTTTCTTTAAATTAAGAATAAAAAACAAATACTTTGTATTCATCTTTTAATTTGAACATACTGAACACGGAGGCAAGAATCATAGTTCTACCAGAATAATCCATGTATGCAAGTTGAATTAACAATTAAAGAAACAATGTGAAGTTCCTCTCTTATTTGTTCAGCAATTCATTAGCTACATATATTTTTTTCATTTGTTTATCTAGTTATCTACAAATTTTAGATATTAAAATTCTTTTTCCAATTATAATTTATAATTAAACTAGGATGTCCAAACGAACACACAGAAAATTTATTGAAAAATGCTGGGCAACAGCTAACTGAAATTTACTTTCACTGCCGTACTTACAGGGTTGATCTGAAAGTCTGTAGAACATTTGATAACTCTATATTATAGGCCTACCGTAGTTATAATAAGATCTTTAAAAAACAAGTAGGTTTTATTGTACCTTAAAGTTCCTTAAGATGTCATCTAACATAAAGAGACACTCTTATTAATGCCTTAAGTTGTCATCTAGCTTCAACAAGTTAAAGAATGTTTCAGAAGTTAATAAATAGTAATTTTTTTAATAAACTCTTAATTAATGGTTTTTTTGTTTTAGGCTTTTCAGGATGCTTAGCTAATTTTACGATCAACAATGAAGTTCAGCCAATGAATGGATCAGGCAGTATATTCTGGGATAGTGTGCAGTATGGCAGAGTTTCTCCAGGTTGTTCAGGTAAAGATTTTACAGTATTAGTTCATTAAAACTACTTGTACAGTTTTTGCAGAATAACATGCCAATATATTAATGTATACGGAATATGAAGTTAATGAATTATCTAAATCAGTGTTATCTAAAAGAGGGAATTTTTTTGATGTTTCATATTATTCACTTGGTCAATGTTATGATCAAGTTTACTCAAACATTTTTTTTGCAAAAATTGTTAAAATTAGTTTTTTCAATTTTAAAATAACAATCATGTGTGTTTGTAATGTCAACAGCATTATTTTATATTTTCCAACTTAATTATTTACATTCTACGTATCATTCACGTTAGTTAACAGCAGCAATTAAAATTATCTTAATAAAATGAAACGAGAAAATATATATTATATAAAACAATAACACTTGAAATTTTCAAATAATAACTAAACATAATAGGCTAATAAAACAAAACGAAAACCTTGTGTCCACCTAATTTTCTTTTAAATTGTTCGATTTTGTACAGGTAAACTTACCGGCAAACTTTAATACAAAAACAATAATACTTTTGTAAAAAAAACCAATAATAATCCGTTTTGAACAATGAAGGGGCAGCTAAGAATCAGCTGAATTATTGTAAACGCAACATTACAGAATAAAAATGTTTAAATGTATAGCATTATAAAAAGGGAATTTTTCACCACAATTTCAGTTTTATTCTCCGTGCATTTGTTCCTCGCAGGCAACTTACTGTCTTGCTATTCTGCATAAACTGTATATTAAACAATATTCATTTAATTGTTTAAAAACTTGAAATTTTATTGTAATAATTTTAACCACCATTTTTTATTCCAATTTTTATAATACTGATGGTTATTATTCTTTTGACAGGTCCTATTGGTGTTGGAACAGCAGTTACAACTGACCCATTATCCATCGGTATTTCTCTTGTGCTAGTCTTTTTCGTTATATTGCTGGTGGCTATTCTGGTCAGTTTTGTGGTGTTCCGACTACGGAGACAGAAGAAAGAAAAAAGTGGAAGTGGAGGTGTTCATCCAAAACAAAATGGTGGTGCTACTCTTGTTGCGGGAGGAGTTTCTGGTGATAGTGGTCGAACTGGTCTTCATCCAGAAGCCACTGTCCCTGGTTTCATGACTGATAATGGTGATGTAATCAGGGGGGTTGGCGGTCATCATCTGGTCGGACCTGAATTAATATCAAAAAGGTTAGTATTCTAACAATATGTGTTAATATTTATCAGGCATAAAATTCTTGTCATTATCAGAACTGGTTTAAATGAAAATCTAAATTCAGTAATCAGTACCTCGACAAATTTGTTAAAATACGTACATTCACTTATTTTATAAGATATTTCACTGGTAAATAATCTGCTGCATTTTCATAACACATCATTTCTTTAATAAATTTAATTTTAAAATTTGCAACTAATTAGCTCTGCACAAAACCAGAACATATTTTTAGTCTCAGCTTATCGTTTTAGCATTTTTGAGAAGAACACCATTCATTAGCAGGATCACCACATATAAATGTAACAATAAAAGTTATTTCTAAACATTTAAATGTTACAAGATTAAATTAGTGTGTTAATAATTTGTGACCAAGAATAAAATATGACCACTAAATTTATTCTAAATCTCTCCAAAGCTAACAATTTTATTAGCCTGGCACATGTGGAGAGTTCAGATAGCTGATTAGTGCATTGGTATTGTTTTCTAATTCTAAATTTGATTTAAATCACTGGTACATCTTTTGGATTGTTTTACTTTTGTAAAGGAGGTTAAAATCTGCTTAGGGAACGCGATCAAAAATGTATGACGGAGCAATTAGCAATTCTCCTCAGCATTTTTTATTGAAAATGCTATAGTTTATCCTAGGATTTAGCTGAGTCATACAACCACATACATCTGACCTACATTTCCACATTATTGTAAGTAAGTATTTATAAAGAAGTGCTTCTAGATAAGTTTGTATTTTTTACCAACAGGACTGAAGACTGTTCAGCTGTTTGAACCGATTATCTATTAAGCTTTGCACTTCATGTTTACATGATCGCTCCACGTAAGCCTTCTGTTGTTATAGAATCTGAGATAACAAATTTTGATAAGTTTTGTTAATATAAAATTTGTTATTTATAACATTTTCTATTAAAAAATGTATAAAGTTATAAAGATTCTAATTTTATTTTTTTATGAGCTGGTTCGGATTTACCAATTGCCCCTATACAAAGACTGAAATGACTCTTAAGTCGGGATACCATGAGACATCAAAATTAAAGAAAAACAAAATAAAATAATTTAATAAGTAAATAATTACAAATAATGAACTAACTTAATGATTACGTTGGAGTACTGCCAGTGTGCAGCGATCTCCTCAATGTCTTAAAATTGTCAATATTGGTATCTTTTTTTTTATCAAATTTGCTTGTTGAAATACTATTATTTTATATTATTACTATTATTTTATACAGTTGCAATAAAAATATCTTGTATAGTCAAAAAAATTCTTCATCGAGATTATGTATCAAGTTTCTTCTTATTACCCAATGCTGGATTGGGTGTCAAATTATCACACCAAACTACAGCTTCATTCTAACCATCAAATTTCTCAAAAACTACACCTTAAACAGAAGATTTAACAGACACCACTTCAGATTTTTTTCTTACCGACAAAGATTTCACAACACTAACATGAAAAATTGGTGGGATTAAAGCGGAGAATCATCTGTGGATGATTTCTCTAAACAAGACTGAACAACTCCCAATTAGTTACTTGATGTACACTGGCAGATAGAAATTTAAAAGTGAATAAAATATAATTATTGGAAATTACAGGACATTAGTCTTGCTAAGTCTTCATAACTGTTTGTCAGGATTAAAACGGAGAGTCATCAGTGGATCATTTCTCTAATCTAAACTGAATGACACCAAATTAGTTTTTTGAATATATACTGGACAGATAGAAAGTTTAAGATGAACAAAAAGCTAGTTATTGTGAATAATAACCCCATAGCTCTAATAAGTCATCAGAATTGTTTGTTCACTATTCTCTTCTCTCAGTTTTTTTACAAGGTGTTGCCGAAATATTTGAAAAAAAATATTAGTTATTGCAAAAATTGCAATACGTTTTGTTGTTTTCTGATGAATCTAATATTTCTCTGATTTGGCAATGAATATGTTTTATAGACATTACTAAGTAATGGCTGAGTAGTAATAGTGTGTGAGATGTTATCTTTCTGAGAATTGTTGTAGCGTGAAAAGTTTTAACAAATTTTAACGTGTGCTTTATAGCACTAGGTATTTGATTTTAGTTGTATACAGACTGATTATAGTTGTAATATTATAAAATTTGTTACAGGTTTAAAGAGTCAGAGTCAGTTGGGTCTGAACATCAGAGACCGCAACGGCCTGATATAATAGAAAGAGAGGTGGTTGGTAAATCACCTCCTCCGAGAGATGAACATCATCCTCCTCTACCTCTTCACCATTCACACGATCAACCTTCTGTTGTAGGCGTAGACTCTGAGATGCCTGAGCATTATGATTTAGAGAATGCCTCATCAATAGCACCATCTGACATCGACATAGTTTATCACTATAAAGGTATTTTACTGTTCTTTTAATAAATATTTTATATTTACAAGTTTTTACTTAAATCTGTTTTGAACTATTGTTAATTATTGTTTTTGTCGTATAAGATTCTCTCAGTGCCTATGTCAATTATTAATCCCTGATGATCTACGTCATTTAATTTACTAAATTGCAGTAATATGTTAAAATTTTCTTATAATTTTAAAATATTTTGATTTCAACTCAATATTAACATGGAATGTCTAGCTTTTGTAAATAATTGGTGAATGTGTTTAGTTTTTAGTAAAAATAATTAGAAATTGACTTTTATTGTTTACCCTTTATTTTTAGAAGTACTTATTGTCTGTAAATTAGAATGTTTTTAAATTTTTTGTAGAAATTAAGAGATTAAGTAATATCACTTTTTCTAGAATGAGAAGCACCTTCAGTTGTTAAAAGTTACGTGAATAGATTTTAATATTACATGACATACTGCCTATTCGGTAGACGTATTGCTTGACATACTGTCTGTAGATTGTAGTAGAGTAAGAAATTATAAATAATAATAATAATAATATTCTTATTCCATCACCACAATATACAATATACAATATATACAATATAAACAATAAATATACAGTCGAACTTCTGTACAACAAACTTCCAAGTAACAAAATTTTCTTTATAACGAATTCTTTCTGAACACCTTAAAGTTTAAGGAATAATGCATGCAAAATTGCCTCCATTTAACAAAATCTGACTTCCCAACAACGAAGTGGAAAAAAAATATTTAAAGAAATTCTTTGTTATAATTCTATGGCAAATGGAATGTTTGTAGTCTAGCTAAAGTAGTGATGAGTAACATCCGGTTGTTTTGTCTACAGTAACCTAGGGTGGGGTCATATGCATTCCTTTGCTACCCCCTTCTGGCCAATCATAGAGGTACAGTACACGTGTTTCTAAGAATTTAAAGCTGTTCACACTCCTGCCTTTTGTACGTACACAATACACAGTCAGTTGTTCGGTATCATTCGTACTGTTCACACGTGTTTTCTAGTCTTTAATCAGTTCTACTGTCATGCTCATACATTTCGCAGAATGTTGAAAAGAAAGTGTTTGAGTGTTTCGGATAAAGTGTTGGTAATTCAGGAAGTAGATAGGGGTTTAAAGAAGAAAGACATAGCTAAAAAATTTGGCATTCCGCAAAGTTCACTGTCAACTATTCTTAAAAATCGTGAGTCTATACTTAAACAAAGCAAAGACTATGACTTAAACAGAAAGAAAATTAAAATGTGCGTTTATGATGACATTGATGAAGCGGTCATGAAGTGGATAACAGTTATGAGCGGAAAATGCCTTCCTTTATCAGGACCAATAATTAAGGAAAAAGCTCTGGAGTTTGCGACTGCATTGGGCCACCATGATTTTCAAGCAAGCAACGGCTGGATTGATAAATTTAAAAGAAGACACAACATAATTGAAAAAGTAATTTCAGGAGAAAGTGCAAGTGTTAACTCAACAGATTGTGAATTCTGGAAGCAGACAGTATTAAAAAACATTTTAGACGAGTTTGCCCAGAAAGACATTTTCAATGCAGATGAAACCGGGTTATTTTTTAAATGTTTGCCAAACAAAACTTTAACTTTTAAAAACGATCCTTGCTTTGGTGGTAAACAAAGTAAACAAAGAATAACAGTGTTAGTAGCTGCAAACATGTTAGGCAGTGAGAAACTTAAATTGCTTGTTATAGGTAAAAGTAAATCTCCCCGATGTTTTCGAAATACCAAGTCTCTGGAGGTTGATTACACTTTTAACAAGAAGGCATGGATGACGAATGCAATTTTTACTGAATGGGTGACCAAACTGGATAAGCAGATGGGTAAACAAAAACGAAAAATTGCACTTTTTGTTGACAATTGCACCGCTCATCCTCATGACATCAATTCAAAATTAGATAATGTAAAAGTTGTGTTTTTTCCACCGAATGTCACTTCAGTTCTCCAGCCCATGGATCAGGGAGTGATAAAGACGCTTAAGCTGCATTATCGGAAGAGAATTCTTAAGAAAATTGTTTCTACTGTTGAAAAGAATGAGTCTGTACCCGCTAATATTGTGGATCTCAGAGAATGCATTTCTGAACTAGCAAAAGTCTGGACGAACGATGTACGAGATACAACTGTCAAAAATTGTTTCTCAAAAGCTGGTTTCAACTCGGTCACAACAGAATCCGATATTGAAGACGACATTGCACTAACTGAACTTGAAAAATCAATGGGATTTCCTTCAGAATTCTGGACATGTCACTGACAAAGCGATACTTGAAGACTTTTTAAATGTTGATGATCACATCGCTGTAGCCGATTTTCCAGATGACGATGATATTCTACAAAGCGTGAAGCCTATCGAGAGCTTAGAAGAACAAGAGGAGGAGGATGACAACAGCGATGAGTGCGGCAGCAATCACCAGGATACGAACCCAACCGACGACGAAATTTTAAAGTAATTTAAAACCATCAGAAGAGGACTGCAACTTAAAGATAATGTGCCAGACAGTATTTTTGAATGCCTGAATAAATGTGAAACTTTTATTGTACAAGATGTTTTATTCAAGTGTAAAGTTCAGAAAAAAATTACACATTTTTTTAAGTAAAATTGTGTCATAGTGTACAGTAATTAGCTACAGTTTTCCTTTGTTATAATAATAAACATTGACTAATTTTGGACCTTTGTAAAATCGTATAGTGTAAAATCCTTTATAAGTCAAAAAATTAATAAGTAGTTAATAATTTAGTTCCGAGTTTTAAATACATATGTACATACTACATATAATAACAGTTCATAATGTGTTCGTTATTTAACTTTTGTTCATTCATCTGACATGGTGCTGCATTTCTTCCTGCAGATACGAAAAAGGTAAGGAATATTGTACATTACCCACGAAAATACTGTAGTAATGTATTTGTAAAAAAATTAAATGCGGGCCGTAACTTAACTTCCCAATAATGAATACTTCCAAATAATGAATTATTCGTCTGGATTATGAATTTCGTTATACAGAAGTTTGACTGTAATTACTTAATATTTTCAAAACTAAAATATATTAATACAAAATACTGAATAATAATAATAATAATAATAATAATTTTATAAAAGACAATAAACTTATCGTGGAAAACAGATTTTAAAAACTACATTAGGGGTTACCACCATTTAAGACTGTTTAGGTTTATCATTAACTAATTTTTAAATAAATTGAAAAAAAAAGATAGAAATCAGTGAAATAAGGCTAAACGCTAATATAAAAAAAAAACATTCATTAATACCAAAAGCATGCCTGACTGGAGAAAAAAGAAACCGTTAAACTATTACTTTAAACAATTATTCTACATCTTGAATGGAAAATAACCAAGAGACTTCAGTTCCTTTTTAAAATAAATTAGGTAATTATTCAGAATCTATTTTATTAAAAAATAAATCCATAGATGCTACTTACACTCATGGAGGAAAGGGTTAATATGTAATACATTCGTAAAAAATAAATTGTACTGAATTTATTTGAATAACTTATTTATTTTTTTAGGTTACAGAGAAGGTGCTAACCTGCGAAAGTACAAAGCTACACCTCCTCACTTGCCCCCACCAGGTGCACCTGTCTACCACAAACACCAGGCTGCATCAACACAGCACCAGCAACATAGACATTCACCTCACCATGGCTCCGGCTTTCCTCCTCATTCTAGGGATTCACCACGTCCCCCTCCCCCAGTTACAAGAGTAGATTCCCCCAACAAAATTAATCTACAGCACCAAAGTACACCACTAGCTAGACTTAGCCCAAGCAGCGAGTTATCACAAGGCATGCCAAGGATACTTACTCTACAGGTAATTAAATTTTTAATCTAACTGAATTCTGATTTTGGAAAGATGTACAAGGGTCGTTTGAAAAGTCCGTGCAAAGTCAGATAAATGACACTACTGGCGCATATCGAGCATATGTTTAGTTAGCAGCATCTGTTGGAAAAACACGTGTGTAGTTTCAGCCAGATCGGTCTATTTCTTTGTGTTTGACATTCGTTTTAATCAAGGAAGTCGAGTGATTTTCAAAAAATGGATGAAAAAGAATTTCGTGTGAAGTGTTGCAAGGACGGTTTGCAGCTGTTCCAGAAGAATTCGCAGGACTTTAAGCGTCGCTTCGTCACTGTGGATGAAACATGGATACATTACTACACTCCTGAGACCAAAGAACAATCTAAACAATGGGTTATGAAGGGGGAATCTGTGCCAAAAAAGGCGAAGACAGTTCCTTCAGCCGGAAAGATTATGGCGACTGTCTTTTGGGATTCACAAGGAATAATCTTCATCGATTATCTGGAAAAGGGTAAAACTATTACAGGTGCATATTATTCATCGTTATTGGACCGTTTGAAAACCGAGCTGAAAAAAAAACGCCCACGATTGCCCCACAAAAAAGTCCTTTTCCATCACGACAACTCAGCAGCTCACGCCTCAGCAGTTGTGGTCACAAAATTAATGGAAATAGGGTTCCAACTCGTTTCATATCCCCCCTATTTTCCAGACTTGGCTCCCTCGGACTACTGTTTGTTTCCCAATTTGAAGAAATGGCTAGCAGGAAAAAGATTTTATTCAAACGAGGAGGTAATTGCAGGAACGAATGGCTATTTTTCAGACTTGGACAAATCCTATTATTCGGAAGGGATCAACAAACTAGAGCAGCGTTGGACGAAGTGTATAAGCCTAAAAGGAGACTATGTCGAAAAATAAAAAAGGTTTACCCCAAACAATTAAGTAGTTTCTATTTTTGCACGGACTTTTCAAACGACCCTCGTAATATGAAATAAAAAATTTAGTAATTCTTATGTATGTATTTTCTTTAGCACATCTACAAGTGTTTTACAATAGCTTAGTGAGACAACAGTTTTTCACTGATTTGTCAATAATTGTTTCTATGTTTCAGTAAATATCATTGTAGTTCATGAACATTAACTTTGATAAATGATCAGATCTCTGCATTCTGATTAATTGAACACTATCACTAGAGTTCTAAAGTAAAAGTAGTTTTATTAGCAGCCATTTTAATTTTAATTTTCCTTGACCATTTATGAATAACATTAAAGGAGACAACGTATCTTGGTTGGTTTTCAACTTATGAAAATTTTTACTGCTGTGTAAATTAATGTTTTATTGAATATTTTAATCACTGTTGTACGATCTTTTCAAGTATTTGTCTAGATAATATAATAGATTTATTTAAATTTCTTGACCAGCATATTATTTTTTAGATGATTAAAATAGTATATTAAATTAATAAATTAAATTTAAATTTACAGTATAGGTAACCAGAATAACTCATGTCATAAAGTGAACTATTTAGTGGTTGTAATATTTTAGTGTAACTATGAGAGTTAACAATAAATTTGGTTTACCATCATCTTGTAGAGCTGTACAGCCCTTGTTCAGCTTTGGCTTCCTTCACAAGCCTCCTCCAATCCTCTGTGTTGGTTACTAACGTCCTCCATCCTTTGATGCCTATCAAGTTCAATAATTTGTGACATAATAATAATAATAATTCCTTCTTCTTTTGTGTTGTCTTTCCTTCCATATCATCTTAAGCTTTATTGTTGACTCCATGTTTCAATGTGCCACAACCACCTTAGACTTTGGTTCCTTATGAAATGAATTATCTCACTGCCTTCAATGAGAGTATTAAATTCCTGATTTTTATATACTCTGCAGTCATCTCCTTCTCTTACCAGAACAACCATAAATTTATTTAGTTGAAATAAAATGTGTTCAAAATTGTTTTGCTTTCAATTTTTATAAGTGTTGGTTATTGTTTCTTTTTTAGGATATCAGCGGCAAGCCTCTTCAGTCAGCACTTCTAGCAACCACATCTTCATCAGGAGGTGTTGGTAAAGATGTGCTGCATAGTAATAGTGAAAGAAGTCTCAACAGCCCGGTAATGAGTCAACTCAGCGGGCAGAGTTCTTCTGCAAGTCGTAAAACACCTGGCACAAGCCAAGATGTCAGCAACGGAGGAATTCCGATGGGCTTGACAGCTGAAGAAATAAACAGGTTAAACGCCCGTCCAAGAACATCAAGTTTAGTGAGCACGCTTGATGCCGTTTCGAGTTCAAGTGGTCGAGGAGGCAACCAGACCGGTCGTGAGCCTCATCATATGCATCATAGTGCTGTTAATGGTGGTGATAATAATAGTTCAACGACAACAGATGAGAGTGGTAATGACTCATTTACATGCTCAGAAATTGAGTATGATAATAGTAGTGTCACCGGGGAAAAATTAAGTGACGTTATTTTTACTAAAATTAGCCCTGATGATGAACAGACAAGAACACGAACTAGTGAAAATGGTACACCGAATAAACCTCCGCCCCCACCTACATCGTACGATGGGTTCGATTCCTCATTTCGTGGCTCTTTGAGCACACTCGTCCCATCGGACGATGACCTATCACACGTCGGTGGACCTTTGTACAGACCCCAAAATGGTTCACCATCATCAATACCCGCATCGGTCAGTTGGGAATACCTTCTGAACTGGGGCCCAAATTTTGAGAGCTTAGTTGGTGTTTTTAATGATATTGCTGAACTTCCAGATTCGGTAAATGGAAGAGTAACATCATCTCTTAGGCTACCCAACGGTGCTGCTAAGCCTTCGGAAGAATATGTCTGAGTGCGTTGCAGACATTAGATAATATTTTTAAAATTCAGTACAATTTTGTGAGCTTATTATTAGTTCGTTAACACAACTCAAAGACTGTAATAAATTAAGTATGTCGAATATTAGCTCTCGATAATTTTTTTTTCTTAGTGTTCATTGTTCAGATCTTACGGAATTTTGATCTGAACATTATCAGGGAATTTGTTACAATTTAGTCATTTTTTTTAATATTTAATAATAATAATTTCATATCTGATCCTTTTTGCCATTTTTTATATAGTTTTTTGTACAGTTTTTTAAAGACTAGAACATAATAATATTCTGTACAGTTTGAAACGTAACGCTTATATATTGCCATGTAGAAAATTTGTTTTATACAACAGTTGTATGTATGATATAAATATGGAAGCAAATTCATTGTGCTCAAAAGACAATTTTGTTTCAAATTTTGCCATAAATAGATGTATGTAAATTGTAACTTAATTTGGCAATAATGTAAATTAATAAATATAAAAAGCGAATTTGTACATAGACTAAAGTAGTTTTAAGTATTGTTAAATATAGAGAGTTGATCGAGTGTGAAATAGTGGAACTGTTATGTATTACGAAAGCCATATACAGTAGTGCCAAATATTGTTGTTTGTAATATTACTTGTATGTATGGAAGACTGAATGTATGTATGTGTGTGTTTTGTAATAAAATCTGTGGATTCAGATCTATAACTGTGATTTCATTTATACCTATTTCCTTTCTTTAGTTATTTAAGTTCTAGTAACTGTAAAAGTGACTATTTTACTTTGTCTACGTACTACTTATGATACTCCTAATTTTCTTAATGAAATTTTAAGGTTAGTACATTCGTATGCAATGTTACATTTCACTGTTAATGTGTACAGATATACATAAGGCAATCTACTGGATAGAATACAATAGTATCTTTTTTTTGTGTACAAAAATAGCATTTCATCATTGTAACATCTACACCAAAATTGTATTCTAAGTATTAGGATCAAAATGTAATTTTGCTAAACGTTATATTTTTGTAACTGAACTTTAATTTCAAATAAACATACTATAATATATACTGTCCAACAAGTTTCAAAATAGGATTTCCTCCCTTCCGCACTTCATCCGCACCACCTCGTATTACGCACTGTCCCAAAAACATAAGCTCGGATAGTCAGCCTACTAGCACAGCTCATTACTACAACAGTATTTATATTCATACTTACTATTACTTTATTATTTATTATTATTTGCACTTATTTAACCTGTACCTGTTTAAATCACAAATACACACATACACTGTATTTGTTTATTTGAACGAATTTATCTGAATATTGAACAACCAATCAAACCCAAAATATAATAAAACTGCACTGACTACAAAACCAATATTTCACGGTCTAACACTGTGGAACTGAAGTAAAAGCATAGTTTGATTAGCTGCTCTTAAGTAAATAAAGAATAATGCTTACTCCATTTAATAATTAAATTGTATCAATTATTTACATTAACAGTCAACATTATAAATTAAGAACTTTCTGAGTTATATTATGACTACACTACCTAATAGTAAACAAAAATAATGGGAACACTAATGACTTTCTGCTGGTGGTCAGATAATCTGTACAAAATGTTATGAATAACAAGAATCTAGTATAAGTGATATTCATATTAATTGTTCATTTGTGTTGTGCGTACCCATGTATTTGATCCAGCACGTAGTGCGAAAAGGAATGGAAGAAGTGGGGAAAGGAGGGAATCCTATTTCGATCATTGTCAAGCAGTATATATTTATATATATATTTAATAAAGTGGAAACTTTGTTAGTACAACAGAGCGTCAATAATCCAGTCGAATGTCAAAAAATGACAAGAATGTCAAAAATCCAGATGCTATGCAAGGATTTTTAATATTTTAATTTTGCGTGAGAACAGCAACAGTAAAACACGATTTACACTGTGTTACACGTTTTATATACTTTTTTTAAAACAAATGTTTTGTTTTAACAAAACTTGGATCAAAAAGTCACATTTGGGGAGTGTTTGAGCAAGGTTTTTAAGTAAGATTTCAGTGATTTTGTAAGGTTTAGTTTTTGTTTGTTTTCAATTTAGTAAATAGTAGATACTGGAGTTTTAGGATTTAAATTCATAATTTTTTTTGGTGAAAGAAAGGTACAGGTACTACTCTAACTTTCCATTACTACACACTATACCCCAACAAACTAAAGACTGCAGATGAGACCTAGCCAAGGTCGGGTGTGAGGTTGCTCCTTCGCTAAGTCACAATCTGTTCCACCAAAATCCAGCTGACTTTTTGTTAGGCTGTCATCTACAGCTGGACCACAACGTGACAATGCAGGATACGATTAACAAAAGTCAATTGACTCTGTGCTGTGATCTAGGTCCCTACGCTCCGCCTTCATCGATCTGCAGTCTCTAGTTTGTTAAGGTATAGGCCTACATATTTGTTCATTAAAACCAACTAAATATACATAAGTATGGAGAAGTGTTGGGTTTTATTTATTTCGACCTTTTTAAAATGCGGAACTATGATCCTATGTGGCATTTCTAGGTTATGTTTGAAAATCTGAACAAATCAGTAATCCAAACTACTTATTGTCCAAATTTGTTTGGATTTTCTACTTTCTACTGTATTTTCATAATAATTACTAAAAATGGCTCGTTTGTAAAAATTATATAATATCTATAAATATAAATTTAATTATAAATCAATAAACCACCAGATAAAAATTTGAAAATGATGAACTCAATCAGTTGGTAAACCTGATAACATAGTTAGCTATCTATTTCTACTAATTTTAATTTTTTGTGTTGTTAAGACACAATCATCAAATTGTCAAATTAAGACAAAATAAACAATCAGTACAAGCCCACTCCTAAGAGTGGGCCTCCATTGATGTTTTATTTTTGCAACTGAAGATGGATACATGATTATCTGAAAGGACCTAATGCCTTTATGAATCAGGTGAGAGTTACCTAGTGTGTATTTCATGTTTTTTTTTATATTTTATAATAAAAATATAACTATACAAATAATTGAGTAAATAAAAACACAAAATATTTCTTCCTCAAGGAAAAATATATGATTATCAAGGTCACCTTCATGATAAAGCTCAAAATTGAAATTAATAATAAAAAAAAGATGACTTACTATTATTAGAATTAACATAAGTTAGAGATTTTGTCCGTGGACTTATGGTTTTATGCAACAATACCCTTATCTCATAATTGGGATTTTCTAGAAAGTAGTACTTTGAAAAACAAGATAATTGAAGAACAGTTGAAAATAATTGTGGCTGCCTTCGTAGCATAGTGGTAGTACGCCGGCCTACCATGTGCTGGTCTCTGGTTCAATTTCTGGCTAGGGTCTGGAAATTATGACAAGTTACAACCCAATGTTCCATAACCCACTGTAGTCACTAATGACCAAGCTGTTAATGCGACTTTAAATAAATAAATTTAAAAAAATGTAATATAAAAAGGTTGTAGAAAACTTCTGGGGACAACGTGAGGACAACTTCATTGAATTGATTTATGAATCAATTGTAAAGGCCTAAACAACACAAACATTACTATGGCTGCTTAGACTCAAGAAATATGTTACATAACAATACAGATTTATGATGCTCATGTGCCCCATCAGGGCTTAATGTGCTAATCAGTTATATTTATTAAGCGTAAGTATAGTACCTCTTGGTAGTTTGAAAACAATGATTTGAAGAAAAACTGAAATCAATTGCCTCATAAATGTCTCATAATTTCATAAAACAAAATAAAACCAACATTTAAGACTTGTCGGTATTAAATTTTTTGGATAACTCATTCCTAGACTGGAATGATGAATTACTACATTTCTTCACTAAACTTTAAAAATTGTTCCAGGTGTAATAATTATTATCTGATCTTATTGCACAAAATTAATATTTTAGTTTGTATGGAATTAAGGATAATAGTTTAGGTTATTTTATGGAATAAATTTTAATCTTTTCACTTAAAAAGTGAAGAAAATACCTAAAAAGAATTCTGAAATTCATAGCCTACCTGTAATGAAATTGTAGTTTTGAACGTAGAACAGCTGCCATGAAAACTACCTTAAATGTTGCAAAAGGGCTTTTCTGACCAATAAGGATTTACCAAAATAAAATAAAATTTATAACGAAATGTAAAATTTTCTTAACCTGAAATGTTTGTATAACTGATTTTTTCATCCCTAATGTGTGCACATTGCAATCTGTTCAATTTAAAAACAGTAAGCTACCCCATGACCCAATGAGATGAGGATGATATAATATGACATTTAAGTGAGGTGTAGTCTTGTCCAGCCTCAGGCTGACCATTCCTGAAAGAGTATGGTTAATTGAACCCCATCATCAAAGTACATCAGTAAACACTGTCTAGTATAATAATAATAATAATAATAATAATAATAATAATGTATTATTTTCCATTTTTACAAAAGTTACATCTTCCTTTTACACACATCTTACCGCTTGACTGCAGTCATCAGCCGGAAAATCAGAGTACACTTAATTACAATAATTACAATATTAAAAAATACAGGATATCCATCAATCAACAATTCATTAGAAAAAAGAAATACAACCAATTTTATAAAAATGACATACATACATTTTGAAGCATAACGACATAAAAAAAAATTAAATTAAAGTACAAAAGGGAATAAGTTTAAAAACTAAAACCCATCACCCTATTCATCCCTCTTCCTAGGTACAACAGAAGCACAAAACAAACAATTAATCGAATTTTTATGCCTTAGTAATTAAATTCTGTAATCAATGCCCATCTAAATCTCCAAGCATCTCTACTAAAGGATGCAAGCCCTTGTCAGTCTTTCCCATTTAAAAGTTCCAGAAAAGCTTCCTGTCCCAATTCATTCTGCCCCAACCATTTTTGGCGCCATTCCCTAAGTACTGGACATCTTCCCACAAAGTGTAATATGTCCTCTTTTTCTCCCAAATTACACATAGAACAGTAAAAATTTTTATCAACAACCCATGGTTTGTAATTTAAGTCTACCAATTCACCACGCGCTTTAATGATCTACCTGATTTTTGACAAATCCTCCATCACTTTAAAATAACTGGCTTCGCCTAGAACTACGTATAGCCACCAGTAACCACTGTCTAGTATTCAAATTCGTATAAAAGCTACCTTTACTAGGATTTGAACCAGGAACGTCTATGAAAATCAACTGTTAAACAGCTCACTCATGGTGGCAACTTTACCACCAGACCAACCGATGGGTTACTTATTACACAGACACAAAAGCCATTTTATGTCATCCTAAATAGCTACTAAAGATTTAAAATCAAATTATAATAATTTAAAACATTTTTTATGTTGGCGGCTTTAATATGCCAAAGGATGAGGGATTTACACTAATTTTGTATTTATATACACTCTTGTTGGGTAATTATAAATACTGTTGATTCCGGATAATTGGTCCTCTGGTTAATTGGGTTAGATGGGTTTTTGGGACAGATCTTTAATGAACAAAAACAGAAAGGGATTTTACATTGATAAGTACTCCATTTATTCGGTCCATAATGCCGCTTATTGGGGCCAATCTGATGTATGTACAATATATGTTTTATTGAAACCATTACTCACCAGCGACAAGCAATACGTGGTTCTAAGCGGCAAGCTAAGATAATCAGCAGTATCCTAATAATAATCCTAGTATAATCGGCCTCCTTGCAACTTATGATTAGTTGTCACTTGTCATACGTACATAGAACGTTCGTAATTCCATGCTTCTCATCAGTTTTTGTGATTTCATGAGTGTGCTGTAACACACTGTTTCTCGAGTCTGGTTGTTTTGTTATCTGCAGGCATACTTTTTATTTTTATTTTAGTTCCCATTCGTTTCACAAATTTTGTTGATATTTTTATGCGTAGGGTTACAGTACAGTACCTACTATAAACATCTATGTGAGTAAAATGCTGCGTAATGATATGACTGTGTGAACAAATAAAGATTCTCAACAAAATAAAAACGTATCCACCTAACTTTAGCCAACGTAAACTATCGGAACTAACTGGTGTACCGAAAATTACGATAGCTTGTATCGTGCTCCAAGAAAATTAAATACGCCGAGAGTGGGCATTAAAAGATCATGGAACTTCTTAGAAAAGAAAACGTGAAGGAAGGATGCATTTGTTGAGAAGTGTTGAATTAATGGTTCCCCATTATAACTTTGCAAGGTATTAGTGTCAATGGTCCAATGCTTAGAACCAAGGCAAAAAGTTTCGCCAAAACATTAATCATTGTTCTGATACCCTTTTATTTTGTTCGTTTGTATTTGGATAGAACTTGCATGTAAAATTTATGTATGTGATAATTTAAATAAAATACAGTATCGTATACGCCACATTTTAAAAATTTGTTTATTAGGGCCAGCCGTTTAATTGGGGCAAAATGCTCCAGTCCCATTGTGCCCCAATTATCCGGAATTGACTGTAATATGATTAATTGGAGATCCATATCACTAAAACCTATCATAAAATGGAAAGTATAATTATACATTTATATAGAAAGAGTTCCAGAGCTCCAAGAAATGGTAAGTAAATTCAGGAATTATTAGCTTTATGGACTTCATAACTTGTACAAACAAAATTAGTATAGATCAGCAAGTATACTTAATTGGTGTAAATATACTCTCATCAAACAAAAATATATAAAGCACATAACAAACTAAATCAGCTATAATTATTTATTACCATCTATCTTGAATGGCAGGCTTAATAATAACAAAAGTCTTTATTTTCACCAATTTTGATAACTTCCACTACTGTTTTACAACAGTTAGGTATGCATAGTAATATAAAGCACCAGAGAACAATTTTAAAAAGTGTTTTCCATAAAAGGTATAAAATCTGTTTCTTAAACAACACTTGAGGACATAATAATAGGTCATCAGTCTTGTTGACAGAAAACCCAATATGCTGATTACGTTCTAATAAACAATGCAATACATTTTCAAACTGAAAAATTAATTTACTTTTTAGAATCTTATTACACTTCTCATTCTCTTAAGAAATCCACTAAATTTCCTTAACTTGGACCCTTATTCATATTATAGCAAACTTATAACAATAGATGGACAAAAACGAATCGTAATAATGTGAAATTATGCATAATTCTTACGCTAAGTTGTATATGGTTGTAAGTATTATTACAACGGAAAAACATAAATATCACACCACATCTTATTGTGCCACAAGCATGAGAAAATTTGCTTAGAGAGGCACAGAGCCTTAAATTGGAAGAAGGGTTCAAGCCTACCAATGATATTTTCGATCTGATGCTACATCAGATCTGAAATTAAGACTTGTTAATGAGTTATAATAAAGGTGTACAGGTTTATTTTAGTCACTCTTGACAGACAGATAAAGTAAAACCTAGTAACAAATGGCCACTGGCCAGGAACATATTATTCAAATCATATAGATATAGGTATCAGACGAACTAATGTCCCATAATCGAGCGGGTGAAAGGTAGATATGTGCCATAACTACGCATGCACTCAAAGGTCTTTACCTTAATAATCCAAATCTGAAAATATACTTCAGTCGTTATCTTGCTTGTTAGTTTGCTGCGTGTATAAACGCTTGTTCATAACAATGAGTAAAATTAAAGACAATATTATTGGAATGGCGCGTATGGCTTTGGCGAGTGAGAACGTTATGCAGTCTCTCACTCTCACGGCTAGGGAACATTAGTTCATCTGAATACTTTACTTTAGTAATATTTTTTAACTGATGTGACAAAAAGGCTAGGTGAAGTTTAACTTTAGATAAAATCCAAAAAATTGTTTCTGGGTTATACACTCACATGTGTTTCAAGCTTTTGAAAAATATTTGCATCTTCAAAAACTTGAGTGATTTTGTGAGAATCTGGCCTAAATGGAGTTCAAAGTTACTGTCAGTCAAATTGGGTAAATCAGAATAAAGTAACCAATTTTATTTATATAAAGTTACACCATACTTGGTCAGTAGAGTCATTAGTGACTACTGTGAATTACAAAACAGTGGAATTTAATGTTTCCAAATTTCCAGACTCTAGCTGGGAATCTAATCCAGAAAACTTCTTTTTTGTAGTTTAGCACACACACCATTGTACAATAGAGGCAGTCAAAAGATATTGCCAGATTAATGATAAAACAAATTGCCAGATTAAATGATAAAAAATTACTAATGGCAGCTTATCATGGCCTCATTCTGTCTCATATCCGTTATGGTATTTTAGTATGGGGTAATTCTAGCATGGGTAATATGAATAGGGTATGGTGGGAGCTAACCAGCTAACCTCATGCAGGCCATTATTTAAGGAGCTTAAATTGCTTACAGTTCCCTCCCTCTACATTTTTGAGGTGATTATGTATGTTAGGCAAAATAATTTTATGCAGAATTTCAATGTTCGCAATCATAACACAAAAAACAGGAATGATTATTACGTGGCTAATCACTCCACAAAATTGTTTGAACAAAAACCTACTTATGCAGGGAGAAAATTCATGAACAAATTACCCCAATTTTAAAATGTTGTGAGGATTTGAATTCCTTTAAAAAAAATCTGAAAAATTACTTGATCGGTGAAACTTTTTATAGCGTACAAGAATTTCTTTCTTGATAGTAGTGATACATTGTGTGATTCTTATATGTATTTCAGGTGTTATACCTGACGACATATCCTATACTCCTCCTGGAGTCTCCAGGGCGCAAAAAAAAAAAAAAAAAAAATTTATATTTGTTACGTATTGTCCACAAATCAAAACGGCGAATGAAAGGTAATTTCAGACTATAAAAAAGTCAGAAGATATTCTCTTAAATATTCACTCTGAAAAATAATAACACACTTCACTTACTCTGGTCAACTGTCGAAGTAGTGTATATAAAGGGTGATTCAAAAAGAGCGCCGGTTTTTAAACGGCTGGTAAATTTTTGTTTATCGGTTGGCAATATTGTTTGACCACATTTCTATTTTGGAGAACATTCCGATTGACGATTCAGTTGTAGTTTCTCTTGTTCGCAGTGTAGTACTCTCGCAGTCTGTGTCTAACCATGGAGAAGTTTACTATTGCGCAACGAGTGTTAATCGTCAAAACATTTTACCAGAGTGGAGAGAGTTATGCGGCTACTGTCAGGCGACTTCGCGGTACTCTAGGACGTAATGAAGCACCGAATGAATGAACAGTTCGCAGGCTCATGAAAAAGTTTTTTGAGACGGGTTCAACAGTTGACCTTAAAAGTTCTGGATGTCGTCGTTCTGGCCAAACTGAGCAGAACGTTGCGTTGGTTCGTGACAGTGTGGCTGTTAGCCCAGCAAAATCAATACGTCACCGTTCTCAACAATTGGGTTTAAGATGTTCTTCTGTACGGAAAATTCTTCGGTACGATCTCCAATATCACCCGTATAAAGTTCAGTTGACGCAACATTTGAAAGTGGCAGACCACCAGAAGAGACGACAGTTTGTTGACTGGGTATTAAGAAAACGGCAGGATGATAACACCTTCGCAAACAAAATCATTTTCAGTGATGAGGCGCACTTCCACTTAAACGGTTTTGTTAATAAACAGAACTGCCGTATGTGGGGTTTAGAAAACCCTCGCGTGGTTAATGAAAGGGAAATGTATGCACAAAGAGTGACAGTTTGGTGCGGCTTTTGGTCGGGCGGTTTCATCGGCCCTTACTTTTTTGAAAATCAAGGACAAGCCGTGACAGTAAATGGAGACCGATACCGTACGATGATTAGGGAGTTTTTGTGGCGTCATTTGGATGGAATGGACATTGACGAGTTGTGGTTTCAGCAGGATGGTGCCACCTGTCACGCTGCACGAGAAACAATGTTGTTGCTTCGTGAATGGTTCCAGGATCGCATCATTTCTCGTAATTCCGACCATCAATGGCCACCAAGGTCGTGTGACTTGACGCCTTGTGACTTTCCTCTTTGGGGTCATCTGAAGTCATTGGTGTATGCCAATAAACCCCGAAACATCAATGACTTGAAGGAGGAAATTCGACGGGTTATCGGGCAAATGGAAGTCGAAACTTGTCGTGCAGTAATATCCAGTTTCATGGACAGAGTTGATGCGTGCCAGCGCAGTAGAGGAGGACACATGCATGACATCATTTTTCATACATAAAATCGGAAGGAAAGATGAACTTGTTGATGTATTTATTTTCAGTTTTTCAATAAAATAAATCTCTTAATTTGATATATCAAAACCGGCGCTCTTTTTGAATCACCCTTTATTTAATGCTCTAAATAGGTTTATGTTATTCCAGACAGTCTTGGTTTCATGTCCACATATGGTTTGGTTTCTAGAGCATTAAAATGTTTGAATATAACAAAGGTGAATGAATTGGCTTGAGTGCTAGATTAATACTGAAAGAAATTTGTTCTGCAAATTTATTGTCACATGTCCGCTTGGCAAGCCAACTCTTCTGAATGTATTTTTTCAACAATGTTTTTTTGTTGCAATGGTTGGATCCATTTAGACAGCTTAGAGAGGAGGCTACCTATGAAAGTAGCTAAATGAGTTACTGCTTAAGGGGGTAGTCAACTGAAGAAGATGATTTTTTTTAAATTACAATTTTTTTCACTTATTTGAAGTTTAAAATTTTCTGAATCATAGCATCTGTTTATTTTCTCTGTACGTTGACAAAAAGTAATAAGAACGTCTGTTTAATATAAAGCTCACTAACAAGGCGAGTGAAATTATTCCTTTAACTTTTAAGTTTTCCGGAAATGTGTTTTTGCATGATTATACATTCTTGGGAATTAAATATTTTGGTTTGTATTGGAGATAATTGGATGAATTGTTTTTTCAAATGTTCATAATTTTGTGCTCTATTATCTGTCGAATGGTTATTAATAAAAGCTTTATAGGGACTTTGTTATAAAATAATTTGTGAATACATAAAATAAATGTTTTTGAAAATATGGTTTTTCTTCAATTAATTTCTTGAAAGAAAAAATAAATACAAGAGCATACAACAAATAATAGACAGCAATTTTCTGTATTTTTTAGTATAAGAATCATGTTGATGTCTTTCTTGGTTTCTGAGATATTCGATTCTCCGTAGAAGCCTGCTTTTCCACCCCCAACCTTGTATTAGGGGCTGTAATTAATTTTTTGGTCTGGTCAAATGGTAGATCATTACTAGTAAATTAATCTTTCATTAAAAATATATAATGATAAATTATAGCCAGTAGTTTTGATTTTCATTTTCTGGGTTGACTACCCCCTTAACATGAAATCAAATTCTGTTTAACCTGTTCAGAATTTTAAATAAAAATTAAAACAGGTTACTCTTTTCTGAAAAAAAATGATACTAAAAAATAATAAGATGGATATAAAGAAGAACTTATCCTGGGACCCAGCGTAAGATAATAATTGAGTGTGAAGCAGTGGTTAGTGTGCTAGGTTGCAGAGAGGAAGGTCCCATGTTCAATACCTGGCTAGGGTCTGGAAAATTATAACATGTTTAAACCAATGTACCACAGCCCACTGTATCTGTTAATAACCTAGCAGTTGATTTGGCATTAAACAGATTAAAAAATAAAATTTGAATCAGTTTTATACAAATTTATTATATAAATTTATTTTGTATCTGCAAATTATTTATTTGTTTATTCTGTTGGAAGTTTATAAACCTAAGGACTTATTTTTGGTCTGGCCTAATGTTATGTTGGTTGCAGTTTTTATAACATATTTTAATGCCATTTCAATTTCCTGGTTCACTATCCTAATCATCAATGGTTGTATGGATTTGGCTAATAAAATTTATGATAACCCTAGCTCTAAAAAAAAGTGTATAACTATTTTACAAGAAATACATGACTACAGAACCGATAAGAAAATCTAGTTTAATTATGAAGAATGAAAAGTAATAAACTTTGGGTCATGACAGATTGATCGTACAAATGCTACACAGAGGTTTATTTCTCTCATTATGTAGTAATATAAGAAACAAAGTCATTGGTCTTCCCATATTTCTTGATCTTATAACAGTAACTGAAATCCAAAGTAGTAAGAATAAATGTAGACAAATTACTTTTTATTTGGAAGCATTGGATGGATACTTTAATGAGAACAACATAAGATACATAAGACAACATAATACACAAAGGGTAATAACCAACAACAAAACTAGTTAGTACTAACTAATATTTTAGTATTGTAGCTAATTACATATCCAATTTACAAATCCAATTTTTTTAAAAATTGTAATGACGAGCTATCAGATGAACTTGGCAAGTGAACATCTGTTCTCAATGGAATTAAAAACTCCTCCAAAGAAAATTAAATCCTCATTATAGTACATTCCCGTAAGTTACAACTGTCCAGAAAACAAACCAACATGAAACATAAAGTTAAAGTATCTAACGTCTAATTAAAAAAGCTAAATGATTACTTGTAAAAAGGAAATTAAGTATTTTAAATTTCATTTTATAGTATAGTTACATTATTTAATGTGTACTGTATCAATTTTAGTGACTACATTTGAAACTGGGAGAATATTTGTGCAGTAACAAATTTTTAAGTAACAGAAATTTACTAACTGTGATGTGGCCTTCATAATTTACAGGTTGGTATGATAGACTACTAATAAAATACAGTATAAACCTGGATTCACAACTAGGGCCTGGTAAAAATATTAAAATATATTTATACTTTCTTCTAACACTGATTGTTATTGATTTAATACAAATTTATGGGTAAACAGTATTGATATTTTAGTGTTATTGTTTTGTCACTCACAGAAGATACTTTCCAACAATCTACTTAAGCATTTTTTATAATACTTGAATTTATATATGAGACACCTGAACACAGAAGGATCAAACATTTTCTAGCTTATATTTTTGGCTATTGTGGAAATGCCTCTAAAACTTTTTTCAAATAAGTAAGAAAAATAAATCATTACTTTTTGTACCACATACTTTTATACAAATTGAATTATTACAGTAGACTGATTCAAGTGATATTGTTATATCACATATATGTGCTTTTTTTTTTTTAACGTCGCATCAACTACAAGGTCATTAGCGACGACGTTGGGGTGTGACTGTGTGTAAATGAGGATGAACTGATTTTTGTAACGTATGAAAATATGCCATGCCTGAGTGGTATTCGAACCCAGGACCGCATGATGAGAGGCGAGCACGTTACCAACTGCGCCAATGCGGCCGGCAGTTGTATATATATGCTTTTAATATAGGTTTTGCTTAGAATATAATGAAAATATAAACAGAATTAAAGGAAAAGCCTACTTCTATTATGTAATACTAAACAACGTACTATTTACTGAATTTCTATGCTAATAAAACTGTAAGCAAATGAAAAGTAGGTTGGGTAGATATTTCGCAATTCAAATTTGCCATCCGTATGACATTTTTGTGCACAACTGACTTTTATTTAGATACGTTCGCGCTATCTATTAGAATTATGAGGTACTACTTGACGATCAGCTGCAAAGACTCGCGCGCATGCTAAGCAAATGGGACAATAAGCCAATGACTGCAGCGAACGATCCATAATCCCAGGATCTGGTTTGTGACGTCATCTAAACATCGCTCAGCTGTGTGGCAGATAGAACTGTTTTGGCCATCATCTGTAATCACTCTGGCGTTCTTTTAACATTTTTCCACGGAAAACTGCCAGATTTCATCACGGCGACCCGTTAGCAAGCCTGGCCTCGAGTGGGGAGTCGGACGACGGTGGACTAGCTCCGCCACCGCGAAAAAAAACGCGTACTTCTTTGGAAGCTACAATGCAGCAGCAAGCAGCGAATGGCTGTTCGCAACACAATGGAGCGTCCGAAGATTACAACTGTGCGTCTTCTTCTAATCAACAGAACGGAACCGATATCGCCACTGACAACAACGCAGTTAACGGGGAGATTATGCCAAAAACAATGGGTAAAACTGACCAGGACATTGTTCGACTTATAGGTCAACATCTCAAATTTATTGGACTTAAGTAAGTACCCAAATTGTATGAAGTTAGTTTTTTTAGTTAACAACTTATTTAAATTCGTTTAAACTGTTAAATTATTTTGAATATGTGTCGATTCACTTTAGTTCGTCTCCAAATCTTTACAATCTGCGTATTTGCAGATTACCCAAAAGTTTAAAAAAATACTGTAGTACTACGTATTATTAATTGGTACTGTCATTTTCGTTTCTAAAGATCTTTCATATTTAATGTGTAAAATATTAATTTTATTGTTTTCAAAATTGTACGATTTACTGGTCATGTAAGGTGATATGTATTATCATGACATGGCTGCCTTTTTAATTAATAATTCTGAATTTTCGAAAACACCAAAAAATACCTGCAGTTTTCTTCTTGGAAAATTACCAAAATTACTTATCTTTTATTGGCGATATTAAATCATTTTTCGATAGCCATAAAAACCAAATATTTATTGGATCTTCCTAATACTTTTTTTATTTAAATAAAAATGGACTTGGAACTGAAAAAATTGCACATATATCAGAGGACATTGTTTTTGACCTAGGCCTATTCATTTACAAAGGAAATATTTATTTAAGTGTATGTGTGTATTAATTATAAGCTGGTGATGGTCTTGTTTAATATCTAATTTTATCAATTAAAATATTTTGCACATCTGGAAAAATGTGTTACTAGTAAGGCTAGTGAATTTTAAATTTGACAGTAATAAAAATGAAGTCTTTTCAGTCAGTCCTTTGTCTTCAGTTTATTAGACACCTAATACTATTTGTGATCTATCTACAAAAACTTTTTAATTTTTCTATAGGCCTTTGTAATTAACTTAAGGCTAAAAACTGATACAGTTCAAAATAACAGTAAGTAGGTCAGTTTCTAAATAACTTACATTTTTTATTTACACCTGTAAGCAGTAATTTAAATGGCCTAATTATTTTAATTTTATGTTGTAATAATAAATATCAGGCCTTAAAATTGCAGCCCAGTTAACTGGCTTACTAATATGTGAAAATTTTTTTATTTGTGACCTAAGGCTTAGTTTTTTTTGTTCTGGAAAAATAATATTATGGCCTATTCCAATTTTAAAGAAGGCTGCAATTTTTGCAGTTCTTTAACAAACTTGTTAACTATTTTACTGTAGAATTTTAATACATCTTTTACATTTTCACTTTGGAAAAAGTGAAAATTTTTCAGAGATGTAGATGTACTTTATAAGAGTCCATTTTTACTGATCCTTGTTTGCTATGTCTGAAAAGTAAGTGTTACTTTGAATTTTGACCTTTGAGAAATATTAAAAACCTTTAAAAATAATAGGCAAATTATTTACAAGTGTACATTTTGTTGTCTGATGTTTTAGGGCATAAATTGCTAAGGTCATTACCCTGTTTTTATTGTTCATGGCTAATAATATACTTAGTATGTGTTCAGTTAGGAACTATAAAGTGGAATGTTTATGAACACAAGGTTTTGTAGCTATTTTATTTACAAAAGTGTTTCATTAATTTCCTGTTTAAACTGTTAGTATGGTTATATATAATAAATGGTCTTTTTTCTTTGTCAATCAAAGCTGTTTCTTTGTGTTGATAAAAAATATAGCCTTAAAGTAGCTTTTAGTTAGGAACTATTGAGATAGCATGTGAAGAGTAAAATATATTTTTAATTTTATTGTTAAAAACTGATAAACTTGATGTACTGTCTTTTTCAGTCGGACTGCGGATTTGTTGATGCAGGAGTCAGGATGCCGTCTCGATCACCCCGCTGCTGCCAAATTTCGCCAACATGTTATGGATGGAGATTGGAACAAGGTAATCTTGGGTCCTTGTGTTTGTTATCAATAAATTTGTTTTTCAATACGGTACATGATTATTTTAAATTCTTGAGTAGATTATGAGAAAGAATAACTTTTACTACACTGGACTACATCATGTTCAAATGTTGGAACCTTTACATACGAATTATCTATGGATTGTAAAAGAGATAGTTCATCATTGTTTGTTACTTCTGCAGTCTTCTCACTCATTGTTTTACGTTGATTAAAGAGAGTATAGGAGTATGATCTGAGCAAGAGTAAATCCTGTGAAAATGGTTGAATTCTGTGCAATGCACTCTTCTATTAGCAGGCAGTTTTCAGTCTTTGATTCTTTTAAAATTAGCCAGGAGAAGGCTTATCTTCTAAGCTAATCTTCTTTAGCATGCGTTTTCTTTAGGCAAAGGTAAGATGTGTGTAAAATAGGTAGTTCTACTACAATATTAAGAGCTTTACCGTATTTATTAATTGCTGACTCTCAGGTACAAATAACATTGAAGAGTGTATTTTAATATGCTTTTTACGGTTGATGAGCTCTGCTGTTCCACATGTTTAGACTAATCAGAATATTTGACAGCGTTGTCAGATGGTACAAATGTATCAGCTTGAGAAACAATAGCGTGTGAGAGCCGCAGTAGTTTACTTGTTTCTTGCATCTCGTACTGAACACATTGATTATAGAGCGTGTTAACATGCAGTATTTTAAAATATAATTAGGTGATTGCATGTTCATAGGTTATGACTGTTATTGAAAGAACAAAAAAAATTGCTGACAAAATATATAACAGAACTACAAGAGCAAGTGTTGGCAACGTTGGTGGCAAATGATTGGCTAGCTAAGAAGTTGGTAGGGGGCAATGCGTACGTTCACAGCTCATCAGCCCGAAAAATAGTACAGAAATGAAAATTTCTTTGTTGATCACAAATCCAGTGGATTGGTCTAGTGGTAAAGTCATCAGCTGTTTAACACCTGATTTTTGGAGATGAACGTTCTACGAGGTGTGGCTATTAAATGACGAGACTGACGTAAAAAAATTATTTTTATTTTATACATAATCACTTATTGTCATCTTCAATATACACTCCTCTATCCCTAAAACGCTCCATGCGAATTTTCCATTGTTGGAAACAGTGCTGGAAGTCATCTTCTGTCAGCTCCTTCAGGACATGTGTCGCTTTCTCTTTTACAGCATCCACAGACTCAAATCTTGTCCCTTTTAATGCAGATTTCACCTTAGGGAACAGGTAGAAGTCACATGGTGCAAGATCTGGTGAATAAGGTGGATGTTCTAACACTGAGATGCTGTACTTGGCTAGGAACCTCTTGACAGATAACGCGGAATGAGCTGGTGCATTGTCTTGGTGAAGAACCCATGATTTATCCTTCCACATTTCGGGGCGTTTTTCCTTAACTACTTTCTAAACTACTTTGACGTAGTTTAGAAAGTACCTCAAGTTAGTAATATTGATTAATTGTTTGACCTTCAGGAACCCAGTGAAGTTACACAATCCCATGGATATAACAAAAAAACAATCATCATTGCTTCAAATTTTGACTTGGTCATTCGAGCTTTTTTGACTCTCTGTGAAGTTCGGCTCTTCCAGTGCATGGATTGACGCTTCGTTTCCAGATCATAAGTAGAAAACCATGTTTCATCTCATGTTATTATATTCTTCTACCTGTTCCCTAAGGTGAAATCTGAATTAAAAGGGAGAAGATTTGAGTCTGTGGAAGCTGTAAAGGAGAAAGCGGCACGTGTCCTGAAGGAGCTGACAGAAGATGACTTCCAGCACTGTTTCCAACTAAGGAAAATTCACATGGAGCGTTGTAGGGATAGAGAAGGAGTGTATATTGAAGGTGACAATAAGTGATTATATATAAAATAAAACTTTTTACAAAGTCAGTCTTGTTATTTAATAGCCACACCTCGTATAGTTTAAATCCTAGAGAAGGTCGTTACTTTTATATGGATTTGAATACTAGACAGTGGTTACCAGTGTGTTTTTATAGATGGGGTTCTGTTAACCTTTCTCAGGAATGGTCGGCCTGAGTCTGTGCTAGACTAGTTCTCATTTACATGTCAAACATATCATTGGGTCATGGGGTTGCTTATTGTTCTTAAATTGAGTAGATTGCAATGTACACACATTCGAGATATTAATAATTAAAAATCATAATCAAGAATGATGGTTAATGTTAGGTTGATTAATAATCATGTCATCAGAGTATGTTAAGTTAGGTATTGGTTAATAAAAACTGTACGCTATTTCTCTCTTTTTTTGTAGTGTGTTTTGATTTTAAAATGTATTGTAAAGTTTCATAAGTTTAGTATTCTTATATAATTTATTGAGTAAGTGTATTGTTTTTGGTTAAATAAGAATTATTTGTAATTTGTTTGGTTTTGATTTCCATTTCTGTTTTTACAGGCCGACAATGATCTAAATGAACTAAAATCACTTCTTGAAGGATCATCTCAAAGTTTATCAGTAAGTAATTTTTCATATTTTGTTTGTAGAATTAATATTATTATTCGGATGTTTAATTAAATGAGTTTGTTTTATTTTATTTGTTTCTAATATCTGCTGCACATTTCAAACACCATTAAGTAGTCATATTTATGATTACAGAAAACCATAAAAAATTTTGTTATCAAAATAATTTTCGAACATAATGCTATTTTTAGCTCGTTGCATGGTGTTCTGGATTGTTTTGCAGAAATGAATTAATGTTTGGTGATAACGTGTTTAGGAGATGAAGTTCCTTCTTCTGGAACAAAAATATCTTGAGTACCTTGAAGATGGACGTGTGTTGGATGCCCTGCATGTTTTACGGAACGAACTTACGCCACTGCAACATAACACTGCCAAAGTTCACCAATTAAGCAGGTCAGTGTGCTTATACTTTATTTGTATGTTTTATTAACAGCATGATTATTTAAGATGGATAGTTTGTTACTGTATAAACTGAATAGTATATTGGAAGGGGATTAATATTTTAACATAATTCTAGATCTGTTAAAAATCACAGACACAGTATTTATAATTTTTCTTAAACATTTTTTTAATTTACAAATTAATGAATATTTTACTTTTGTTATCAGATGAGCATACTTTTTGTTATCTTGTTTTCATTTTAACTTCATTGTTAGGTATCTTGATATATTCGTGCAGTAAATATAAAGATATTTGTAAACAACAAAGAATTATTTAGGTTAGGTTATATTTTACGTGTTATTAATTTAGTACTATTATTTATAAATAAAGTTTTGAAATGCATCCTGCCAACCATTAATATAAATTACAGTATAAATGAAATTTATCACCGTACCTTTGGTTGCTTTTCAAGGTTATTAAAAACTTGCGCGCGTTTCGGTGGTATCACCTTCTTCAGAGCATATTATTGAAATTAAAGTTCACAGCAGTTTTTCCATTCAGCCATTTAAATTAAAACTCTTTAGTTTTTTACTTTCTCTTGCCTATATGAATATATAGGAAGGAAAGTATTGTTTTCATGTCGATTTTTCGAAATCGAGTTTTCACTGGATCTATACGTTTTCAGACCCCCTGAACCCAAAAAACATGTTTTTAGCGATTGGTCTGTGTCTGTGTGTCTGTGTGTGTGTGTGTGTGTGTGTGTGTGTGTGTGTGTGTGTGTGTGTGTGTGTGTGTGTGTACAAAATATCTCAAGAACGGAACATCGTATGAACTTGAAACTTAAGTTACATACCACTACCGGACCCGACACGAACATTTTCATCAAAATCGGTCAACCGGAAGTAGTAGTTTATTCATATAATTTTTCACTTTTTTCGATTTTCTCGAAAACTGGCCCTACGATTTTTTTAAAAATCGCCTCATTTACTCAATTTTCTATTCTCTAAAAGATAGGGTAGGCGCCATGTTTGCTGAAATTCTTGGTGAGGGTGTTTTTACGTAAAAAATTGTTTTTTTAAGATTACGGCTTTAATATTAATTTTAGAGCAAAAATGTATATAATAAAAGTTGTAGAGAATTTGAAAACCTACAACTTTTATTTCAAGCATTTTTTTGTATAACGCTTAGTTTAGCGGTAATTGGCGATTTTCTGTTTTTTCTCACGAAAACGAGTGAAAAATCGATTTTTTTAACATTTCGGCCTTAGTATATGCACTTTACGACAAAAGTGTATATAAAAAAATTTATAGAAAATTAAGAGATCTACAACTTTTATTTAGAGAATTTTTCTCTACAGAGCCTAGTTTAGCGTAAAAGTGTGATTTTCCGTTTTTTTTTTTTTTAAGCCAAATTGAGTTCGATTTTCATTTTGCGACATTCACTCATGATTAAAATAAGATTATGTTTTTGAGGTTAGTTTTTGTTAATTTCTAATATTTTATTAATAATGTTAGGTTTATTGTTAATTATTTGCATTGGCAAGAGAAAGTTGTGTGAGTGTTTCACACCAGATTTTTTTTAATCTAAATGACTGAATGGTAACACCGTTCTAAATTTTAATAATATACTTTGTAGAAGGTGGTACCACCAAAACACACATAATTTTTTAATAAACTTAAAAAGCAACCAAAGGTATGGTGATAAATTTTATTTATACTGTAATTTATAGTACTATTATGTTTATGTTTATCTTTAAGTTGTGCTCTTTCAGTCTATATTCCTTTTCTGTTGTTTTCTTTATTGAATGGATTTACAATATAAATGTTTTCATAATTTCTTTTAAAATTCACAAAATTACTTTACTCAGTATGTGAAACTGTGTTTTTGTTGGATTTTGAAAACTTCATGTCTATAAGAATGATACCAAAACAATTTGACTACTCTGGAATTAACGGATTGCGTATCCAGATTTTACTACTGAGGGATAGGTATAAATGTTGATTATTTTATTTTAAAGGCAATTCAAAGGCTATTATGCAGAACATTGAATTCTGAAAACTTTACTACTTTCGTGTAAAGAATGATGGAACATGCCTTGTAAATAAATTTTAATGTTAATCAATAAAATCCTGGCAAATAATAAAGTAAATTGATATTAATTTTGGTTATTTTTCATTCTATCCTGGATTTTATTAATGTAATCAACTGCCGATATATATTTATCAAAGAAAGATAATATATTGGTATTGCTTTATACAGATAAGATATAGATTATGTAATACAAAAGAATACATATTCCAAATTCAGGAAGTGATGGTTTATTTCAGGGTTATTTTCAGTGTGCAGTAAATTTGTTATTTTCTAATGATAATGTTGATATTTAATTTTATACTTGCAGATTATACACATTTCTGAATCGAGTTTACAAACTACACTATTTATACGAGTAGAAAAGATTTCATTATTTGTATTATTACTGATTATTGTTTCCATGTGTAGGAGGGAAATTTTAAACATCAGAAGGATTCTTGTAAAGCTGTCTCCATTGATTACGAAATTCTGGGACTATTAAATTTACATCAGCTTAATAATGTTATAATGTTATTTGGATTTTTATCCGACTATAAACAGCCCACTAATTTGTATCGCTGGATTTGTATTTTATTCTTACTTTTTTGTAACCTATGTTCAAAATTGCATAACATTATGTGATTTCACTTTTGTAAAGTTACTGTAAGTCAGACAAATGCTCTACATCTAAATTTCTGTATAATTTAAAAGTCTATATACTAATTTTAATGACATATTGTTTCCACCAGTGCCTATAAACCTGTTTGAGATACAAAAAAACGGTAATTTATCATTGAAATTTCTTTTGCCATCTTTGAGCTATAATCTTGAATTTAATTTAATGTTATTTTAAATGCCATATTTTCTTGTACCATTTTTCCTTGACAATTTTGGCAGTGAGTTTTTCCACATAGTTAGTAATTTAAAAGCCGATTGTAAACTGAGGACTTCTTAATTGTTTTTACCTTAACTATTAAGTTATTTTCATTATCAATTTCAAAGCAACTAAACTACTGCTAATTTTGAAATATGTCAACAGCCATTGTTAATTTAACTTTAGTATTTTTAAATAGCGTATTGGCCAAGTGATACATACGTTTCTTAATAGAATTTTGTAATAAAATTGATGATAAAAACAATTTATTGATTACTCCGTGTAATAGGCTATGACATTAACTGTTGCAAATGAAAAACTACAAGAATTATGCTATTAATAAAACTCATAACAAAGAATATATTTTCGTATAAACTGGCTCATAATGTAAA
This sequence comes from Catonia carolina, assembly GCA_035578175.1. Classification (NCBI taxonomy): domain Eukaryota; kingdom Metazoa; phylum Arthropoda; class Insecta; order Hemiptera; family Achilidae; genus Catonia; species Catonia carolina. Next base: position 240,239,776 of record JAQMRL010000001.1, on the reverse strand, counting down.
TTGAACCTATCACATGATAGTTACATCATTTTTTTTCAAGTATGAAAATTCAAGATGGCTCCCATAAATTGTATCTAAGTATGAGTAACATCATTAACCTGCCTGTTTACTAGGTTATAAATGTCTTCCATCATGGTTATCTATAGATCTGATCAATGAATAAACTCATCCACCAATCATGCTTTAGTACATATAATTAGTTCACAAATAAATAGTTTTTTATGAATTCTTTATCTAATTATTCTATAGATTTAAGAGTGTGTTTTATTATAATTTAATAAATAAGAGATTATTAATATCCTTTGTATTCTTATATAATATTTTTATTGCTTTTTTTCAGCTTTATGATGTGCAGTGGGCGTGAGGAATTAATGACAAGAGCCAGCTGGTCTGGCAAAGGACAAAAATCTAGAACATTACTTATGGACAAATTACAAGAATTTCTACCACCTACTATTATGCTTCCACCAAGAAGGTTTTGAAATTAATATTTATTTTTTAATATTTTTTCTGTTGTGTAATTTGGTCTTTAATATTACATAATAATAATTTTGTTTTATTCTTTGTTATTTGTCAATCCTGTAATTGGTTGGCAATGGTTTGAATTGTTTCTTTATCATCATTTTTTAGTTTCTGATAACTGTCATATTCTATGTCATTCTTCATTTGGCATGGATATTGTGACCTTGGTCTTCTTGTACTTCTTACATTCTACGTACCCTTGTACTATTGTTTTGATGGTGGAAAATATTGAGTTATTGCTGAATGATACTTGTTTTTTGTAGCCTTTATGTAAACTACGACTCATTGATAGTGTTATCGAATGTTCTACGGGCACTCAAACTGATTCTGTATGTGAAGGCATCTGTAATTAGCTGTTCCAAATAATTTTTAATGTAAATGTCTTTTTAAAAATCATAGTGTAATTATAAATTAGTAGAATTTTAAGATGAAAATTGATACTCTTCCATTATGTGGACGCCATTCTGATTTCCGCTGATTTTTTTCTATTCTACTCTATACAATCGATCGGAACGATTAGATTGTACAGTTTAATTATCTTAAGAATGAAAACTGTAGTAACGTATTTTTCGTTGTTGAAAACTGAGTAAGCATCAGATGTAATAAAAACACCCAGTTACTGGATCCGATGCCCTATATACTCTTCTATTATCAGGAAACCACTTTGATTTTTTCCACTTTTGATGCTTTTCAATCTTAGGGCCGATTTAGTTTTAATTAATTAGCCTATAACCTAACTTAAATTCACCAGCAAGGTTAAAGTACATCTTAGAAATTAACACCCAATGCTGAATGTCAGGTAAAAAGTAATTTCTTGAGCTTTGTCACTGATTATATTGTAGCAATATGCCCTGTTCCTAGAAAAAATTCACCATAAAGGCACCCACGTATTTGATCTGATGTCCTATATACTTTTCTATTATCATGATAACGCTTTGATTTCTTCCACTTTTATTACTTATAGATCTTATTTCCTTTCAGTTAATTAGCCTATAACCTAACTTTAATTCACCAGCAATGTTAAGGTAGATCTTAGAAATTAATACCCAACCTTTTCCATCAGGTAAAATGTCATTTCTTGAGCTTTCTCACAGACTCAATGTTATGGCAGTACGGCTCATTCCGAGAAAAATTTCACCTCATCTGCTTTACATGCAGGAAGATTGAAAATCGTCATTCGCCGTTCCATCTTGCTATTGACTCGTGGAAAAACAAGGAAATGCACAGAATATAATCAATACACTACAGACAATACTGCAGTCATACATAAAGTTAACCGGTTACTTTAATACCGGTTTCAATTTATTTATCAGATTATGAATGCAGTTAGATAACAATGAAATATACATCGGGAGAGGTAATACGATACGATAGTCATGCACTGATAATTTACCGCCAGATACAGGAGAAATGGCAACGGTTATTTGACGGTTGTTTATATATATGGACGTACTGTTTTACAATAATAAATCAACACAATTCAAAATTTATAAATAAATATCTGTACCTAAGAAGTAAAAGGTGTTAACTCCATTTTGGTGATTTTTCAGAAGAGCCAATTAGTAGCTGTATTATCTTTTCATTATTGTAACAAAATTTCAGTAAGTGTTAAAAACTTGAAATTTACACCCAGTTCCTACAGAAAATGCTTCTTATCTACAAATTTATTATTTCATAACTTTGTCAACTGGTATACTCCTTCCCACCCAAACAGGACTAAAAACCTTAACAGCTTTCTTTGCTTTGTCACTTTTTTAAATTCTACATTAGTGTTAACACCAATGTACAATAAGTTGAAAAAAATCTTAAGTGAAATACGTAGTGCTAACATTACTTTTATAAAGAAGCAGCATTTTATACACAACGTTTGAAAAAATTTACCAGTGGTCTACTGTTTACTAACAAACGAATAAAAAAAAATTCAAGCAAAATTTACTTTACTATCAGTAAAACACATTCAATAATGATTTTACAAAAATTCTTGTAGCCTACATCAACTACAAAATTGAGGCACTAGAGCATTTCTTTCTGATTTAAAGGCAGTTTTAACTCAATTTTGCCAAAATTGGAGTTAACACGCTTTACCTCTTTGGTACAGATATAAATTGTGGGTTTTTCCATTTATGAATTACAGTTCTCCGCATGCCATTCACTTTTACATTATTAACCCGGCAATTAAACGGAAAGAAACTTGAAATAGGATTGGCATCCATGTAATTGAAGATTACTTAAAAAATTTCTAAATTAACTTGATAATAAACTAAACCATATAAAAACATATTATTTTATCCAAGAAACATGTGTATCATTTTTGCTTTCTTGTTTGTTATAATGTTTTTTGGAATTAAATTTTATTATTCTGTTTTAGTTTCAAAAAGTATAGTATATTGTTTATAATGTGTATTTATTAGTGTTTATTGTGATTACTTGGTTATTTTTATTTTATTTTACATAAACGTTTTTACTCAAAAAGAGGTGTTATTTACAAATAATTATATTATTTTTCTATTACTTTTAATTGTCATTATTTAAATTTATTAAAAGGAAAATTAAGAGCTTTAAAGAGATGTCCGTGTTAAAGAGATAAATCTTGTAGTTGATTAACTATGATCTTTTGAAAACAGCCAATATTGCCCAGGATCTGGTATCGTTATTTTACAAAAACGAAAGGCTTCAATGCATTAAATCTGGAAATATGTACGTGTAAAGTTAGTATTTAGTGTATTACAAAAAGCATTTACAGTTTGTTATTCAGTTTTTGTTTAATGAAACATTAATTAGTAAATTAGTTCCTAAACAAAAACTAAATTAGTAATTAATTACAAAAAATTTGTAATTTTATTCCTACATGTATAAATCATGTATAGCTATTATTGATAGGCGTGTAAAATTTCAGTTGGCCAAATCTTGGGTCCTAAATATGTTCCGTTTTAACATTTTTTTAGGTACCCATTACAAATCCTATAAGAGCTAATACAAAGTTGTTAAACTACGTTAAGAGTGCATTTGAAGAATTTCTAGTTACTGCGTCATTATTTATGATTTTTTTATTTTAGTTATACATATGTTGTTTAAATAACTACTTTACATTTAGTTTCAAACATGTAAAATCAATTGCTATTGTTTTTTCTTTTAGATTACATACTTTATTATCTCAAGCAGTCACGTTACAAAAGCACTTATGTCCTTACCATAATACAAAATCGGATGACGGATTAGAGAACATATCGTTACTTGTTGACCATCATTGTTCAAGGTAACTAGTTGAGTGTTTTTTGTAAACTTATTTATGCATTTCTGTTAAGTAGCTGGACTGAATGAGTGATTTGTTGTCCTGTGGTTTGTTCAGGAGACTGATTATATTAAAAAGGTTATTTATTTATTTTCTTTTATTGAATGATGATGCCTACAAAAGTCTTGACTTTTGTATAAGTAAGAGCTGATATAAAGATGAACAAAATTTCAGACTTGACTGGGAATCAAACCTGAGATTCATGGCATATGCGCCTGTTGTGCTGACCATTGCATCAGTAACCACCCACGTGTATGTGGTATGTGGTATTTTATTAAATTTCTGTAAAAGAGAAGGATGCTTGTATTTCAAAAAGAAGTTTTCATGAACTATTCTGTTTGACTGATTGAAGGAAAATGCTACGAATGTAGTTTTTTTTTGACAATAATTATATTATTCCTTTCTTATCATTATTGAGGTATCTCACAAAATGCAGTTTAGACTTGAATTCTCTGTTGGTCAGTAACTGTTGCATTGATATTTGTGATGACTTGTCAATTTCCTTTAGAATGAACAGGGAATTTTATTCATGTTTTTCTCATTTGGGTCAACCCATATTAAGTGGTCCAAAAAAGAATAAAATTAGTTGCTCCACCATTTTTATTTTTTTTATAATTTTTTACTGGAATGACCCCAATGGTAGCAGAGTTCAAAACTGCAGTTATTTTTTTGTATCATTTCTCTTTAAAAAATCATGACCACTTTTATATTGCAACCACAAGAATTTGTTATGTTTGCAACCTTTTGCGTTAAATGAAATAACTTATCTCAAATTTGCAAATAGAGACTTGAAACAAAACTACCTTACTCAGTACATTCGGAGTTACATTTTAGGTATATTTAATTTATAACAAATACATGAAATTTTAACGTGAAATTTGCGCTGAAAATTTCCATTTTGGCCGTCTTTAAAGTTTTTTTTAACGACTGGAACTGTTACCTTACAAATTAAATATTGCAATAATATACCTACATTGTAGCCCAGAATGTGCTGAGTTAAGTGGTTTTTCTTTCAAGTTTCCATGGCAAACCTGAAATATGTTATACATTTAATGTGAAAGCTTGCCAACATAAAACTTATGGTCACAATACAAAATGGCTTTGGTTCTTAAAGAAAAGAGTTAAGAAAAAGGAACTATAGTTTTGACTCCTACCATGGAAATCATCCCAGTAAAAAACAAAATAAATAAATAAAATCGTCAAACAACCCATGTGGTCTATAATGCTTTTCACCGTTGATGAACTCTGCTGTTCCACGCATTTAGACCAATCAGAATGTTTGCCAACATTGTCAGATTTTCCGAATGTATCAGCCTGATAAACATTATGTGCGCATGCGTATAGGAGCCACAGTAGTTCACTCGTGTCTTGCATCTCGTACTGAACACATCGATTATAGAGCGCGTTAACATGCAATACTTTATAATATAATCAGCTGGTTGTTATTCATAGGTTATAATTTACTAAAAGACCAACAAAATGACTGACGAAAAATATAACAGGTAAGAGAGCAAGTATTGGTAACGTTGCTGGCAATTCATTGGCTAGCTATGAAGTAAGTGGGTAAGGGCAATGCGTACGTTCAGAGCTCATCATCTGTGTAAAATAATACAGGCCACTTAGTGTGAATTGATCCATTTGCCTATATCTCTTGTTATCATAAGATGTTTACAAACACGAAAAGGTTTCATACTTGGCTGTTTAATTTGTTGCACATATATTGTAATTTTGGTTTTTAACCTTTATTTCTTACAATTTTTTAATCCATTTGAAGTTAAATAGGTAAATAAATACAATATCGTTTCTCTTATTAGGTTACTTGTATCTGATATTTTGTTTTACTTTATTTCTTTGCCTTCTTGTAATGGTTTCATTTTTTTACAAAAATGGAAAACTGGTGGCTTGTGAAAGGGTTATATCTAGATGGCCATTTCAATTTTGATATATTTTATATTAGTAGAAATATGCAACAAACAATTAGATATTATGATTACCTTGTGTATATATTTACTTATTTTATCTAGTAATCATGAGGATGAAATAATAAAAAAAATTATTTTAAACATTGTTATAATGCCATTCATTATAATAAAGACTTGAGGCCTACGTAATATTTAGATGATGTAAACTGTTTTAACGAATTTGCTCAGTTTATATTTTTATTGTGAAGCATTTAATAATTATTTCCTTTTGGTTTATTTAGTGTTTCATTTACATTTTGGTCATTAAAGGCTACTTTAGGTTATGAAATTGTAGCATTGGATTGTAACTTATTAAAATTTTGCAAACCTTGGCTAGAATTTGAGTCCAGGACATTTTCTTTGAAGTTCCCTGTAATTTAGTACTCTAAACTATTAAATTTTGAGTGATAAACAATTTTTTATGAATACATTAGTATTAATATAACAAGTTTTTTAAAACTTTTGATGTTTACCCTTTTTTACTATCTGGTTTTTTCATCTTATAAGTACTTTTGCAGTGTGCACCCCTTCATCAGGTATGACATAAATCTTCTAGAAAAAATGAATCTGAAATCAAACTCTGACAAAAGAAGATGCAGTCTTCAAAATAATAATTTTTCTAGAAGATGTACGTTATACTTGATGAAGCAGTGCGCACCGCGAAAGTACTTAGAAGTTGGAGAAAACAAAGAAGTTAAAAAAAGGGTAAATATTAAAAGTTTTTAAAATCTTATTACATTAATATGGAATCTACTGTTATGATGCTAATTAATCACTTAAATAATTTATTCATTAATATCTAGGAATTTTCACAATTATTTTTTTATTTTACAGGGACCAATTTCCTTGTGAGACAACTCAAATCCTTAATGATCACTGTGATGAAGTCTGGTATTGCCGGTTCTCACCAGACGGTTCTAAATTAGCTACTGGTTCAAAAGACACCACTGTTATTATCTGGGATGTGGATCCAGTCAGTATTTATTTGTTTTGTCTATTATAATTATTTTGTTTAATTTTCATCACCAGGTCATAATTTTCTACAGATTTTATTAGGTTCTTCAAAATCCTGCACATTATTTAGAGAAAAATCCTTTATTAAATATCCTGTTACTTTATGACGTTGAGTTAAATATCCTGTAAACCTTTATTAAATATCTGAAGTTGAGTAAAGGTTTTGTCAGACATTAAATTTCAGTTACATTAATTTTATGTTCATAGATAAGCTTTTCTAGGTTTGTTACTGAATGATTGTAGTTTAGCCCAAATTATTTAAGCTTGAAAATGGTATTAGTTTTCTGTAATTTTCAGCTACATGTCTGTTTTCTGTTCAGCAACTTCTTAAAATATTCACTTCTCCTGTTTCATCTTCATTTTCTATGTATTTGGTTTCTTCCCTTACTGTGTGCCAATGCTGAATTACTTAGCAGAAACATGGACAGGTGTAAGGAAGGCGGAGAGTAAAATACAAGTATAAATACTTGAGTCATGAGAATGCTTTTTGCGTATAGATGGGCTGTGGGAAAGGGAAGAGAAAATTTGCAGTGCTGTCAGCCTCAACAATGAGACACTACATTTCACTATTGTGCAGTTACTACATACATTTTGTAAGCTGTGGTTTTTTGCAGACGAAATGTTTTCTTCGTAAACCTTTTAAGAAAAATCTGACCTTTAATATAGCTTAATTACATAACTAGAAATTATTTACTGTATATACCAGCTACCTTATTCTATTGGAACAAAATCTTCTAGGAATAAATCACGCTCTTTGCTGTCGCTATCACTATCATCTTCGCTATCAGTCTCACTATTTTTACCTAACCGTTTCCTTCTTTATATTTTAAATTGTGAAAAAAGAAACATCATAGTTGTTAGATGCTCGCTCATGGGTTTTGTTGAGGCATGGAAAGGCATTTTTGTTCAGCTTCGACTTCACAATATTAGATTTCGTTTAGCACTGTAAATATTCCGACCTCGTTTTCAAGAAACCAACATTTCTGTTTATGGTAACAAACTGCATATTCATACAGTTAACCAACAATAGGTTCCGCGATATACTGTATGTGCTCTGGGTGTAGTGCACGTTGTTGTGTTAGCTGAACTGATACTAAGGCAGTCGTGCATGCACAGTTATGCTTTTCTTCTTTACCCGTCATTAAAACCAAAGGCAAACTCGTGACTTAAGTAACTATTGCAAAAATTAAATTTTAGAGAAGGAAAGACAAGAAGGGGTAGGGTGAAAAATTATCTAATTAGGGAACAATTGGGGATGGACAACCTGATAAGGATAGTTAGGCAAGGGTATGATGGTTTAGTCATATCAGTGGGGTAAAGGGAGTAGACTGAGTAGTTGCTGTATGTGAAGATGAAGAGATAAAGACTAACGGAGAGACCAAGAGTGAAGTGGATGGATTCAGTTATGGATGAATTGGGGAAAACATGCAATGCCAAGAGAGCAATAGAGAAGAGATGATTCGGTGATAAGAGAGAGAGTTGTGTTGGGCCCAGTCTGTGGAAACTTGGAAGATAGATTAAAAGGATGATGATGAATTTTCTGCTAAAAGAGTGCATTTTTTTCAAAAAAATAATTTATTACTTAAATCAATGTATGGTAGATATCGAAATTTCATTTTTCATAAGCAATACATTTAATCATAAAATATCATGTCTAAAATATATATTAATTTTTTTTCTACGTGGTATTGGTTTGTAAATCTTAGAAAAGCATTGAACCTACACTGCTTGTATGGAAAAGTTGTTTCTCCAAAATTGCTTTTGTTCAAAGAAATCTATAAAAAAAATATTAATGTAATAGTTCATTATTAGTTCACTATTAGTGTGATAGTTCAATTGGATATTTTATCTATTATTGAAATTAACTAGTACCTTTAATTTTTGATAATATTACCTAATTTAAAAACTTTTAATTATATTTATGTTCTTTTTTTAGGAAACATTAACGTGTCATCATAGAAAAACTCTTGATGGACATTCATATGGTGTAGCGTATATTGCGTGGTCACCAGATGGTACTCACCTTATTGCATGCGGGCCAGAAGATTGCCCTGAACTTTGGGTTTGGAATGTTGAAACTGAAGAACTTAGGGTTAAAGTTACCCATTCTCCTGAAGATTCACTTACTGCGTGCTCCTGGCATAAAGATAGTACAAAATTTGTAACTGGGGGTATTCGAGGTCAATTTTATCAATGTGTAAGTTAATAATTTATAACTTTCATTAGTTTAATAATTTGCTAAGAAATTAACTTCTTATAACTTATAGAATAATGAATTTCTTTGAGAATTCAGCCTTCTAATTCCAAGCCACAAAAGTAAAAATGTTCCTAGCATGAATGTGCTGTTCTGTGTTATGGAGTACGTAATTATTACCTTTTCTGAAGTACAAGGTAATGTATTAAACATTAGATTTTTAATTCACTCCATCAAGTACGCCTGGCCCATGGTGTAGTGGTCAGCTTAACTGTTTTCTACCCCAGGGGCCTAGGTTCAATTCCCAGTCAAGTCTAATATTTTTCATCTATCACCTTCTTCATTGTCATCTGCATTAGCAGTAATGTGTAAAACAGTCAGACGTAAACCACCCTTATCCAAAAAAATGCATCAAGTACATTTGTATAAGATTACTTATTAACACTTTCCAGTCTACCATTTTTTTCACGACTGTGCACTACAGACTAAAGTAAATTTAACGTATCTTGCACTGTAGACTGACGTTTTTTCAACTTTTTCAAAAAATCACTGCAGTCACTTCTGTTCTTATCAACAAGGGTATTATATGAAAATAAAGTTTGAAATTTGCTCTTTTTAATCAAGTATTTAGTTGAAGTCAATTATTAAGTTATTTATAAAATAATACTATTTAAAATTACTTTAATTTACTCATTTCCGAAAAATTTTTTATGAAACTTATATCAATATCGCTTTCATTCTCCGCAGAATCGTATGATTCATCAATGTCTGTATCATCTAATTCCGACCCAGAATCTTCTGCAAAACAGTCTAATGCATCTCTAGACATCGTTTCATGAAATGTATAATAGCACAATAACAGTAAAACACATACACTGCAAACAACGTGGCCTTGTAACACGCTATGTCGGTACTCGGTAGTAGACGCTACGGTTCGATCTCACGCATTAAGTAGCGGTCAATAGTTTCGTCGATATATCAGAAAATACTAATCGATTCAGTCATTTATCGCTGTAGGTAAACGGAGAACAAAGTGAACTAAATAACAGTTAAAACGGGAAACCGATACCGTACGGGTAGCCACATTTATAACAATGTGAAAGTAGCAAATGTATGAGATACGATTGCCGTCTAGGGATGTATATTGCCGTGCCCCGATGACATACGTTTGCCGTCGGTCGGTGTATATCATCACGGCCGTATCACGTACGGTTGTCGTCTCGAAAGTGTTAATGTATAATGTTAATATTTAAGAAGAGAAATTTTTTGTTCCTATTGCATTATTTATTGTTTTTTTCTTAAAACTTTGAATGGTACGTTTTAACATCAAGTATCACTGTACGATCAGGTACTTTGTTAAAATTTGTTCACTTACTATGTCTATTTGTTATTATTTTTTGTGATCACTTGAAAGTTTTTTTACTCACATTTCTTTAAATTTATTTATTTGTAATGTTAAAGTTATGAAATGCATAAGAAATTTATAAAATTCATAGCCCTGTTTCCAGTATCCAAACATGCATTGATATGCTACAAAACTAACAAAACTGCAATTTTTTTAAATAACTAAAATGTAAACTGTAAAATTTTGTAGTAAAAATCGAATAGTCAAAATATAATGTGGAGTCTCTTAATCACATTGTCGTAAAAGAATTTGTCATAATACTTATTATTTTCTATTTGGAATTGAGTTCAAAATGCCACAAAAGATGAAAAGTTTCAAAACAAGTATATTTGCGCTTGTTCCTGTTCAACCATCTGAGCAGAAACTAGTATATTTGGGCATGCTACTTAAAAGGTTAAAAAGAGTTACTTAAAAATAACATTTTTGTAAATATTAATTTTTACTGTATTAATTTTTTATTTTTTATAGAACTTACATTTCATTTAATTTTCAAAAATGAGATAAACAATAATAATCAACCATTTAATTTATTTAATTTTAATTAGTTTCATTTTATTGATTAGTTTTGGCTGGGAGGATTAAATGATGATAAAACTAAATGTCTTCAATAATGTTTTAAGTTTTTTTTTTACTTTATTGTGGAACTACTAACTCTATAAATTTATTGCAGACATAGTGTTTGTAACAGTGAACTTTGTGCTCAGGATAAGAATGATGTATAAACTACTGAAGTAAAAGTTTTATAAAGTAAGATAACCAATATGTAGTGTACAATACAAATTGTATCAGCTGTAGGATTTTTCATAATTTATTAACATTATAATGTATATTTTGCCAATTTTTAACCCATGTGCTGTGCGAAACCACTCAATGGTTGTAGAAATGGTTAAGTGCAGTATGCAATAAAACTTAATGCAGTGAGGTCAATATACGTCTAAAACCGGTTATTATATTTATTTTGTAGAAAATTCCTAAACGCAACTAATAGCATTTACAGAAACAGAAAATGTTGAAAAAGTAATTACTTTATTATTGTTTTAGTTTGAAGAAGGGTAGGCTAGAGTGTTGATAAATTTTTTGTAAACAGATACCGCATATAAGCCGTCCGTAAGTCAACTTACAAACACGTTTTTTAGTTTGTGTGAAAGCTGTGACGTTTTTCTATAGGAATTTGCTTTTGTTATAAACGGTTGGTTCTACTGTACGTTGAAGAAAAGGGGGAAGGGAGTGGCGCTTGACAAAATACTACCTGCAGTGTCCCCAAACAAGTCACCCTTCATGTCATTCTCCTGCAACCAACAGAATTGTGAAATATACGCACGTATTGATAAAATTATGCTTTTCAAATGGTTTTTTACAAGTAAAATCTAACCATATGAATGTGTGTGTGACATCACGGGAAAGAAAAGTAATACGGCCGCTGTGTATTAGAAGTGGAACAATACGGAATAGCCGGAGCCTTAAGGGTTAATATCATTTAAGATTGCCTTTCTATGATGAATATTAATAGAAAATATTTATTTTAATTATGCGCTTATTTTTACAGGATTTGGAAGGAAACATATTAGACTCATGGGAAGGAGTTCGTGTAAACTGCCTTTGGTGTCGGTCAGATGGAAAATCTGTTCTTGCTGCTGACACACATCATAGAGTTCGTTCTTATAATTTTGATGAACTCTCGGATACGAACATGTAAGATTTTCATTTTTTTATAAATAAATTTTTATTTAAATAAATGAATGAATTCTTTATTCCATTGCATATAGTACAGTTCACAGAGTAACAAGTTTAATATACATGGTAGCCCTATATTTATTTATTTTATTAATTTGTTTCCAGGGCCATGCTCTATACAGATTGAGTTGCTAACAATTTAAAATAAATGCCAATAACAATAATAGAATAATAATAATAATAATAATAATCTGTAGTAATAGTATATAACGCTGTAAGACTCTAAGTCTAATACAAATACAATAAAAATTAATTTAATTTGTTTCCCACAGCTAGACAATATCAGTCAATAGTTAATTAGGAAACATTTACTGAAAAACTTCAGATATCAGGTATTTCAATTATTTTTTTGTTGATTAATGTTTATTTTAATAGTGGTGTATTTTTAATAAGGAAATTAAGGAATAAATAAATAAGAAATTCATAAAAGACTTTCGATACAGTACGGGAACAGTGTTTTGCCACAACGGAGTGTCTACGAATGGATTGAAAAATTCAAAAATGGTCACACAAGTGTTATGCACGATGAAGGAGCCGGATGACCGTTTACCGCCATAAATGAAGAAAACATTGAGCATTCACGTGAAATGATTCTCTTAGACAGATGAGTAACTATTGACAAAGTGGCACATCGTCTGCAAATTAGCCACGGTTCTGCCTATGAAATCATTCACAACACACTTGGATTTCATAAAATTTGTGCAAGATGGGTCCCAAAACAACTGACACTGTTGCATAAACAAACGTGCTTAGACATCTGCAACAAACACATTTGGATCGCTATGGTAACGAACGGGACAACTTCTTAGACAGGATCATTACTGGTGACAAAACATGGATCCATCATTATGAGCCGGAGAGTAAACGGCAGAGTATGGAATGGAAACATCCAAATTCACCGTGCAAGAAAAAATTCAAGACCCAACCATCCGCAGGGAAACTGATGCTTACAGTTTTTTGGGACTCGCAAGGTCCAGAACTGGAACATTATCAGGAAAGGGGCACAACAATAAACAGTGTACATTACAGTGAGATGCTTACTGCCAAGCTAAAGCCTGCAATTCGAAGCAAACACCGAGGACTGCTGTCAAAAGTTGTTGTGTTGTTGCATGACAACACCCATCCGCATACTGCTGCCCGTACTGCTGAAACGCTCCAGAAATTCAATTTTAAAGTACTGGCTCATCCTCCATATAGTCATGATCTTGCTCCTTCTGATTATCACTTGTTTGGTCCGCTCAAAGAGGCATTAAGGGGCCGTCGATTTACCTTGGATAAAGCATTGAAAGAAGCGGTGCATTCCTGGCTCGCATCTCAACCAAAAACCTTTGTTAATGAGGGCATCAGGAAACTTGAACAACAATGGACCAAGTGCGTTGAAAAGCAAGGGGACTATGTCAAAAAATGATGTAGTTGTAAGTTTCTTATTTGATTACAATAAAATTTTATAACTACATTGCGGATAATAATGGAGTTACCCTCGTAATTTCAATAAATTTAGTTTTACTGTTCAGATAACCAAATCCTCATGTTAAAACAAATGCTTTACTGTATTAAAATATGTGTAAACATTTGAACAAAATCGGTCTAATAGTTTTTGAGTAAATTGTCTTTCTTTTAAGAAAATTAAAAAACCTTGAGTTGTAAAAAATCTCAAAAATTAAATGATGTACTTTATATTGACCTATTTTCTTGGTTTAAAACATTTCTGCAACCCACTGGGTTGGTCTATTAGTAAATTTGTCGCTGGAGTCAGTTGATTTTTTGGAGACTAAGGTTTTGTGGTTCAGTTCCTAGTAAAGGTACTTATTTTTGTACAGATTTGAATACTAGAGAGTGGTTAGCGCTGTACTTTAATATTTGGAGTTTAATTAACTTAACTCTTTCAGTAATGATCGGCCTGAGTCTGTCCAAGACTCATGGAGTTGGGTTTTGTTCTTAAATTAAACAGATTGCAGTATACACATATTAGGGTAAAAAAAAACACTTTTGCTTCACTTAAAAATCCTTCTGCTTCATACATTCTGGATGTTCATCATTCTCATGCTCCCTTTCTAACCTTCTTTGTCTTCTACCCATCCTTCCAAATTCATTTACAAATTTTTGTAAAGTTCTTTTTTAAACTTCTTCTTCTTCTGCCTTTCAAGGATTAGGCATCTCCGTCTGTTTCGAACCTCTCAAATCTGCCCATCTCCTTTTCGGGCATCCTCGTTCTCTCCTGCCCTCCGGCTTATAGCCCAGTGTCTGCTTAGGTATCCTATCCTCCCGCATTTTGTTTACATGCTCTAACCACTGCATTCTGTTCTGAGATAACTTATCGTTTATAGAGAAGATGTTGAGTTCTTTCCTTATCTCGGTATTCCTGTAACGATCTTCTCTATTACACCCATACGTATATCGAAGAAATTTCATTTCAGATGCTTGCAATCTGCTCTCCTCTCGCTTTGATAGCACCCAAGTTTCACTGCCATAGAGTAGGGTCGGCACTGCTAATGTTTTATAAAATCTCACTCTCGTGTTTTTGCTGGTGCTATTTTTTAAAGTGCGGTGGATAGTTCCGCATATTTGCTGAAATCGGTGCATCTTTTTGTAAGCATGTTTATCTTGTTGGTATGTAATGTTGCAACCTAGATAATGAAAGTGGGAGATTTGTTCCAAAATATTATTATCTATAACAATTGTGCTTCTGACTGGCTCCTTCCCCCGAATGCCATTACCTTTGTTGATACCTTGTTATTTAAACTTCATCAGTTAATTTTAAGTAATGCATATTTAATTTTATCATTTTGTAAAAATCTTTTTTTAGTGATGTACATGAACATTTAAAATTTTTTGTTATAGCCTTCAAGAAGATCACCCGGTGATGACATTTTCTGTTAATAAAACTGACCGCCTGGCACTATTGAATGTTGCCACTCAGGGTGTCCACTTATGGGATTTACAGGATCGATGCCTCCTGCGCAAATTCCAAGGAGTTACTCAGGGGCATTTTACAATCCATAGCTGTTTTGGTGGTGCTAATCAGGATTTTGTTGCTAGTGGTAGTGAAGGTATGTTACATTCATTTAATTGTTTTCTGGTCTCCTGAAAAATGATAGTTAACAGATATTTTGTGGGCCTTTAGCGTTTTAACAAAAATCTTCTTAAAGAATTTCTCTTTTTTTTATTGCATTTTTTCAGTTTAAAAAGCAGGAGGGTAAAGAGAATCTGGAGTTAGGATTCACATGATTTGGTTTAATCGGTATTAAGAATCAAAAAATATTGTTATCGACACATTAATAGCTTAAACCATATGGTTCACTAATGCTATCTAGCTATCCAAACATCCTTTTAAGATCTGAGATTCTATTCGCTAGTGTTGCTGCATATTTAATGTTATTATCGGTTTTTAATTTTATTACTATAATTAACAGTAATTATTTTGAAAAAGTAATGTCTTGTTTTTTGATAAAAGGTTTCAAGTTATCTTAACACCTATACCCACTAAAAAACATAAAATGTAATAGTACTTAGCATGTTTATTCACTTGTTTTTCCTTAAATGGGGGAGAGAGAGCATTTTATGGCATCTTATTAGATATGCAGTTAACACTTTCACTGCTGATAAAAAAAAGGTTTATACTTTTACCAAAGAAAAAATTGGCATTGGGGCTATTCTTTATTTCAGTTGTTCAGCAGTGAAAGTGTTAACTTTTTCACTGCTGAACAATGAAATTGTTCAGTTATCAGTTAAAAAAATTAAATTTTTGTAAATGTGTTACTTAGCACACCTTCTTTGAATCTGCTCATAAATTAATTCATTGTTTCTATGTTAGATTTTATTGAATTTTAAATTGTTTATGTAATATATTGTTTTTGTTTGTGTAGATAATAAAGTTTATATTTGGCACATGAAAAGAGAATTACCGATAGCTACTTTAGTTGGCCATACAAGAACCGTAAATTGTGTCGCTTGGAATCCAGTACACCATCAAATGTTAGCTTCTGTTTCTGATGATTGCACTGTACGAATTTGGGGTCCATCTGATAAATATCGTAATACAACACCAACATCATCTCAATCATTTTCAAAATCCGGTAAATAAGTTGATTATGTTATCACTTAATGTATAGAATTATTATTCAGTGTACGAGATAAAAAGGTAAGAAATAAATATTGTGTATTTTTGGTAAGTCTCTCTGCTGTACATATACATGCTGATTGATTAGGGAAAACATAACCATAATTTAATGCATATTCATTCTTATGTACATATTATTGTCTTCCTTCTATTTTGTTTTCTATTCACTGTGTATGTATACACATATAGATGGTACATTTGGCTAGTTTTAAAGCTTTGGCATTGATTGTTAAACAGGATTTTTGTATTAATAACTGCAGTACTACCAAACTATTTTATTTCTTCAGATTGCTTTATTAACCCTTTGTGTGGCAGGTTTTAATTTAATCATATCATTTTCTGTTTTCACTTGAAATTTTTTATTCACATTTGAAGAATCATGGGAATAACAATTAGGAGTCCATATAACAATTTTACCAAGTCATGGTGATATTTTTATTCGATTAACATGTTTGTAACTAATATATCTATTTATTCTTTATTATTAGTCTTCATTTCCGGTTAATAGTTTTTTATTAATTTAAATCAATAACCTTAGATTTCTATTCATATTTTACACTGTGATTTTTAATCACAATATAATTCTAATCAAAGTTTAGTGAAATCCTCATAGAAACTTTTCTAATAAGTCAATTCCTATTATAAAAAATTGTAAAGAGTTGATAGATAGATAATTTAAATAAATAGGGATTTCAACAAGATGTGCAATAACTTAATAAATAAAGTCAGCTGATTCTCAATAACTGGTATGTTTATGACAGCAGTAGATACTGATAATTGTTTAAAGTGCTCTTAACATTTTTGTATCATGGCACACTTGGTTTAGCAGGATTTGTCTTTTGTGTTAACATGTTGATAATACCTCTGCGGCATCAATTGAACTTATCTGTGTAACAGATGACACCTCTTAGGCATAATGGTTCATTTGTATTTCTGTAGATATTATTTTTTGCTGAAATAGTATTTTTTGCCTTGTAGTACCTCGGCTGTTACTTAACGGCCGCAGGCCGTTTACTCTGCGCTCTGGAGTGATGTTCTTAACCTCTTAACAGTCCAATTTTTTCATCAAAACTGTTGTTACTTTGCCCAGTTTTTTTTACATATTCTTTTTTAAAAAATAAGTTAAAACAATAAAAATTATGTTAAAAATCATACAAACATCAAACACTTGCATATCAATAATTAAATTTTGTTAATAAACACCATTTTGTTCACTCAAAACTGAATTTATTAAAACTAAACTAAAGAAAAAATGTTAAACTCGTAAATAAATAAGTCAGGAAAATAAAATAAATTAAAAATGAATAAGCCATGTAGTTTTAGGCAAAAACACGTGAAAAAAGAATAAAATGACAGAAATAAAACTATTCATTCCGGCAAAATTGTAGTAGACAGAATTTACAAAATGCAAGAAGTGCAAGCCAGCCCAAACATTCAAAAATCAAAGCTTTCTTACTTTTATAAGTTTAAAACAATTAAATTTTTCCATAATACTGTAGAAGAAAAATAATTAACAAAAATCACAAAAAAACAAACTAAAAATAACCTCACACACCACTAGAGAATATAAACAAACACTCGTGAAATCTTCAGCTAATTCACGATAGCTTATCAAAAAATATTGCTACTAGCGCTTCAGTTTGAAGCTGTGACAAACTTAAGATTTACATATTTATTTAGCAAAGTAGTATTATGTTAGAAAACAAAATAAAATGGGACAATATCTGGCAACATAATATTACATCAGGGGCTGTTAATGATTAAGGTACTAGGATACTGGTTCTCATTTTTTGCAATTTTTAAAATGTCAGTTTGTTCGTAATTGCTATTACAGTTTTATACACTTTGTTTTCTAAAGGTTTTTTTATTACCGTGGCATTATTTCCTAAATAACCACACCATGTTCTGCATGTTAAAGTTATCTATTCGTTGGATCAATATAATAATTCATATTCAAGAGATTGTGGTTGAAATTTTTGTTGCTTATTCAATATTGTAGTAGTGAAACTAATAAAAGAAGTCAGCTTCCCAGGTATGAGGGTGAGTCAAACATAAACTAGACTTTTGTTAGTTGTATAGATTTATTTATGATAAGAAATTACAGTCAATGTTTTCAATATTTTTTCAAGTCTTCTTTACACTCTATAGTTTTCCCAGGATTTTGAAAGCTTGAAAATCCCTTTTTCAAAGAAGTTTCAAGGTTGACTTATCAGCCAATTGTCTTCATAATCTTCAAAAGCTTGATAGTTTTCAAATTTTTTTCCTCCCAATGCTTGTTTTAAGGTCCAAACAAATGGTAGTCACGAGGGATAAATGTAGATTGGAAGAGAATGTTCAAGGGTTTCCTAATGCATTTCATCAAATTTGCCCTTTGTCAAAGTCATCGTGTGAAACTTGGCTTTGTCATGAAGAAGAGTGTCATCTCTGATTGGGATACTCCATCTTTCGGTTTTTGTAGACAGCTTTTGCTGACTCCAACAGCTGGCATTAGTAGGTGGAATTCACTATGTGTTGATCATGTAGGAAGTCAATGAGTAAAACTCTCCTCCACTCCCAAAAACAGTTTTAGTACTTTTCTGGCAGAGAGATGGATTTTGGCATCTGTGACTAGATCTTGGGCGTCGATCGTAACCTTGATTTTCTGAAACTTTGACATCCACCTTGTTAGCTCAATTTTGAAACACTTGGGTCTTCTGAGTAAGGGTACCGTTACCAAACTGCTTTTATCTGAGCCAAAATTCCTGTTCGTTTAACACCTTCATTAGTTAAAAACTTAATAATAATAAGTTGCGCAACACACTAAGGGACTTCTTGCTCAGTCATAGCTGTACTGGTGACAAAATAGAGATAATGTACCAATTAAGTTCCCCATTCTTAATTCACCGACCTTAAATGTGACATTTCCGCCATCTGGCTTGGGATGGCCTGACAAGAAATACAGAAGACATTTCGTTTATATTTGACTCACCTTCGTATTTTAACACACAGTATTGTAAGATAAGTAAATAAAATATTTTATAAATGGAAAGCAGCAAATGTAATATACTGTAAAATATCACTTGGGAAACTTTTCCCATGATGAATATGGAAATCGGGTGACCAAGGTACGAAAATATGAATAAGAGTTTTTCTGTACTGTCCATTAAACTATTTTATTTGTAGAAATGCACTTTAATTCGCTTTTTCATTTACTGTATTCTTTTATTTATTTTTTGTAAATTACAGGTTGTTTGGTGGAGGAATCTTCTTCATCTTCAAACGGAAGTATCTGGCACGATATGCTATCGTAGTGAATTTTTCTTTTTTTTTTTTAATTTTCATACATCCTTTCCTCTTAGCTTGCCTTCTGTATTGTATTCTTCTATACCCTACATTTATATATTCCTACTTTCTCCCTACTATTGCACTTTATAACTTTTGTCACTATTTTTTAATAACAAAAGAATTTGGAAGGCTCATATATGTTCTCTTATTTTATTGATATTATTTCCGGGAATAAGATAACTATTATTTTTTATTTATAATTACAACTTATAAATAAATATTAACAGGAAAATTCTGACAAAAATGTAACCAAGTTTATGTTTGATTTATGTTATCATCATAAACGTTTTTCACAGGATTTGTTTTTAAATATTTTCATAATCATCATCATTTCCATCATTGTCATCATAATTTAAATAAATAGCTAAATAAAAAATTTGTCCAAACAATAGTTGGGACATTATTTTTAAATCATCTAAGTAATAGATACAGTAACGTAAGATAATATTTTGCCTTAATAATACTGTATTTGATACATAGGGATATAATTTTACATTTTTTAAACTGTAAATAATTTGTAATTATTAATAATTATTATTATATAAATATAGATACACTTTTTATAATATTTATTATTAAAAGTATTAATATTGTTAAATGATTTTTGGAATTACTTAATTATTTATTGGTTATTTTAGTAATTGTATTATCATTTGAATTTCAAAATAATGTTTTCTGTCTTCATTGTAATATATCTTTATTACAATTGGCCTATAATTTTAACAGAAATTCAAATTAGTTGTAATTTTATTTGTTTTAAATTACATTATACTGTATTCAATAATAAATGCCTATGCTTGTTCATATTTTGAAGTTTGTTTTTGTTAATAAATTGTTGTAAAAATAATCGAAAAATTTAAACACTCTGCTCTTGATGAAATCCCAAATTATTTTCATGATTTTAAAAAACTGTTTGTTTTTATTTTAAAACAAGCTGTATAAGAACCCAGCTAATCCAAACGGATTTCTAATTTTTATGACATACTTTTTAGAAATAAAAAACGTATTAAAATGAAATTTGTAAAACTAATGACAAACAGTGTAGTTGGAAATTGAATATGAATATTACCAGGTTCTTAACACAAGATATACTTTAGAAATCAATGGTAAAATATTTCTTCCTATTCATTAGCAACTACAAAAAATTATTCATTGTCACTGCATCTGGCTGCATAAAATAACTAATTGTTTGTTGTCATAATGCCAATAACATTGATAATTATGCAATTTTTCACCAGCATTCCATAAACATGACATCTGTGTGCGTAGTGTTGTTGTGCTACTGTATGTACGGCTTCTAAATTTGTAATATGCAACTGTGTTATATAACAGGTGTTTTATTCGGACACAACCCTGATTATAAGAAGATAGAAGTAATACATCGGTAAATTTTTTGTCCCCCAATCGGTATGTTGGCAACAGTGTACTCCAGGCCAACTACCTAAGACAGTTAAAATGTTCCAGTCAAGCATTAGTGTAGTGACAGCAGTCGTTTCGTTATATTGTATCAGCAATGGTTTTTTCCAAGGAAGAACGCGTGTTTATTGTAGAGACTTACATAGCAAGTAAATCTTACAAATGTGTGCAAGATAAGTTTCAGTTGAAATTTCCCCGTTCTGCCGTTCCAAATAAATCGTCAATATTGCATTTGATAATAAATAAATTCCGTAGAACTGGGAGTGTACTCGATGAGAAACCACTTCACCAGCCAACAAAGTTCAAGAACTTCCGCGGTTAACTTTTTTGGCTGGCGAGGAGATTTCTGATTGAGTACACTCCCAGTTCTAGGGAATTTATTTATCAAACGCAATATTGATGATTTATTCGGAACAGCAGAACGGGGAAATTTCAACTGAAACTTATCTTGCACACATTTGTAAGATTTACTTGCTATATAAGTCTCTACAATAAACACGCGTTCTTCCTTGGAAAAAACCATTGCTGACACAATATAATGAAACGACTGCTGTCACCACACTAATGCTTGACTGGAACATTTTAACTGTCTTTGGTAGTTGGGCTGGAGTACACTGTTCCCAACATACCGATTGGGGGACAGAAAATTTACCGATGTATTACTTCTGTCCTCTTATAATCAGGGTTGCGTCCTTAATAAAACACCCATTATTTTACTTGTTTTTAAAATAATTTTCAGTTAATCTGAAAATTAAGAAATCTGAATAATTCCTGGTCCCAATTAGTCTGGATTAGCGGGGTTGTTGTGTATTTTGATTAGTGGTTTGTTCACAAACTTAATCCTTTCCACTCGTATTATTCATATCTGATTGCCTGATTGATTCATGTTTATTTCAACGTAGTATTGCTTACCTTCACATTCTGTTTTTTTTTTATATTTCTAAATATTGATCATTTTCCATCTCTTAACCTTATTTAACATAATTTATCAACCTTATGAAAATGAAAATTGGTGTACTTTCATTAAATATTCCAAAAAAACTACAATTAGGCAAAGATGACATACAAACAAAACACAATAACCTTTTCAGCTGGTTTGATCCTTATGATCTACTTAAAACTGTTTCAGTGGATTTAGCATCACCAGAGTATATAACATATCAAATGAAACTTTAGAAAATCTTAAAAATAGATGTTGCACATTTAGTTACGTACAACTAAAACTGAGTTTTATATAGATGACTGAAAATGCAACATATTCTGTAGTTTAAATGTTTCATAAACATTTAAACTAAATTTATATACACTGATGATGATGGATCCACTGAAATGTTTATGTAGATTCTAAGAATAAAGCAGCTGAAAAGGTTAGTAAAATTTATAATATCTATAAAATTGATTTCAAGCTGCAGGATGCATTATAAGATATATTTTTGACTGACAATAACTGTATGACTAAATACATAGAACATGGCATCTTATGAATCTAGGTTCTTTTATAATGTGAACAAACACATTACAATAGAAAGAAGAAAGAAAATGGTAGTCATTCTGTTATCTTTTAAACATACTAAAACCTTTATATTTGATCCCACAGGAAGTAACATGCAACAGAAGTTCAAAAAGTTGCCGGAAAATGTCAAGTTCAGCATGACAGATGAGGGACAACGGTAAAATACATATTTCATGGTTTAGAAGATACTGAGTGGAAAGGGTTAAACGAGATATTTGTGTTTTTAATTAAAGTTTTTTATGTTTTGTAAATAACTTACAATGATGCTGGATCATCAAAGAAAGAGCTGGGGCTCTCTCTATTCAGAACATTTGTGTTTTTAAAATTTCATATACATTGTTAATAATTTTTTGTTTACGAGAACCTTCTTAAACAGGAATACTATTTAAATAGGAACAACAATTAGCCTCAGATCTATATTGTTGAATGTTCTGCTTGTTACTTCCTATTTTTTGAATTTCACAAAATTATTAACTTTTGAAGCTTTAAATAAACGAGATAACAGAAAATTGTATTATCCTATATTTTTGTGATAATTTTTAAATATTTGTAAAGAATACATTCATTTTGTATTACTGGTTAATTTAATGTGAATTTCGATTTTGTTGTTGCAAGATGTAAACAAGTGATCTTCATCAACATATTTTACACAAATAAATAAATTTACAAACAAATTTGATATAGTTTTGAGGTTGGTAAACAAAATAAAAAAGTGTTGAAATATTTCATCAAACTGCTTTTGATATTCTATAATTATCCTGTTAAAAAATTACTGTTTAATAATACCAGTTGAAATGATAATAACACAGAAATTTGTGAGGATTTTGTAATTGTCCAGAAGATAAATGGATTTTAAATGTTTTGTATGTACACGTAATTAAACATTAAGTATTGCAGTTTTTGTAGTGAATGAAAAACTTAAATCTTTTTTCATCTGTTAAAAATTCAGATTTATGTGCATCAATGTTCTAGTATAAGTAATATTAAATAATAAATATATCACTAAAATTATAATAACCTAGACAGTTGTGTGTAAAATATGAACAAAACAATTATTGCTAGATGTTGATTTAATTTTGACAAAGTAAAACAACATATAGTATTTTATCGAACGTTTGTTTTAGAATGAGTGAATTAATTATCTACATTGAGTTTGCACTGTGCTTTATAATTTTTTTGACAAGAGCTTTAAGGAAACACTCTGTGGTTGCTTTACATATTCTCTCCCACTCTTCTTTTCATGTTGTGTCACATTTTTTTCTGTTGATAACAGGAATTTCTATTAAAAAAGAAATTGAAACTGTGTTAGTACTATGTATTTTAGTTCAATTGTAAAGTCCAAATTGTTTAATAATTGATTACATTTGAACCTATTAATAAATGGATCCTTTATATTGCATTAAAGTTATTTGGTTAACCTCTGTAAAACATGAATTTTTAATCACCTCAACTTTTTCATGGTTGTATCTGGATATTTCGATAAGAGGTGTATTTTTTGATTTTTGGTTGTTAATTAATTTTTAATGTTAAATATTTTATACTTTGTCAAGAGTAGAGAATTTTTCTTTACAATTTAAACACAAAATTAAAAAAATTTGTTGCATTTATTTATGTAGGTTGTATTTTAATGATAAAAATAATAAAAAACCATTTATAAAAAAAGTAGGTAAGGTTACAATATTTTGTAGAATATACAGGTTTATTAAAACGAGAGTTAATTAATTAACAAAATTTAATAACATGAATGATTAATGTACAAATTTTTATCGAAATTGTTTTTTAATAGGTCTAGTCATTTATAAACAAAAATTGTCATTTATTTAAATTTTTTCTTAAATATTTAATTTTATTGTCAGTTTTCTCTTTTATTATATAAAAAAGTTTGAAATATCACAAATATTAATTTGTTTCTTGTAAATAATTGTTACAAATTATTTATTAGGTTATAAGTTAAAAAAAATATTTAAAAGTTTGTAAGGATTTATAATTTTTAATTTACTTATAAAATCTTATTATAGATCGCAAATAAATTTTGGTGTTTAATTTCAGATGAAAATTTTTCGTTTTTTTTTTAATATTATTGATTGTTATTATTCATTATAATATATGATTGAAAATAAAATTGTATAAAATTAATGTTTAAATAATCGTACTAATGGTAACATTTTAAAGATTATTATTACTTGTATATGATTTTTGTAATAATTTTTATAAATAAAATTTATGATTATAATTTCTTTTTTTATTTTATTTTTCATATTATTTATAATCGACGGTGATTTATTTCAGTTTTTTCTTGTGACTGATATTTAGATTTTTTTCAAATCAATCAAACATTAGAATGTTGTAGGTTATTAATCAGTTTTGTACAATGTTTTAACAGGTTGAATTTTCAGAATTAGAAATTGGAGTTTTGCCAGTTACAATTGAAAAAATCTAAATTGTTTTAAAAAATGAGTGCTTGGATAAAATATGTTTTGAATTAGAGGGAATGTACTTTACAAGAAAATTTTTACTCTTAATAATAAATTGAAGTTATTTTTTGTATACTACTAAATAATAAGAGTCCATCACTCCCGGTTTATTACATTTAAAAAATTATCTAAAAGTTAATTGCAACTCAATGATAGGGACTGAAATAAAAAATAATAGCAGTTTCATTGAAAAATCATATACTGTGGACAATTCGAACTGGCACATTTCTTGCTCTACATGTACTCACAGTTCCGCTTAAAGTATATCCATAACCTATTCTTTCAACAAGGTCTACAACTTTTAATGTACAAAAATGCCTATAACCTTATTTCAATGTGTTGTTGTTTAGGTCATCAGCCGAAAGGCTGGTTTGAACCTCTAGAGGTTTTACTAAGTAAAATGAGGAGTGAGGTGGTTTACCAATGCCTTCCTTACTGAGTGAAAAAGTACACTTATCAGCATGCCGGGCCCTCTGAAAAGCACATATTTTCCACTCTGCAAATGACACTTTCACTTCCTTCACCACAGGGTCTGGCTGTATAATGAAATTCATTACTTTCAGAGGAGATAACTCTGAATAGTGTCTTTTACACTTCTACCTCTTCTGTTCTTAAATGATTCAGTCATTTAATTGGCTGACCATGTGATAAGAAACAGAACTCTTTATTTTAGCCCTGCAACGAACAGATTGAGTGTAAATAATTTGAC
This sequence comes from Catonia carolina, assembly GCA_035578175.1. NCBI lineage: Eukaryota > Metazoa > Arthropoda > Insecta > Hemiptera > Achilidae > Catonia > Catonia carolina. Next base: position 240,214,098 of record JAQMRL010000001.1, on the reverse strand, counting down.
ACTCCACAAAGATAAAAATAATTTTTTCATTTTAAAATTGTATTTAATTTGTCCCAGTAAATAATTAAACTATAAATTACAAGAACTAAACTAAACTCTACAGACGCACGCAACTAACCAAAAAAAAAAAAATTTGAATATATAAATAACAGAAAATCATGTAGGAAAACAAATTAGTCACGTCATTATATCCGACGATTATTAGTAACAACAGTGAAAACAAAGCGTAGTGACTGTACTGTCGTTGCATGGCGAAAGGCGAAGAGTGGAGTAGATAAACACCAAAGCTGCTTGTGCCAATTCTAATTTTCCAAGGTATACCTTTGTAATCATTAACTAACCAACTTAAATTCCATGTCAAATTAAAGATAAAATTAACCTCTATTTGTCAAAACCGGTTTAATATTCTTCAAAAATTTTGTTTTTAAATATTTGAAACAAAATATTTTTATATTTTGTGACCTAACTAATTTTTCTAAGTGAAAGAAAAAAATGTAGAAGTAAATAGGCGATATTTTATGTAAAATTATGTCACATCATGGTATATTTGATTACAAACACTGTGGTAAAAAAATTATGACTAAACTATTTTTCAAGGCTGATGAGCTCTGAGCGTATGCATTGCCCCCTGCCCACTTTATAGCTAGCCAATGACTTGCCAGCAACGTTGCCAATACTTGCTCTTGTAACTCTGTTAAATATTTCATCAGCCATTTTTGTGGTCTTTCAATAACAATTATAACCTATAAACATACAATCAGCTGATTATATTGTAAAGTATTGCATGTTAACGTGCTCTATAATCGATGTGTTCAGTATGAGACACAAGACAAGAGTGAACTATTGCGGCTCTTATACACATGCGCGCATAATATTTGTCAGGTACAATCTGACAATGCTGGCAAACGTTCTGATTGGTCTGAACGTGTGGAACAGCAGAGCTCATCAACCGTGAAAAACATATTAGCTATCATAATACTTGAAGTTATGATTTTTCTTTTCTTGAGTTTCAAGATAAAATTAATTTTTGGGAAATGAATGAAGTTTTGTGGGGCAACTAAGTTACACAGGAACAAAGTTAAGTATACCATTTTATTCAGAACAATTCGGAGTACATATTTAGCCTAAAAATGAATTTTCTAAAAGCCATTTTTTTGTGTTTTTCTTTTTAGACTTCTCGCTTAACTAATTCAATTATTTTTTCCTGTTTACGTATACCCTGACCCATTAAGTACATGCTTTGTTCATTAAATTCTGTATTTCTTCTTTTCATTATGACCGTAGTAAAACCTGAAATTTGTTATGTTTAGGGCTGTGCAACAATGTACTACATTTTTGTATTTGAGGTATATCTAGAAAGTAAGTTCTGTTTGGTAATAATAACAAAACGAGTACAGATACAGATGTTTATTGCAAAACAAACTACAACTTGTCCATTATCTTTCCTCATAGTTCCCACCATTTTAGAGGCACTTATCATAGCGTGGCACAAGTTTTTGTATGCCTTCTTTATGGAACGTTGCCTCCTGCGTTGTTAACCATGTGCTAACATGTCCTTTGTGCTTGTCATTGTTGAATTTTTTTGTCCACCAAGAAACGTTTTCAGTTGCAAAAAGAGATGAAAGATGAACACTGAAGGTATACCAAAAATACTGCGTTTTCCTAAAATGTTGGTATTAAACGTTAAGTCAGAGAATGCAAAGTTAGTGACCGGTTTGAAACAACTTAACCAAGTATTAATGTGGGGTTGATCAAATGAATTCTATTATCTGTATTCACAATTGAAAAAAATTGTGAAATAGATCTTGGTTGTTTCATGGCATGAGTCATATATAGTAAATCATATTGTATTTGCATTTTAACTACAGTTACAAAGGTTAAAAATTTACATTTATTTTCCTTCATGTATTTATAAAACAAGTTATATTAATTGGGTGATTTTGACAAAATTTAGTCTATGGGTGTGTTTCCACTGTATTTCTGGGTGATTTCTGATGTTGATAAATTTTAATATTGATGTTAGTCCACTGAATAACCTTGCCAAAGACTTGGAAACCCCTACATATTGTATAAGATTGTCCAGTAAATGTTAAGTACAGTAGAACCTCAGAAATTTGAAATTTCAGATAATATAAACATCTTTTGATTTTCTAAAAAAATTTTATTAAAAAATGAAGGAAAAATAAGTATAACGAATCAGAAACAAAGCTAGTGTTTAGTAACTTAAAAAAAAATTTTAATTTGTATTAAAGATTGAATACAGCACCTTAATTAGCAGAAACAAAATCTGTTATATTTTGACGTAAGGAACTAAGCCTGCGTGATGATGCAATGTTGAGCTGGCGCTCCATTAACATCATGTCACGAAGCACTAGCAACAACTGTTTTTGATACAAGATCTGTCAAGATGTCTTTTTCACTTTCCGCTTGGTATTATCTTGATGTTGATTGTTGATCATGGAAACAATATTGTCATCACTCAAACCTTGATGACTGTTGTAGTCACTTGAAATTCATAATTGGAGACAGTTTTCCTCTGCTTCTTTGTGTCCAGGGATCAGTTGGACAAATTAAAGTAGGTCTTTATTTTGGGCCTGAACTGGAAGATTAGTTTCTTTAAACTGAATCACATCATAGTTACTGTAAATTACTCCAGCTCATGTTCACTACCCTCAACTTGTTTGCCTATTGGCTCCACTGTACCGTGTGAATGGCTGCTAACTCTGTGTTATCTTTCACAGAACACCGAAAATTAGTACTCTACTGCATTAGGATTGGAAAAGTTTGGATTCCTGAGGTTCCACTGTATTTGGAAAAGAGTTAAAAATTTCAATTATTTTTTAGAATCTTCACTATTTATGTATTCATTCATTCATAAATATTTTCTATTTTAGAACAAAAACATTAATTTTACAGTGCTTTAAAATGTTGCATTATCATAAAGTAGAAATTCTCGAAATGTATGTTTTAATTTCATGTAATATGTGCCTTTCATAAAATGAAGTTTTCATTTTTTAAATCTTTTATATTAGCAATTTTATGTAGTTTATGACGTATTTTATTATTTAAATTAACAAAATGTTAAAATTTAAGACCTGAGCAACAATAAACTATTTCATAAATTGACTGAAATTAATACAAATAATTTTTATCTGCATTGTAAATGACTCCTGATGTATTTATTAACATGACCTAAAATTTTTGGGTTTTATAGAAACAAATTTTTTTGTGTTGTCCGTGTAGCACATGCCAATAACATGAAATGAATTTCTGTGCACTGTCAAAAGTTCCTCTATTCAAATTAAATCCTGATCTTTGATGGAAAGAAACTAAATCAGCATCCTGGAAAGTTTTTAAAAGAAATAGTGACCTGAAATTGAAATTACTACATTAATCAGACTTATGGTTATAAAATAACCTTTTAAAGGACAACTATTCCACTCAATAAACTAGAAAGATGCCTTGTGAACTACACATGAAGTTATTTTTAGATTATAAATTTTGATGAAAAGTGTAACTTCTTAAATTAGTATTGTGGGTTTGTAAGCTACGATGTCTAATTCAATTATTCTGATGTGGCTCTTCATTCTGATTTGTTAAATCTGTCACTTTGAGGTGAGCATCTCTAGAAAACTTTTCCATATCAATTTGTTGTAGATATCTAGTAAAACAGTTGAATATCAGAAATTAGTACTTTAACTGATTGTTAACAATTATTGTGTAGCTAAATTATGCTAAAAAATACCACATAAAAATGTTATTTTAAAAAAGATTTATCAAACTGAGGAAATTTACAAGTTTTATAACTTGTAATAAGGTGTACCACCCAGGGTTTGAAAATGTTTTATGACAGTCCATTTTAAAACGTTCCACACCACCCTCTGACTCACTAATGGTCAGGCAAATGATGCAACATTAAACTAAAAATTATTTTATTTTGGTTTTAGCTATTAGTACTGAAAATAATGTGCATTTGTCTTTTTAATTTTGCATTGTGCTCTGAGGCTAAATACTTAAACAAATATAGGAATATCATCTTTTCAATTATTTGTTCAAACATTGTAAACCAATTAAGGTACATTCTATTTAAATCTTAATTCATTTTTTCTAAAATTTATCTTGCCCCAGTAAGTTGAAGAGTATAAAAATTTAAGTGTTGGAGGCTTTAACTTGGTGACTTAAATTTGTAGCATAGTTAGAGTATATATATATATTTTTTAAATTTATTTCAAGTCGCATCAACATCTTGGTTATTTGTGACTATTTTGGGTTAAGGAATTGTGGGTTTGAACTTCTAGTAATTTTCCAGACCCTGGCCAGGAATCAAACTGAGACCTCCACTTCGCACCGTAGTGCGCTAACCACTAGGTCACAGAGGGGGCCGAGTATAATTTTATTCTTTATTAGATATCTTTTTCAAAGCAGGTGACAGTTAATTTAAACAAAAAATAAAATTCTGCATTTTTCCATAAAAACATGCTATCGGACATTTTTTATTCAATATTAAATATTTAATTAATGTTATGAATATAACCGAATAATATTGTCCAAGCACACGCTTTTCGATTTGATTTAGGAAGTATTAATTAGTAGATGAATATTCAAAATACACTAGTTTAATTATGTGTGTATTTTAAAAATGATTTCTTTAAACATCCAGTTTTTGGTATTTTATCTATAATTTATGGATGTCAGAATTTTACGTAAAATTTATCAACGTCCAGTTCCAGACATTGACCCATAAAGAATTATATTTACAAAATTAATAAGTATCTAATATTACAAACTGAATTATTAGATAGATATTTTTTATGATATTTTGAAAAACTCTATTACTTATTTTATGTAACCCACCGGTCTATTGGTATAGTCATTGCTATGACTCATGAATCAGCTGTTTAACAGCTGATTTTCAAAGATAAATTTCCATGGTTCAAATAGATAAGGTAGTTTACTTTTACATGGATTTTTATGATAGACGGTGATTACTAGTGTACTTTTTGATGGTTGGGATTCAATTAACCATACTCTCTCAGGAATGGTCAGCCTGATTCTGTACAAGACTACATCTCATTTACATATCTTCATTTCATTGGGTCATGGGGTTGCTTATTGTTCTAAATAGAACAGATTGCCACACACAAATCGGATTTTTAAAAAAAATTTCATGTAGTGAAAAACATTTAAAAAAATTAGAACCGTATCAAAATTCTTTTACAATTAACCTCCTCGACAACAGATGAACACACAGGCTGAAACGTTTTAAAATATTGAACTTACCATTACGATTTAGTTAATCATTTAATCTTTTTCTTCTTCTTGTTCTACTATTCATCATGTTCATCATCGTCTTCAGTTTCAACAACTTTGTGTTTCAAGATACTAATGCAATAAACAATTCATCAAGTTTAGTTTTATTTTTTGTTCACAGTTAAGTCTTTTTTGAAACACACTACTAAATGTGGTTTATATTTTCATTATAAAAATGCTTTAACTCAGATTTTTCTCATCTTTGCTTAGAATTTATTTACGTTTATGAAGCACCTGATTGCTAAAGAATTACTCTGTTAAAAAAAATGTAATGAATAAAAAAGTATGAGTATTTCTCTCTTTAATTTCCATTGTGAAAAAGTACTCATTATTGATGATTCATATTTTTCCCCACTTGAGGGTGTTTATGAATGCTTAATGAGCATCATTGCACTGCACGATAGTTTTTGGTGGAGGTTAATCAACTGTTGCAACTTCTGCAATTCCATTGTTTTATGAAATATTGGCAATGATATCATTATTAGAATGATTGGATCATCATAATCTTCTCCTGAAAGCCAGAAACTTATGTTCTCTAAACTGTAACTCTAATAATACCTTGGTTCAATGAAACTTTCAATAAAATTGCTGAAAGTTGTTACTGTCATCAACATCAACCGAATCTAAATTTAATCCTGTAGGCTGAGAAGGGTAGGATGCTTCTTTTTAAACCTACAACTGCTTCCAGGAGACTCCAGAAGGGAGTATAAGACATATCAAGATAAAACTGATAAGTCTAAATTTTAACAGAATGTAAAATTCACTATTTACTAATTAATTTATTACCACTCCTTGCTGACTTCAATAAACGTGTCATTCAACCATTTATATGAAATAATAAACAATTGCCTCGGCATTCACTCAGAAGTATATATTTTTACATTGTAAATCCTCATTTTAATGGACTAAATAGGAGATTCACACAGTCCATTATATCAAAATACAATCGGGCAACGGAGCAATTTTTGTTGTAGCTGTTAATTTTTAGAATAGTCAAAATCGTAGCCGTTTTAAATGTTTTGTAACCAATATAAAGTAAATATATTAAAATATTTTTTACGTACCTCGGTTTTTCCATGGAAAAAACTCGTCTTAGCAATGGTAGTACATATTTTGATGTCACAAAATGGGTGAACAAACATGGTGTAGGTTAAGAAAAGGTAAAACAGTTGTATAATCCTATTTTTTACACACTTTACGTTATTCTTACATCAAAGTTTTTTTTACAGTTGAAATTAAAATGGAAAATATAGTAACATAAAAGGGAAATAATTATTTTAATCACTGATATGAAGAAGATTGAAGGGATGGGAAAAATTGTTCATTTTTAACTGAGTGTAGAACTGATGTTACTTTGTAATAATAGTTTCTTTCAAATCCCTAAAATGTTCATAAAAGTTTTGGACGTCTTACTCTCGATAAATATATGTATGAAAACACTGTATTAACGCCATCTACACTTGAATGCTGATGGCTCATTCTCACTGTTGTGGGTTTTTTAATTTCTCTTGCCAATATGAATATATAGGAAGGAAAGTATTGTTTTCATGTCGAGTTTTCACCGGATCTACACATTTCAGACCACCTAAACCCAAAAAACATGTTTTTAGCAATTGGTCTGTGTGTGTGTGTGTGTGTGAACAAAATATCTCAAGAACAGAACATAGTATGAACTTGAAACTTGAAACTTAAGTTAGATACTACTACCGGACTCGACACGAACATTTTCATCAAAATCTGTCAACCGGAAGTAGTAGTTTTAATTGTATTTATTCACTTTTTGTGATTTTATATTCATTTTTCACTTTTTTGTGATTTTCTCAAAAACAGCTCCTACGATTATTTTAAAATCGCCTCATTTACTATATTTTGTATGCTCTACAAGATAGTGTAGGTGCCATGTCTGCTGAAATTCTTAGGGAGGCTGTTTTCTTGTAAAAAAATTGTTTTTTTAAGATTGCAGCTTTAGTATGCATTTTAGCACAAAAATGTATATAATAAAAGTTATAGAGAATTTAAAATCCTACAACTTTTATTTAAAACATTTTTTGTTTAACGCTTAGTTTAGCGGTAATTAGCAATTTTCTGTGTTTTTTTTCATGAAAATGTGTAAAAAATCTATTTTTTTAAAGATTTCAGCCTTAGTATGGATTTTACGACAAGCAAAGGTGTATGTAATCAAATTTATAGGTAATTAGAAGATCTACAACTTTTATTTAGAGCATTTTTCTCTACAGAGCCTAGTTTAGCGTAAAGAGGGATTTTCCATATTTTTAAGCCAAACTGAGGTTGATTTTCATTTTGCATCAATCACTCATGATTAAAATTAGGTTATGTTTATTGAGATTAGTTTGTTTGTTTATTACCAATGTTTTATTACTAATGTTAGGTTATATTGTTAATTATTTGCATTGGCAAGATAAAGTTGTGTGAGTGTTTCACAGATTTTTTCTAATTTGAAGTCCATTATAGCAAGGATATAGTGTATTTTATACCAATAACTATTTAGAAAGGAATTCGTGTACATTGTAAAATGCTTCATCAATCAAGTATTTTTTTAACGAATTTTAATTACTACAACTTTTTAAAGCTTGTGGTAATTTATTGAAGTATTTTCTACAAGAAGGTTTTTGTTCAAACAATTTACTGTTGTGATTAGCAACATTGTAATCAATTCTGTTTCTTGTGTAGTGGTTGTGGATATTTTAATTTTTTTAAAAGGTATTTTGCTTTACGTACATTATCACTTCATAGATGTACAAAGAATAAGCAACTGAAGGAACTGATGAATTGAAAGGATGGGCTGAAGAGCGACTAGACTACTGAGATTAAATGGTACTATTATTTGTTGAATTTACAGGAAAAATAATTTAGAAATTTGTAATATTTTATATAACTGATAAAAATCCCTAACTATAAACGTGATTTGATTAAAATATTTCTTTTTTCACTGGTTTAATAAATATGACTAATTTGATTCTACAAGCACAATTTAAATGCCTTTCATCTATTATGAAATTGTATTAACTGATAACAAAAAACAATAAACAAGACTGTAATTTGTTAATCATTGTAATTTTTAAAAGCAATAAATAAATCAGTTTTATAATTTATATTTCAGATTTAAGTTGTGATGTTCCTAAAGTATAAACTGTAACATTGTTTTCACTGTTATATTGGTTTATGTGTTAGTACAGTTTTGCCTTCAAAATAGATTATATTTTTATAGAATAGCGTAATGTAATTTTTTAATTTTTATATCAAAAATATTATTTAAGACAATTTCAATTTTAAAATAAAAATTAGTGTGTATTTAATTAATTAGTAACACCAAAAAATCAATTGTGAAGTTTTAAAATTGTTTTTAAATATTTAGCTGTAGTAATTTATGTGTTTTTTAATAACGTTATTCAGTTTATAAATTTGTTATGATTTTTGTTGTTATAATCCTGTTTAGAATTAAAATATTATATTTTAAGTGATTTTTATAGTTTTCTTTAAGTATATTTAAATTATAATTTAGTTAAGATATTAATCATAACTAAAACATAATAAATGTAAAATATTATCAAAGTTTTCTGAGGCAATGAATTTAAAAGTGTTTGACAGAACATTCACTAGTGAGATAATTTGGGTCTTTAGTTAAAGGGAAATTATCAACTTTTCACGTATTAGCCTTTTTTGTAAATTCAGGTTACTGTGCTTTATTGCATCAAAATTGCCTTGAAATCTTGATGTTAAAAAAATGGTTATTTGAAAAAAATAGACGCTTGATATTAAAACAATTTTATATTTTGTGTTATCTGTGATAAAAAACAGATATTGTTAGTTTATTCATTTTGTATTTATATCATTCTTGTAATTTTTTGTTAGTAATTTTTTTGAAAACAGTTTATAGAATGCTGTATATAATTTTGGTTCCAATCATAGGAAGTTAATATTTTAAAATACAATTTATTATTGTAATATCTTCTGTTTTTGAAATAGAGCCATCCAAATCTCAGGTTTATTTGTCAACAACTTTGCTGACATTTTCTTTATTATTAGTATAGTAAACCCCAACAACCCCATTAATTTGAACTGATTTCTATTTTTTTTCAAAAATGCTTTTTACCCATAAAAAGTGTATTAAAATAAAACCTTAGTAATATTAATATGAAAAGTTTTTTTAATGAGCTTCTAAATATAAAAATTAAATTAATAAAATGATAAATAGTGTAGTGGAGAACAGAAAGTGAGCGTAGCTGAGTTCTTAACAAAAGATGTTCTTACTATAATTCGCTTATTGGTAAAATATTTCATCTAGTTCATTAGTGATTATGAGAAATTATACATTTGTACTACAGCCTGGTAGTGATGGGGCTTATTTAACATAACAGGATTAATAACATCGTTATTGGATTGAGGCAGTTATCATGATAACAGGTTATTAAAAACACCCTGTTAGCTGTTACTTTATAACACCGTGATTCAAAGCCGTTTAAAAACTGATGTTCAAATGACGCTTGTCTGCCTGTTATAACAGCATAAAACTGTTAAAACTAAATGAAGTTATCAATAACCTTTTTGTCTAATAACACCACTTTTAAGCTTAACTACGTTATAATACTGTTATTAATACAAACACAAGGGTGGCAAATCTCTCTTGGACCCAAAGTTATAGATACTGAAGTCACGAGTTTGCCTTTTGCGTATGTGTGGGCTGTGATGAAGGGAAATGATATATTTGCAGTGCTGCCAACCTTAACAGTAAGACACTACTGTTAAGTTTCTACAAACATTTTGTAAGCTGTGGTTTATTCCGAGAAAATGTTTTCTTCATAAACCTTATAAGAAATAAATATGACCTGTAATATTGCCTATAAGTAGCTTAAGTAAATGACTAGAAATTTTTGATTTACTGTAATTACGAATGAATCGCCTTCTTTAGGCCTACTATTGCTGTCACCGGCGTTTTCATTATCAGTCTCTCTAGTTTCTACCTAACCGATTTTTTTTTACCAGCTGTCAACAAAAATTGAAGAATAGTTTCTTCACGTCCTTAATTTCCTTCTTTATTTTTCGAATTATGAAAAGAGAAACATCACAGTAGTTAGCCGCTCGCTCTAGACTTTTGTTAAGAGGCACGGATTGGCATTTTTGTTTAGCTTCAACTTCATAGCATATTATTACATTTCATATTAGATTTCGTTCGACACTGTGAATAGTTTGACCACGTTTTCGAGAAACCGACATATCTGTAACTAACAGTTAACCTACAAAAGGTTCTGCGATATACTATGTATGCTCTGGGTATGGTATAAGTTGTTAAGTTTGTTGTACTGAAATCAAAGCAGTCGGGCATGCGCACTGATGATTTTCCCCCTTTACCCCTTGTTGCAAGCAAGGGCAAACTCGTGACTCTAGTGACTATAAGAAAAACTGCACTATTTCCTGTAACCAAATACAAGTGTGCGGCAAACCAAATGCAATTTTTCGTGAACACAAGTGTGGCCAGTTCCGCTGAATCTTTCACGGACACACAGCCAGGCACCATAGTTACTACACATTATACACCGAGCCAAGAAGTCAGCAGCCATGCATCCATAAAGGCATCAGCAGGATTAAAGCAAGTCAATACTTAAAACAAACCATCCAGCAAGTTGTGATGTCGCTGCCGGACGATTTGTTTAGACTACCATTTTCTGTAACAATAAACCTTTGTACACAAAATCTACCTGTTAGTAAATTATTTAGTTCACTTCTTTTCTGCATGTGTCGTGCTATTACTTATTATTCTACTACATAGTATTGTAGGCTGGACAATAACATTGTTGTTTTAATAACAGGTTATAGAATCCTGTTATCGAGCAGGCTGTTATTTTCAGTAACACGTTATCAAGAAATAGCGTTATTTCCCATCACTACTGCCTGGCTGTATAAGATTACCAATTGTTTGCCACTGTAATGTGGAAAACATTGATGATGCTATATTTCACCAGTGTCTCATAAATATGACGTCTGTGTGTGCTGCATTGTTCTTCTATTTCCAGTGCTTTTCGCTTTGTATTGTTGAAGAAGCTGCTCTGTTACATACATTGAATCATTTCTTGGATTATACTTTATTATTATGCCCATTTTTTTTTCAGGTAATTCGAAAATTACAAAATACAAACAAGTTCAGTCCAACCCAATTAGTTCAGATTAGCGGGGTTGTTCTGTAATAACAGTGGTTTATATTTAAGACGGTTTGATAATTTTCATGAGCAATGGTTTGTAATATTTTTTGATAGACAAAATTAAAACTAATAAAGTAAAATTTCATTTTACTTTCTTACTATATGTTCACATACAATTTCAGTTTATAATCTTTTCACGATTATATGTTATAATATGAACGATGAAATAAAAAAAACAATTTTTTTAAGCTACATAGTAATTATACAATTTTATTAACACAATAAAAATTTTATTAATAATGAATTTTCTTAAAAATATAATAATGTAGTTTCATGTAATTGTGTATAAATAAGATAATGTGGTAAATTAAAGTTATAAATTTAACAGTTTTTAAGTGTGATCATTTTACTATTAAATTTTGTAATATTAATCCAATTTAAAATATTAAATGTGATTTATGGAAGTTTATTTAATAAAGTAGAGTGTATATTTGTTAAAATGTATCGAGATTGAAATGCATGAAGTGAATTTTGGGTAGATTACACGTATAAATTTTACAGTATTGCATTATACTTGCTTGTTTATTGATGTAAGTAAAACTTACATAAAGGTGTTTTATTGTTTGCTACTCATGAAGTTTTCTGTAAAATTTGTAAACAGGTAATGTGATTTTAATTATTTTCTGTGTACACATTTAATAAATTCTAACACAAAAATCGGATTTTCTAAGAAAATAAACACTATAATGCATAAATACAATGTGGCATGGCGCATTTGTTACTTTTCTATTAAAAAATTTAAATTAAGTAAACCAAATGAAAAATTTATAAACAAAATAAAACCATATTTTTATTTGTACCATATAAACTGTACTAAGCTACATATTCTATCATTTTATCAAAATGTAAATCATTATTTATTTAAAATGCAAAATCTGGTCCAATATATTTTTTATTAAATAGAGATTGTTTATCCTTAAATACACAGTTCTACTGAAAAGATTGAAAAACTTTTACATGTTTGTAAAGAGTTCATTTTTAGGATTCTACAAAATATCCTAAAATGAAAACTGTATAAAAATCCTGTGAAGTAACAAAATAAATAGAATAACGTTTTGATGGTGCTACTATTCTTGTGGTGACATTGGGAAGTTTAGAAGGATCGTTATAATGATTGGAATTGTTCATTTAGGTGGATATCTTAATATTAATAAATAACACTAATTCAAAACACTGAAAAATAAGACTATAAGTGTTAATTTAGTTGTGAAATTGGTTGTTTAGAATAAATTAGTATTATTGTGCGAATTGATTTGCAAGGGTCAGCTAGTTCTCTTTAAAGTCCATACAACGACTTAAAACTGATTCACAAGTATTCGACAGTAACTTATTTATCTTCATTAACAAAGGTAAATGCATTTTTAATTAACATTTTCAGTTCATTTAGGTTCTGCAGTTTTGAAGAAACTGCTCATTCTGTAATAATACACCGCAGACTATTAATACACACAAGTGTTAAATCGGGGGAACATGGGGATCAATCGATTGGATTGCTGTAAAAAGTTTAAATTAGTTTCACTACTGGCAGTGATTAAATCGCTGTACTGCAATTGTCTGTCATGATCATCACCATAAATAGTGCGGATTAAAGATGGATGGTATGGATTAAATTGGAAAGCTTGTAGAATTTTTGGTATGGTTCTTCATGGTATATAATGTGGTTTAAAAAATCCTTCTGAATTAGTCTACCAGGGCTGGCTAGAAAAGCTTCAGCAACCTTTTTCATTTTTTGTACTAATTATCCTGTTACATGGGAAAGTGACATATGCACCACCTGGTAATTTAGCAAAATTGTATTTTAGATAGTAGTATTTTTACATTTTAAGTAATTTCAAAGTGACTTTTAATACGGTGCACTGTTTATTATCTTTTTGATTTGATAATTTGAATTAAATTTTATGAGCCATTTCTAATGATTACATTCATGACGGTTTACCATTATGTTTTATCCATATTTTATATAATATAATCAAATTTTCAAGCTGAAGATACTAGCATTCTTTGTTGCTAATTGCTTTCAGTCTTGAAGCTTATTCTGTACGAGGGAACAAATTAAGTAATATGTATTACAAATTACCATGTTATGCTGGCACACGTAAAAATGAATTTAATTTAATGTAGAGCGGTGCCAAATAAGCTTGCCGGTGAAGCTGCGCAAACAGTTCGGATTCAGACATTAGACTTCGTGTCTTAGTACCGAACTGCCTATTAAATCACATGTTCTAAACAATGTAAATTATCATCTATCAACGACATTAAAAACATTCAATTGCAAATATTGTATATAATAATTTACATCTACCACGTACAACACATTACAGACTAATGTTTTCAGGTTAGCTGATATATACCATTGTGAGAGCGACGTGACTGATCACAGCTAGTACAGCACTGACCCCCACCACTCGCTGAGGCAACCAAGCTCGCTATTACCAAAATAAACCATCTGTGCACTCAAGAAAACCGGCAAGCGTATTTGGCGTCCGCTCTACATCTGTTTTACTACAAGAACTTTTTGTGGGATTTGAAATGATAACCTTTTGATTTAAATACAACAGGTAGTAGCAATAAAAAAAATAGTTGGGCTAATTTTGTTTTGTGATATTTTCCTCACAATTCTTTGAAACCTTCTGATCACGTACTATCCTATTTTGTTTTGGAGAAGTCAATATATTTCTGTGTTAAAAATAATTTCTCCACCTTATAACTCAATGACCATAGCCTTACAGTATTTCCTATAGCCTCTTCCACAAATTCTTTCGTAATAGTGTTATTTATATTTGTTTTTTAGTTTTATTTTCTTTTTAAGAACTGATTAAACTGGAACAGCATGATAATTTGGTCTCTGCTTATAATTAATATTTGCGAGAAATTCACCAAGAATATGATGAAGGAAAACTAGTAGTTCTTTAAGGCTTGTTTACAGTTGATCTATTGCTTAGATGTTGTTAATAACAAATAACTGCTGCTGGTGGACTAGAACTACAAGATATTTTTATTATTTAAAATTTAAAGAAAACTGCAACTTCTGAAGTAAATATTTATTCATTTAAATGTTTTATTAAAAGGGAATTTACAATTTTGCTGAATATGCTGCATGGTCAGTGTGATCAGGATTTACATGCAAGCTCGACGTCCAGGGTTCGATTCTTAGTCAAATCTGGCACTTTTCCACCATTTGCATTAATATGTAAATTTAGAACTAAATCAAAAAAAAAAATAATAAATTTTGTTAGTTTTCAAATAATATTGTAGTTAACAAAAAAATAGATGACATAAAAGTTTTTAATTACAATTTTTTCTCTTAAAAATATTTTTTTGTAACATTTAGTGTTGAATAATTTCATAAAATTTTTATGATGTAATTTTACATCTTTTCATTGTTTTTAAAATTCCTCAACTGCTTGGTTATTAGTGATTGTGTGTGGTTATGGAACAGGGGATTTTAACGTGTAAAAATTTCCAGACCCTAGCTAGGAATCGAACTTGGACCTTCTGCTTTACAATCTAGCATGTTAACTACTTAGCTATGGAGTTGGCCAAAATTTTTTGGTGATCTATAGTTGTAAAGGAAGTTATTCATACTAAGTTATTGTTTAAAAGAATTTATACTTTAAAATTATACTTTATCTTATTGTAGTCTCAATTTTTTTATGGCATTTAATGACCTTATTTGTCAATATTGTTTAACTGACCTTTACACTATTTATTTCACCTAATCAGGGTTGTAAAGTGAATAATCATAAAATATTTTAAAGTTATAACCTAACAGCTTCAACATGAATTCAGTGATTATAAAACATTATATAAGTAAACCTACTTATAACAAATTTCAATTTAACAAAAACCTTTAATTTGCTACTTTTTTTACAATACTGTAGCAATTTAATAAAACAATTGTGTAAAGTTACGCTGTATTACAAATGCATAACTCTAACAAAATCGTAAAAGCAATCCTTGAAGGATGTTCTATAAATAACTCTTTTAGTTTCTGTCCCTAAATTGTACCTTATCCATATTACAAACTCAGAGAATTCTTGGCAATATTCAAGAACTTTATTTGTTATTTTTCTGGAATTAATAAAAAAGCAATTCTTGAAATTTATTGTCTAACATGTCTAAAATGATTAAACATAGGTACTTTTATTTGTTGTTTGGTATATTCCCTTTTTTATATAGCCTGAAACTGAAACGTGAAGGTATGGGAGTACTAGTTAAGAGCGATTATCCGCTCACCTTGTGTTTTTTCAACAACCAAGTAGTTATTGTCTATGATGAGGAGGACCTCAGCTACATGTTGAAAAACTGAAAGACAAGTGCCAGAAAGCAGGATTAGAGATACATTTTGGGAAAACAGTTTTAAACTTCCAAGAAAATTTAAAAAAAATCAAGGGTACGTACTGATAATTTAAATACAAGAGGTTGGTTTACTGAGACAAGCCAGAACAGTCGTTAGGTAACTAGATTCTGTAATATTAAATAAGAATATCAATACCAAAACTAAAAAATCTATTTTCATATAAAGGGCATTCAAAAAGTTCCTGGAATTGTCTTGCCAAACAAGAGATAAGATAGCTGAACTAGCAATATGGTTGCATGCACACTCTTGTTTGAATTTGCTTGGACAGTGCATATTGGTTTCAATGCTCCATGCAACATGGATGTAAGTGGTTGTCAACCAACATAATGTCGCAGTTTGAACAGCATGTGAACATCAAGTTCTTGTGCAAATTGGAAAAGTCAGCTTCAGAGATGCTTTTGGACCTGCAGCAAGTTTATGGTGATAAAACTATCTGCTGTTTACAATTTGGTTTGCATGGTATAAAAAAGGACAGGAGATGTTAAATGACAACAAGGAGTGGAGCAGAAGACCGTCGACATCCTGAAATGAAGAAACAATTGCAAAAGTGAAACAACTGATTCTAGATGATCAAAGAATGACAATCGTGGAGTTGGCGAACGAAGTTGGTGTCACACAGGGATCAATTCATGCCGTTTTACTTGATGATTTGAAGGTGAGACACATTCGTGCAAAGTTTGTTCCGAGGCTGCTGAACATGGATCAGATGGAATGTCGTATAACAATCACTGGCAAGCTGTTTGAGATAAGTTTGAAGGATCCTACATTCCTCCAACAGACTGTCAATGGTGATGAACCTTTGGTGTTCGCCAACAACCCGGAGATGAAACAGCAATCATCGGAGTGGCACACATTATTATTGCTCCCAGACCAAAGAAGGACATTGAATCAAATCCGACGACTCAGCTCCAACAGATTTCGAAAGAAGCGTTCTACTGCTGCTTCGAACAATCGCGAATCGATGGAGCATGTATGTGTGTGCACAAGGGTCCTTCGTTGAAGGTGATTAGGTAAGCATTGGTATAGGTCATAACATTAGCACGCTGAACCACCATTCTGGGAACTTTTTAAACGCCTCTCATATTACAAGGTATTAGGACCTGTACTGCAGACATATTGGTTTTAAACAAAATCAGAAATAAAATTATTAAAACAGAAATGAAGTTCTGTTTAGATATTGTTGTTTGACCAGATAAGATTAGTTACCAAATGAGGAAAATGGAAGGAAGATGCCAGTGCACGAGTAATGTAGAATCTAATAAAAGATTGATGAAAAACGGTTGGGTACTTCAGAAAAGTGAAGGCTAGATGGATAAATAAGATAACGGGGCAGAGTCTTGGTGGAAGAAGAAGGAAGGCAGGTCATGAAGATAAGGGAGGGATGGGTGGATGAGGTAATATGGGGAAATGGAGAATTTGGTTTAGGGAAGGCAGACAGCCTTCACTTAGATACGTAGATACATTGTGTAGCTTACATCCATACTATCATCAGGTGTTACATCTGACGACATGTCCTATACTCCTCCTGGAGTCTCCAGGGCGCAAAAAAAAACTACGGATGAACTTATTTCTATTTATCCGAAATTCTATGAATATAGTACCTATTATTCTTATAAAGTATATTATGTAATTAAATACTTAATCCATCATACACTTTTGAAAAATGTTCATAAAAAAATTTGGTTGGGATTTCTTGTTACCTCTACGTAATACGAACTTAAATTTTAATGAAATTTTGAATTTTGTTACAAGGAGGTTCCCTGTACTAATGTTATACATAACTTAACTGAATCTAAGATGGTTGTTTTATTAGTATATATAATTACTAACTGCAGTCAACATTTATTTTCATTTCACCTTACACTTAATTAAATTATGTATTAATTATACTGAGTACTTTAATATAAATTTTAATTATTAATAAATAAATGAAATTAAGTTGCTCATGTTTTGGTGGAGGTTAAATTACGCTTTTTCTTTCTGTACTATGTAAAATAGATTATGTAATTTTTAAGTACCTTTGTAAATAAATAAAATAGATGACAAATTATAAGAGCCTTATATAAAATATATATACATGTATATGTTATACATAAATAAACAAATTAAAGAAACACTGTGTTAAGTATGAGTGAATACATAATTTTTGTAGATTATGATTTAATAAACAATAATAATAATAATAATTTGTAATCATTTATTTAGAGTAATAAGATAAAGTAGTGTTAGTAATTATAATAATTGTAATTATGTAATGGTTAATCTTGTGTGATTGTAGTAATTATATTAAATTGCAGTATATTAATTTTGTACTGTGTTTTATAAAATTTCAATGTATTTTAAATTAGATTGATATTAATTATAATATAAATATATTCTAATATTATTATAATACGTTGTGTGAATATAATAAAAGAATTTTATCTATTATTCTGTTTTGTTATTTTTTACTTTTTTTTTTTAATTCATTTATTTAACGTCGCATCAACTACTAAGGTCATTAGCGACGACGTTGGGGTGTAACTATATACAATGGAGGATGAAAAGATTTTTTGTAACGTATGAAAATATGCCATGCCTGAGTGGGATTCGAACCCAGTATTATTTAGACCCATTGTGGATGGTTTGAATCCGTATTATAGTTTTAATATTTTTGTAAGAGGAATCATGTATTCCAAAAATTCTTCACTTATTGGTTGCTTTCACACTAGATGACAACGATGACACCATTGGTGGTAGCAAAATATAATGTAAAGTTAATGATTGTGTTCCCCTCATAATAGTTATGTTGTTGATCTTCAGTTGTCCCATTTTTTCCGCCAGTTGAGGTTTTGGCTAGCTTGTATTGTTACCTCATCTTAATAGTAAAATTTAATAATTTTCAATTTTAATTTTGTTAGGTAGTTTGTTAAAATGTAATGTAATGTGTATTTACTCATCTGAAAAAAATTAAAAAACTTAATCCAATCCAATTTTTTCAAAAAGATTTGATAAGATCTTTTAAAGGTATCTTAATGGTTTTTTTTTGTTTTACGGCTGACTTTTAAAATTATAGCTAATGCAGATGATGAGAAGGGTGATAGATGAAAATAAGTGATGAAAAAACCCCAGACCTGACTGGGAATCAAACCTAGGACCCTTGGCACAGAAGCCAGTTGCATTGACCTCTACACCACGGTTCAATTTTATAATTGGGTGAACCCAAAACTACCATTCTTGCATCAAATTTCATTTCTTTCACCTTAAATATAATAAGTAAAACAAATTTTGTTTATTAACTTAATCAAGTGTAGGCTAAATAAGCACAAAGTCCTTAACTTAACAAAGGATTGATGAACTAACTGATAATAACATCAGGTCGTTGACTGTGAAACACCTATCAGTGTCATGCGTGTTAGTGTCAGGCAATGTGAAAACATCCTATAGCTGTGCCCACCTCGTGCATTTTTGCTTGCGCTAAGTGCGTGCCTTAGCGCAAGGGATGTATGTGTTATGGTATGCCCGAGATCAGTCAGAAGAAGCAGATTTTCATAGAGCACAGCGTAGAGCAAGAAGTTCCACCAGCCTTGGATTTCTGTGTGTTTCAATGTTCAATTTGTGGTGTTTCATAGTGCGCGCCATGAAAGAAGTATGTTGTGTTTGAAGAGCTCTTTCTCAAAAAAATTTTGAACGCTACACCAAATTAAAGCCTGTTCTTTTTTGCGTTGATTGATTTGACTTAAATTATCTTATTTAAAAATTAGTCGGAGATACAGCAATTTACATTAAATAAGTACTCAGTTTCTAGCCAGTTTTCTGTTAATGTACTTTTCAAACGTCTTTAAACTTTAAACTTTTGTCTGTCCAGGCTGTACATAAAAAAATCGGCATTTAAGTATCTTGAAGATCAGAGTTTTCCCTGTAATGTGAATATAAAAGTGAAATCTGATGTTTCGTTTTAGTACGCTGGCCATTTTTTAAAAAATTACCACTTTTGGCTCCACGTAAAAATAGGGAATGATTTTTTAACTGAACCATGCATTTTACAACAGTAGGTAAACCTTGATTTCTTAGGTTTATTTACTTGTCTAATCACTAAATATGCCGCACTGATTCCATCTAACAGAATAACATCATCTTCATCCATCTTGAAAACACTACAGACGTAAGGCATGAGTGTGGACAGGTGAATGGCATGCCTCTAAGCACATGCAATAAGGAACGTGTTGAGGCATGTTGAATTGAACAATGAAAGGAAAGTTGAAAATGAAAGTAAAAAAGTGTGGACTATTCATGCTCATAATTTGTTAAATACTGAATGGAAATACAAGTGGATTTAGAACCAAAACCTTATTTTTCAAGATGAAATTCTAATTTATTAATAACATATTTTTTAGAACACATGTTACTAAATTACAAGAATTTTTTGCTGTAATTAGATGATAGGATGATGATTCAAGATGATAGGAAATAAAAAAGTACAAGCAAAGTAAAACATTATACCACAGAAAATCACGTACAAACCACTTATAACCACTGTGGACTACTAAACTAATTAAATCCGAAGCAAACTATCAAACCAACACACATTTGGTTTTCTTCATTTGTGCTGCAGCTGACAAAATTGTGCAACCTTCTTCCTGAAAAAAAACTTATTTTCATACCAATGTAATTTGTTCTTAAAGACCAAAATCTTGAATATTTATTTCCCCAATAACTGGACTGGCTAAAAAACAAAGATTGTTTTTGTAAAACTTGGACATAGCCTTAAATAAGAAACAAAAAATTTCTGTTTCTTATCACAAGAACAGGCAATTCATGACTGAAGCATTTAAGAACAGAAGAAGTAGAGGTGTAAAATACACTAGTCAGAGTTATCTCCTCTGAGAGTTATGCATTGATATAGCCAGACTTTTGTTACCACCAACAGTTATTTCATTATAAAGACAGACCCTGTGCTGAATGAAGTGAAGCTGTCATTGCAGGGTGTAAAGTTGATGCTTCACAGAGGGTTGAGCATGCTGATAAGTATACTTTTCCACTCAGTGATTAAGCCAACTCACTCCTCATTTTACTTGATTGTGTTGATCACAAAATTTTATTGAAAACATTAGAGTCATTAGGCGTTAGGGATATAGATTAGAAGTGGTTTCAATCTTACCTTATGAATAGATTACAGTGTGTGGAGTTAACTAGAGTTGTTAAGGGGAAACTTACAAAAATTGTATCTGGAAAGCTTGAAGTCAAAGCAGGTGTTCCACTTGGGTCAGTTTTGGGTCCAATTCTGTTTCTATTGTACATTAATAGGCTACCAGAAGTCATACCTAATGGCAGAGCTTTGTTGTTTGCTGATGATTCTTCAGTAATCAGTTACAGTTTACTGGTAGATGCTCTTGAAGTTAATACACATGTTAACATAGAGTCAGTAGTACAGTTCTCCAGGATGCAATTAAAAAAAAAACTTAGTAAAGCTTCAAACCAGCCTTTAAGCTGATGACCTAAACAACAAACGACAAACATTTAATATTGTTTTCTACTCTTTTTTCATCTTCGTAATCGGTATATCATCTCCATTATGGTCATTGTCATCGTCAGCTTCAGCTATTTCATATTTCAAGATATTAATTAAGAGTGAAATTAAGACTGCAAAGGAATTACACTTTGTTAAAAAGAATCTAGATGAGCACTTAAAGAAAATTTAATAATAAAATTATTAAGGCACAGAGTGGTAATTGATGTAATAAAGTATGTCCCGGCGGATTCATTTACATGCATTGAACGTGGGCTTCAGGGTCATATAAAGTAAATGTTGCTTATTGAATATGTTTGTAAACATGTATGGAATGTAGATATATTACAAAATCCTTATTTGAACAGCCCGCTTAACAACAGCTGTTTATCGATGGCTGCCATGTCCTATATTTTGATGAACAACAAATGGAAAATAGGAATGTACTGAGATTGCGTCATGGTCACGAATTGACAAGTGTTATACATGACGTAAGAAGAAATATCTGCACTTGGTAGAAAGTAGTAAACAGTGTTATGAGTGTACGGTGTGCATGACAATTTGTTAGCAGCTGGTACAAATCTCGTTTTGCACAGTATATGCAGTTAAATTTAATTGTTACTTAGTTACCGATCATTGTTCCTGTTATGTTTGTTTTTACAAGGTACTCTCTGCACATGGAAAGTTATTGTCTTCCTATTTATTATTTTTACTTGTTTAGGTTACCGCGGTCAGTTATGTGACGTCGTGAGGCGTGTTTATGTTAGTAATTAAAGTTTTACCTGTCGCTGGTTGTGTACTGCAACATGTTAATGAATGTTAATTTACGTTGTAAATTATTTATTTGAATATGTTTGTCGGAAAGAAAATGAAATTTAGTAAAAGTGTTTTTAAATAAAATATTTCGTTAATCGTAATAATGCCAATATTTATTTTTATGTATTGTATCAACAGATAAGAATGTGTATGTGCAGTATGTCCGCGCGTTGGTTGTTATGTAATTCGTGCAGTACGTGCTGCAAACAGTCCGAAGGGCCAAATAGGAGGCCCGCTCATACATATTGTGGGTGTAAAGAAACAAAAGGAGCGAAAATGCCAACGCATGAAAGTTCCACGGCGGATGCTGATAAGCAAATCTTAATAGGCGAAGAAGCAGTTAATTACGAATCTATAGATAGAAACAAAAAAGAAAATTGGGAGTTCGAAGACCCGGTAAGTGTAAGTAATTAGCGTGTTGTAAGGTTATTAATTCAGTTTGTTCAGGTATATTTTCTTAAAAGTCCAGTGTTTCAACTATTTGATTTAGTATGCATTTATTGTAATTAACCTAGTAATATAATTTAAAAAATAATTTTATGTACATTTAAAAATGTTTTTTCAAACATTTTGTTTCTTCAGAACTTTTTTTTAGATATGTGTTATTTAATTACCATACACTTATGCATTTCTTTTAGAAAAAGATCTGTATTGAACTTATTTTAGTGATTGAAATTTTGAGGTTAAAGTACAAAAAATACAGTCTACTATTAATTCTGTCAGTATGGCTGATAAGATGTTTTGAGGTTACTGATGTGTTGTTTCATGCTCATTTTCATAATTTATGAGTTTCATAGTTTATGCAGTTACTATGCACTTCCAATTGATTAGATTGGGTATTAATTTAAGGTTAGATTTGCAAAATTGTTAAAAACTTTGGTGGAATGTATTTTCTCAATGTGTTATGAATAAAAATTCATTTAATCAAACATCTATTCGCTTTCTGTGTACTTTATTTACACCGGTTTGTTTAGAATACAATTTTTTACATGTTTTTTTCAAAAATTTTAACTGTTTCTTGGTGAAATAATAACAAAGTTATTCTTGCCCAATGATGAAAAAATGTGTTTTCACTCCGTTTTTTGCATTTTACACTGGTTTTCTTAAAAACTATTTAACTTACAGTTCTGGGACCTGTTTCATTCAATTTTTTCAGGTCAAAAACCATAAGAAATGATTGAATTTTCCCCTTAATCTACCTTACTAGAATTTCAGGAAGACCTCATTTCACCTGGTGAGCTGAAATTCGGATGAAACTTTCGCTAGCCGTAACTCGGAAACGAAGCATTTTCGGACCCATGTTTATATGAACCTTTTTCATTATTTTTACATGTACAATGAGCTCCTAAAGTTTCTGCATGTCTTTGTGAGTCATCCTGTATAGGCTAAGCAGTAGTTGAAATCTTACGTTTTAATTCTGATTTATGAACTATTATAAAGACTGTACTACACAAGATTCAGAAAGAAGAGAAAATCCTAAGTTATTTTCGAGTAATCTACATTATACTTTTTTTCAGGGCTGATGAGCTCTGAACAACGCATTATCCCCTACCCACTTCATAGTGAGCCAATCACTCACAAGCAATGTTGCCATTACTTGCTCTCGTAGCTGTGTTATGTATTTTGTCAGCCATTTTTTTGGTCTTTCAATAACAATTATAACCTATAAACATAATTTTAGCTGATTATATTATAAAGTAATGCTTGTTAACACGCTCTATATTCGATGGGTTCAGTACGAGATGCAAGACAGGACTGAACTGCTGCAACTCTTATACGCATCTGCGTGTAATGTTTGTTGGGCTGAAACATTGGTACAATCTGACAACGCTGGCAAACATTGTGATTGGTCTAAATGCGTGGAACAGCAGAGCTCATCAACCGTGAATTCATTACAGATAGAATTCTTTAAAATAAGGGTGCTATTCCGTTATTTCACATCACATCAACTGTAACCTTAAAGTGGTCTCGTGTAAACGTATCTTTATTGTTATGGCTGATGACTCTCACTCACTATAATTAATACTGTAGATATTGTTTGCATGTTTATTAATACACATTAGTTGGTTGTTTGCTTTGCATGTGTTCTGTTCAATACATAATGAATCTTTTGGAATTGGCTTATATTATTTCTACTAAGGAAAAAGCTATAAGTTTCCTTCAAGAGAAAGAAATATTGCATAATCCACGCATTTGCTTTGGCACGATATGGTATTGAATACCACTGGTCAGGATCATTGGGTGTGTAATAAAGTAATCTGCAGAATTAGTAAACCTCTAAGAAGCGACACATTTCTCGGTAATACGAAGTTGGATTATCAAACCATCATTCTCTTATTTACAGTTACTTTTTAATAATAACTTACAGTTACAGTTAAATAAAAATGAAAACAACCGAAATAAAAGAAACAGGCGATTGCTAGTCGAACAGTACAGAGGACGCACTGGTGATTGCTGGGTTGTACTGTAAAGGTGCATTCACACAATATTTTGATGATGTAAAATAATGGAAGAGGTCCAAAAAAAGTACTATCTACTAAAACAGAAAGGTTCTGAATTGTTTTCCAGCAATATAAATAGGCCTACAAAGGCGCTTATTTGGTATGCCGGCCGCATTGGCGTAGTTGGTAACGTACTTGCCTCTCATCATGCGGTTTTGGGTTTGAATCCCATTCAGGCATGGCATATTTTCATACGTTACAAAAAATTCATTTCATCCTTCACCATCTGCATTAGCAGTAATTGCAGAACAGTCGGACGTTAAACCAAAAAAAAAAAAAAAAAGTTTGGTTCAGGCATAAAATAAAATAAAATGGTGGCATAGTGAATAGAGTGCTAGCATACAAAGTGGAAGGTCTTGGGTTCGATTCCTGGCTAGGGTCTGGAAATTTTAACACATTAAAACCCACCATTACAGTACCGAAACCCACAGTAGTCGCTAAGCACCAAGTTGTTAATCGGCTTTAAATTATCTAGAAAAAAATTGTAATAATAAATAAGTTAAAACACTGTGTTTTTTGATTTGAATACTGTGATGAAAATAATTTGTTGAGCTTGCTTGCTTGATGATGTGAAACCAATATTGTTAATTTCTAACTTAAGTATTTCCATGTACAGTAGTAGAAATCAAATTTTTATTCATATTGTTGTAATATTGAACAACATTGCAATCTAGTTACAGTACTACATTATTCACTGGATAACCTATACAGTATTGTTCACTTATCAAAGTGAACAGTTTCACTATGTACTGTACTGTTAAGGCATTAATGCCTTGAGCCATTAAAACATGTTATTTTATTTGCTTATGAGTCCAACACGACATCGGTTGAATTTATGATGGTGAAATGATTGTGCAATCGTGCTGCTTTTAAACACAATAAGAAAAATAAATGCTTTCTTTGTATAGAAAAACGGAATGCTTATAAATATTTGTACCATTTACCACTTGTTTTGTATTTCTGTTCTAAGACTTATAAATAAACAGTAAGTTTTCCCGTTACATTCTTTTTATTAATTTTTTATTGTTTCCGGTTTATTCAAATTTTTAATTTTCTGAATCACTTTCGATCCCAGTGATAAACAAGATAGTACTGTACTACATTTTTAGTACTGATAGTATTATTTTTTCCTCTATAATTTTCTAAACTTTTGTAAATTTTATGTTTTTTTTTTATAGGCTGTTCCATTCCAAAATGAGTTTTGTGATAAATTAGAAGCAAGTCGTGATATAATTATTCATGGAACAGTACTTCAGAATGCTTTGCAGTGAGTATTTGATTTAATAAAAATATAATAAAGTGCATTTTGTATTTAGTATTTATTTTTTCTTTAATAATTGCTTGTGCATCTGAACTTTTATTTAGTAAAGTAGGATTTTTATTTCACTAATGGATTGATATTTGTTTGACTGGTTGGCCTTAACTGATAATTTTAAACTCTTGAAGTCTAATGATTCATTTTATAATGTGAAATATTTGTAACTGTATGTGGGTGTGATATGCTTTCTGTATTGCTGCTTATTACTCAATTGACCTCTTGCTGCTTATTTATTGTTTGATTAAAAATAATTATATTGGCCTAATTTTAGGTGATAACAATTATTTACAATAAACATATTTTTACCGTTTGTACAATGAAAATTGTTTTAAAGTTAATTATTTTGTTTTGGTTTTAAGGTAAATCTCGGTTTTAAATTCAGAACTTTTCACATTTAATTTTTTATTGTCTACTAAATATCATAAAGATTATATTAATAAAACATAAAACTTTCGTGAAACATTACACATACAATTCAAAGTATTGTATGATCTGTAAATAAATTAGTACAAATCATGTGGAGGTTTTTAGTTGAAATCACAGAAATGTGTGCGTTCCCGCAAGTCTAGGCTGTCAGATTTGTCACTTTAACAAATTTATTTGATTAGTCAAGGTCATTAACCTAGGCTGAATTGCAACGTAGCTTGGTATTCATTGCTACTTTACTAATTTATTAATTATCTGCAAACAAAGAAGTCTTTTTGTATAAATTGCCATTCATTTGTACTTCTTCATCAGTATTTCTACAACCACCTACAATCAAATTTTTTTCTCGGTTTTAAATTCAGAACTTTTCACATTTAATTTTTTATTGTCTACTAAATATCATAAAGATTATATTAATAAAACATAAAACTTTCGTGAAACATTACACATACAATTCAAAGTATTGTATGATCTGTAAATAAATTAGTACAAATCATGTGGAGGTTTTTAGTTGAAATCACAGAAATGTGTGCGTTCCCGCAAGTCTAGGCTGTCAGATTTGTCACTTTAACAAATTTATTTGATTAGTCAAGGTCATTAACCTAGGCTGAATTGCAACGTAGCTTGGTATTCATTGCTACTTTACTAATTTATTAATTATCTGCAAACAAAGAAGTCTTTTTGTATAAATTGCCATTCATTTGTACTTCTTCATCAGTATTTCTACAACCACCTACAATCAAATTTTTTTCTCGGTTTTAAATTCAGAACTTTTCACATTTAATTTTTTATTGTCTACTAAATATCATAAAAATTATATTAATAAAACATAAAACTTTCGTGAAACATTACACATACAATTCAAAGTATTGTATGATCTGTAAATAAATTAGTACAAATCATGTGGAGGTTTTTAGTTGAAATCACAGAAATGTGTGCGTTCCCGCAAGTCTAGGCTGTCAGATTTGTCACTTTAACAAATTTATTTGATTAGTCAAGGTCATTAACCTAGGCTGAATTGCAACTTAGCTTGGTATTCATTGCTACTTTACTAATTTATTAATTATCTGCAAACAAAGAAGTCTTTTTGTGTAAATTGCCATTCATTTGTACTTCTTCATCAGTATTTCTACAACCACCTACAATAAATTTTTTTTGTTGGCCTCCCAACTCCCCTCATAGCCAACCCTATCCACACCAAGGGAAAACCTAAAGTGGGGTATTGGAATGGCAGGTCGATAGGAGAGATCACGGCAGAACATCAAAAGCCTTAATATGCCCCCATTAATTCAAAATTGGAAGCCTCTAGTAGGCAGCCAATGTAATAACAAAGAATAAACCAAAAATAAGGACCATGAAAACAACAAGAAAAGCGGCACAGTCTAAAAATAAAACCTCATAGAATTAAGCTGAGGATAAACATATCACACGGATCCTGCTGGAACAGTACAGCACACACTCATTGGAAAAAACCAGTTAAAACATTACAAGGCCGAAAACCAGAAGGAAACCAGCACACGACCAGTGCTTTCCAATTACTCAAGATCCATTGGAATGATCTAGAGGTAAAGTCGTCGCTGCGAGTCAGCTGTTTAACAGCTGATTTTCAGAGACAAATGTTCCTATTGATAGAAAACTATTTAAAGAACCTTCGTGCAAGTGTAACGAAAATTTCATCCCACTACCACAGCAAATGAACAGTGCAGGAACCGATATTATTTAGAGATGTCTGCGTCTCTCTGATGTACGCATTTTGGTGGAGGGGATCAATAGACTGGTAGGATGTACGAGAGAGAAAGAATGTGATGGATCCATCGTTTTTGCTCTCTCTGAGCAGTAGTGTTCATTTTTAGGAGGTTTTTTGTTTGTGCATGCATTATAGTTCAAATCCTAGTAAAGGTAGTTACTTTATACAGATTTGAATTCTAGACAGTAGTTACTGGTGTACTGATGGTTAGGGTTCAATTAACCATATTCTCTCAGTAATGGTCGGCCTGGGTCTCTTCAAGACTACATACACCTCATTTACACGTCATACACATCATCCTCATCTCATTGGGTCATGGGGTTGCTTATTGTTCTGAATTGAACAGATTGCAACATATACACATTAGGCATTAAAAAAATAAAAATGACAAGCTACCAATGCCCAGAGTGGACACAGCCCACCGAACTTCCACGCGACACCAAGGAGTCTGGGTAGACTTTATACTGCTAGCCAGATTCTTAATTTACTGGCTTACTTGTCATCCACCTGTGCCAAGTGCCACGCACCATTGCACATCCTACTCCTCATGCTGATCCCCAGTGAGGAGCTCCCACAGTCTTCTCGTGAACTCACCCAGTGATGAATCCATCTCAATGGCACAACTGTATAGATTAGCCACAATAATAATAATAATATTTATTTTTGTTCAATAGTAATATATAAAGTATATACATACAGTTAGTAGTAGTTATTTCCTGTAACTACACATATTTATAACTAACATTTTCATTTATAATAACTGAAGTAATTATTACACATGAGTAAAATAAAATAAAAATATGCAAATCAGTTTATTATTAATCAAAATACTACCTTACCTACCAAGAAAATCTTGACTGTAGGCAGGCAAGGAACATTATGCAACTTACCTTGGCGTTCTTTACAAAATAATGCTTAATTGAAAAAATGAGAAAAAAATAAAAGAGAAAACCATACAGTCACACAAATATGCTCTCACACATTTCACACCCAGTATCAACATTTATCTCAGTAAAACCAAATCATAATTATTGTGTAATTGAATAACGCCAACGAATAATACTGTACTAATATCATCTAATCTTTCTGGCTGAAGAGAAAATTCCAACACTTTTGTTTCCTTCTAAATATATCAAATGATTTAGAATTACACACTTTATCTGGTACGTTACAAAACCTTTCTGAATTAAAGTACAGTTGCTCTTAGGGTGCTTAACTAAATATCTTGATCGCTGCTTGGTCACACAAAATATCTAGATTCATTAGCTAGATGTTAGTTTGTTCTTATTGTTAATTAGTTACTGTTTTCGTAATTTTTATTTACTTTCAGCAAAGGTAAATAAATAAATAATTAAAGATGATACTTAAACATTATAACAAACTAATTTTAGGGTAACTATTCAAAAAGTATTTAATTATATTAATAATAATAAAATTACAGCTTTTACAAATAGTATAAAAAATTAAACAAATAAAATGTTTATTTAACTTGATAACCATTAAAATTACATGTAACGTGTACTGTTACAGTTACAGTTGCAAAACACGACTAAGTCAACATGCAAGAATTTATTATTACAAATTGCTCTAAAATAAACGAGAAAATCAATATTGAAAAGGTAGTATTTTTCGCGTAATCTACCGCAAAGTAAACATGACTACTGTAAATGTGGCAACTACAGCTGCTAAGTACAAGCCTGAAAATCTGTGAATCTATTGTTATAGTAAAATAAATTTTAGTCCATTTACTAAAGAGTCAACATAATTTTTTTAATTTTTTTTACTTAAATGATGTATTCTTAAGTTTTGTAATAAAATGTGGGCTTAATTATCATTTAATAAATTTTGGCAAATATGGTGGTTATGGAAGAAGAAATTCAAATTTTGATTAAATAAACTCATAATGTGCTTTGAATAAAATTATATTCTACCTCTTTTTCTGAGAATCTATAGAACTGTATTAAATTGCATTAGTATAATGTTTATGCATTTGTGCTGACAGTGTGAAAAGGATGTTTACCATTTATTTTTTATTTTCAACATGTATGCATTAAAAAAAAATATTTTTTTATTGTATTAAAATACACGTTTATAAACTTTTATTTGGAATATGTGGCAGTATAGCTGTGAATTACAGTACAGTTGTGTGTTACTCACTTAATTGTGCACTGTTGGCCAACAGTATTCTGATAATGCATGCATAATATTAAATTTTGCTACCTTTTATTTTTATTTGTTATTATGCACATTTTTTGAAAAATTCGAGCCAGTTCTGGTCCCAATTAGTTTGGGTTCTTTATTTTCAGGAAATAGGTGTTACTTTTAAAATATATTTTTCTTAATTTTGAAGAAAATCAGTAATTCTTAAGATATACTACTAGTGTAGGTTACCTTACATTTGCATTAACACGAATAAAATTTAAAAAAATCTATAAAAATTCAGTCCTGTTGTGAAAATATTTAATTTTTCACTGACCTGTTACAGCTGCTGTAGATCACTTATTTTTTTACCTTTTTTTATATAATCCTAATTTATGCCCATAACAGGCAGGTGGTGTGTTAAATTATTTGCACTTGATCTGCTATTTCCAGAGCTACAAAAAAAAATTTTTTTTTTTAAATTTATTTAACGTCGCATCAACTACAACGGTCATTAGCGACAATGTTGGGGTGTAACTGTTCTGTTTACAATGGAGGATGAAATGATTTTTTGTAACGTATGAAAATATGCCGTGCCTGAGTGGGATTCAAACCCAGGACCGCATGATGAGAGGCGAGCACGTTACCAACTGCGCCAATCCCACTCAGGCACAGCATTTTCATACGTTACAAAAATCATTTCATCATTCATAGTTACAACCCAACGCCATCGCTAATGACCACAGTAGTTGATGCGATGTTAAATAAATATGAGGCGTCTTCAGAAAGTAAGTAGGTTTTTTAAAAAAAACAAGTAAAACAATTTTTTTTCAACACAATTTTATTTCTACATGAAAGCCCAAACCTTAAACTATTTTTTGACAGTTTCCACCGATGTTCAAACACTAGTCGTAGCGGGTGATCAATTTGTCTATACAATCTTCGTAGAAGGTTCCCGCCAACAAATGTAGCCACGACTCCACGGCAGTTTTCACTTCATCGTCGGTTTCAAAGCGTTAGCCGCCTAGCTCGCGCTTCATGTGCAGGAACAAGTGGTAGTCAGATGGGGTGCCAAGTCCGGGCTGTAGGGCAGGTGATCGAACTGCTCCCAACGAAATTGTTGAACCAATGTTTGAGTGTCACCAGCGGTATAGGGCTGAGCATTGTCATAGAGCAACACAATTCCGTTACTGAGCATTCCTCTCCGTTTGTTTTGAATTGCCCGGCTTAGTTTTCTTAAGGTTTCGCAATACCTTGCCGCATTAACGGTTTCACTTCTTGGGAGAAAATCAATCAGCAAAACACCTTTCCGATCCCAAAAGACAGTGCGCATGATTTTTTGTGCAGACATTGTCGTCTTGAATTTTTGTTTCTTCGGGGATTGCGTGTGTCGCCACTCCATTGACTGCTGTTTAGATTCCAGTGTGACATGACGGACCCAATTTTGATCACCTGTCACAATTTTGCTTAAAAAATCCTCATCATCATCACTGTACCGTGTGAGAAAAGTCAAAGCACTTCCGAGTCTCTTGGTTTTGTGCACGTCA
This sequence comes from Catonia carolina, assembly GCA_035578175.1. NCBI lineage: Eukaryota > Metazoa > Arthropoda > Insecta > Hemiptera > Achilidae > Catonia > Catonia carolina. Next base: position 240,182,228 of record JAQMRL010000001.1, on the reverse strand, counting down.
GTGGCGGGAACCTTCTACGAAGAGGTTATAGACAAATTGATCACCCGCTACGACAAGTGTTTGAACATGTTTTGGTGGAAACTATGTCGAAAAATAGTTTAAGGTTTGGGCTTTCATGTAGAAATAAAATAGTGTTGAAAAAAATTGTTTTACTTGTTTTTTTAAAAACGGTACATACTTTTTGAACACGCCTCGTAAAAAATAGTTTTGTTATCATATGGTCAGCCAATTATTGTGATTGAAGCATTTAAGAACAGAAGAGGTAGAGGTGTAAAAGATGCTAGTCAGATTTACCTCCACTGAGAGTAATGACTATCATTATACAGCCAGACCCTGTGATGAATGAAGTGAAGGTGAGGTCATTTGCAGGATGGAAAGTAAATGCTTTTCAGAAGGCCTGGCATGCTGATAAGCATACTTTTCCACTTAGTGAGGAAGGCATAGTAAACCATCTCACTCCTAGTATTACTTAAAATCTCTAGAGATTCAAACCAGCCTTTTGACTGATGACCATACAACAACAAATTTTTATAAAGTTATTAATTAAGGCACAAATAATTGAGATAAAAAGTAAAGATTCTCAGGAGTTGCAAGTCTCTCTAGGTTTCTACAGTAGACAAATAAATACATTTACATGACTGCTATAATTAACATTGGCTTATTCACCTGCAGTCCTACTTTAAGCTCTGTACCAGACCAGTTTTTTTACATCTTAAAAGTTAAAGTGGTTTTATCTATAGGCCTTTATTGACAAAAATATCAGTTTGTGACAAATTACATCAACAATTTTTTTGAGAACTTTCAGTTAATCTTTTTGTAGTGGTACGAGGGTGAATCAATTATAAACGGTAATTTTTCTATTAGCGTGGAAAGTAGTTCTGAGCTAGGCGATAAGAGTGTGCGATTCAAAAGCATTTTATGTAGAGTGTGGCAACCGACTTAGTTGCTACACTCTGTTTGCCCTCATTACAGTCATGAATGAGCAGGAAGTGCATTCGTCTGTTGCGCAACACAACGTTTTAAAGTTTCTAACAAATGAAGGTGTCAAACCATCTGAGATTTAACATATTAAAGGGTGCAGTTTGGGAACACTACACTCTCACAAAATTGAGTGTATTCGTGAAAATTAAAGGCTGGGCGTAAAACTCTTAAAATAACAGTCATGATCGACTCCCAGGGACAAGTTTAATGGCTGACAATATTAGTGCAGTTTGAGAGTTAATCGAACTTGATCGCTAAAATTTTTCGGAAGCCAAGTTTGTCAGTGATAACGAATTGAGTAATCACCCATAGATAACCAATGTTTAACGCGATTTCTTTAATAGTAAACCGGTGATCAAGTTCGATTAGGTCTTGAACTGCACTGATTTTGTCAGCCATTAAAATTATCCTTGGGTGTCGATCATGACTGTCGTTTTCAACACTACGCCGCCTATCCTTAATTTTTGAAGCCCACGAATACTCTTGATTTTGTGAGAATGTAGTGTTCCCAAACTGTGCCCATAAACGTTTAAGAATTTTGGATGGTTTGACTCCTTCATTTGTTAGAAACTTTATAATAATGCGTTGAAGAACAGACACGGATGCACTCCACTCACTCATGGCTGTACTGAAGGCAGAACAGAATGTAGCAACTAGCAACTAAGTCGGTTCCGCCACTCTACATAAAATGCCTTTTAATTGTGCATTTTATCGTCTAACTCAGAACTACTGTCTATACTCAATAGAAAAATTACCATTTATATTTAATTCATCCTCGTATTTCTCCAGAATTCCAAGAGATTAGACCATGCAGAACTGCGTACTATATATGCCACTTTAAGACTGGTTGCAGGTGCATTGCAACTGTAGTCTGTTGATGATTGTGTGAAAAATTATAATTACATAAGAGAGAAGATAGGTGTTTGTATTTAGTGTAAAGCTGTCTTGGTAAAAACGTGAAACCATCGCAAAGATTGAACATCTTGTCAAGGTTCAGTGCCACGAAGGAAAGTTTGATATGTTAGGTTTTCATTTTTGTTCAGATGCACTGTTTGTGGTTCGTTCTATTAGCAACACTTGACAAAGTTAAAATATGTCAGCTTCACAGTGAACTTATGCAAGGGGACTGGAGTGGATGCAGACATCGGACTCCATCTTAACCCGAGATTTGATCAGTTTTACATGCCACGTAATAGCCGTATACATAACACTTGGAAATATGAAGAGGGTCAAGCCAGTTGTAAATTTCCATTTAGAAGAGGAAACCAGTTCTTCTTAGAGATATTTCTGACACACAATGAATTTCTGGTAAGTTATTTATTGTAAATTATTTCTGAGTCAGTGGTTGCCAGTATTTTCTTCAAAGTGTTATTATTATTTTGCTTGTTTTTATGCGTGTGATAACAGCTTAATTTTTGTAAACAGTATATTACATTGTTTTATTTGTGTTCACAATTAAAAGTAAATGTGGGTAATAAACACTGAACTGTATTGTTTTCATGAACTGTACAGTCATGAAACAATTGTACTAAATAAGCCTATGAATTGATTCAAATTCTATAACAGAAATGATTGGAAAGTGAGCTTGATTGTAAATGTGGGGCTGTCAGATTTATCTCTTGATTTGTAAGATTAGTCTAGGATGTTAACTTGGGCTAAATTGCCAATTATGTTTGAGCCTTATTATGAATGACCAATCATTTGTACTAGAAGTCCAGTTTTATTTAATTAATTCCCTTCTGTTGATACTTTTCCTCTGTCAGTAATACTACAACCATCTTTTGTTTGTTTTCATTGTCTCCTCAATCCAGAGGTTGGTGGGTTTACAATCTTCCTCATTCCATAGCCAGTCTCTTTACTTCTTATATCTTCTTCTCTCCTACATGAGTGAAGAAGGTATAAGATATCTTATATAGATATAGATATAGATATACCGTGCTTCCCAACAAATTTTTGACGTATAGGGAAATTAACATTGGACAATGTATTATCAACATTAATCTTATTACAAGAGTGTAATGTTATTTTTATTATACCAGTTGTTAGGAAACAGAATAAAATGAGTCAACAAAGGATTTTAATAGCTAATAATTAAATTATTATTAAATAAAGACAAAAATGTTACTCAATTTCAAAATAGCACGATACTTGCATAAGAAAAAAAATTGCTTCTATTGTTGTCTGAAATTAGCCGAGCACATTAAGTGGTCAGTTTATTTTAATTTTTGAAATTACAGTATGAGAGGCCGTGAGTTTGAATCCCACACACTATTTACATTTTTTTATAATTTTTTGCTAAAGAATTTTATGAAAATTATTGTGAGATAATTTAACTTAATACTTAACTTAATAATTAATCAACTTAATTAAATAAAAAAAAACTATACTAGTCAGTTAGTTATATTCTGTTGATTTTTTTTTTATTTTATGTCTGACTGTTTTGCAATTTCTGCTAATGCAGACAGTGGAGGAGGATGATATATGAAAATAAGTGATGAAAAAATGCCAGACCTGACCGGAAATCGAACCCAGGACCCCGGCGTAGAAGCCAGCTGTGCAAATCACTATATTCTGTTTAATTGAAATTATAATTTCAAATATTTCTCATTATTTAATTAATAATAATCAATGATGAAATTAACAAAAAAATAAAAAAAAAATAAAATAAAAAAAATAAAAATGTAGGTCTCGAACTCATGGCCTTTTGTATGGTACTATCAAAAAAAGAAATAAACTGACCACTTTACATGCTCGGCTAATGTTTGCTTAGACAACAATAGAAGTGGGTTTTTTCTTATGTAAGTACCGTGTTATATCGAAATTGAATAACATTTTTGCCTTTATTTAAAATTACATTATTAGCTATTAAAATCCTTTGTAGACTCATTTTTTTCTGTTTCCTAACAACTGGAGTAATAAAAGTAACATTATATCCTTGTAATAAGATTTAATGTTGTCAGTATATTGGCCATGTTAATTTCCCTATACGTCAGATTTGTTGGAAAGCATGGTATTTAGATATTTATAAGATATAAGAAAGAAGATTGGAACATATGGATAAACATATGTTCCATCATCTATATGTTCCATTCTTGATCTTCCGCTTGTGGATTGACCCTCAATCAGGCTGGTGAACCAAGTCGAATGTCGCAGCAGATGTCCAATCATATTGTTTCTTTTTTCTTTGATTGTTTTCAGTTGGTTTCTGCCTTCACCCACTATTGTCTCTTACAATCTTATTGATCACTCCGTCTGTCCATGGAATCTTAAGCACTCTCTGCCAATATCACATTTCAAAGATTTCATATCACATTCCAATTTTTTCCTGTCCACATTGCATAGATTCCATGTATCCAAGGTGTTAGTTGATATGCTCCAAATGATAGAAGCTTGTAACAAAACTTTTCTTGTTTCCAGAGAAACACTTTTTGATGTTAGCAGTCTTTATTCTTGAAGAATGCTTCCTGAGCTTGTCCTATATAGTTTTTTTACATCTGTTGTGCACCTCTCATCAATTGTGTGTTTATGTAATTCAAGAGAACAAACATCAAAATGTTTTTAATAATATTTAGAAAAATATAGTAAAATCATGAGTGAAACTGATTGTTTACACGCCATGATAAAATTAAATCACTTGTGTAGGTAGTACACTTAACTATTTTGCGAGCGAGCCTAAAAATGAAGAATGAAAGTGATATGCATGTAGTTTGCGCATTTTGTATGCACGGCAGTTAACAATTCTACCGAGTAGAACAATATTTTTTTTGTTTATGCTCGACTGTTTTACAATGTACGCCATTATAACCATTATCATTTGCAGTTTCCTTAGTGAAATATTTTAAGGTAGTTAATTATTCAATAAAGGTTTTTAATGTAGGCTTTCACTTGTATAATTTAACTAGTTTTTTAAATAGACAGTGAACAGAAAACGAGCATTTAACTTAATTTGGGCAGGAGAAGAAGATTGTAGAATAGGAGAATGGGGTTGTTCTTTCCTCATAGAGTTGTCATGTGACAACTACGGGTATAAACTCGCTTTAACTTATAAACAGCTGTTTGTATGCTCATAGGTTATAATTGTTATTGAAAGACTACAATAATGGCTGACAAAATATATAACAACTACGAGAGCAAGTACTGGCAAGTCATTGGCTAGCTGTGAAGTGGGTTGGGGGCAATGTGTATGTTTAGAGCTCATAAACTGAAAAATAATATAATTAAATATAGGCTTAACATTGTGTTTTTTTTATAATTGTACAAAGTCTTTTTTTAAAGTAATACTTATACATTTTCCTATAATTTATGTTTATTACATTTCATTGTCAGGTGATTTATTGCATTAAAAATTTGTTGCGCTGTGATATTTTGTGAAAATAAATTAATTAGTTTCAGTAACATTGTAGGATAATTTTGGAAAAGTCCATCTGAAATTTTATTTGCTTGTTATGCTTGAAAATTCTGATAAGAGGGTTTTATTTTCCATTGTCTATATTATCTGTTTGTATTCACATTTATCTGAAAGTTAGAGAAAATTAAGCAGTTGGAATTAATTGTTTAAAGTTTTTTAAAATCTAAATTTTGAATGTATAATTTGCCTGAATCCTTGAAATAGAATAATTACAAAGTATTGTACATGCGAACAGCTGGTGTAATTACAGTAATTTAATACCTCTGGCTGTGTTGTGTGTGAATGTGCACATGCATTTTTCTGTGAATTGTTTTTATTTTGAGGTATTGCACATAAGGCATGTGTATTTTTTCAAAGAAATATGTTTCTTGTCTTGGTCACTTGCTAAAAGTTTTAACGATTGTAAAACTATTTTCGCTTTTTATTCAAACATGTTTGTTGTTGTTTAGGTCATCAGCCGAAAGGCTGGTTTGAACCTTTAGAGGCTTTACTTAGTAAAATGAAGAGTGAGATGATTATTCATGCCTTTCTCACTGAGTGGAAAAGTATGCTTATCATCATGCCATGCCCTCTGAAAAGTATCTACTTCCATCCTGCAAATTACACCTCCACTTTAAGCACCACAGGGTCTGGTTGTATAATGAAATTCATTACTCTGATAATGATGATAATGATGAGGAGATAACTCTTGATTAGCATTTTTTACATATCTACTTCTTTGGTTCTTAAATGCTTCAGTCATATAATTCGCTGACTATGTAATAATAAATAGAACTATTTTTTGTAGCCCTGGAACTAGCAGATCAAGTGCAAATAATTTAACACTACCTGCTTGTTACAGGCATAACGAACATGTTTATGAATTTTGATTGTTATAATAACTCAGTTTTTAAACTGCATGGAACGTTGTGAGTTATATGGCTGTCGTTTAACATGTGAATGGAATTTTTTTGCATGCCAGCTGATAATTATCCAATTAATTCAGTCTAACTTGTTGTTTGTTCATTTAGGTTGCCGTCAATGGCCTTCACTACTGTGCCTTTAATTATCGTTATCCATTGCTAGAATTAGATACGTTGGAAATATTTGGACATGTCCGCCTACATAGAGTTAAATTTTCAGTATCAAATAAATATCCAATGAAGTTACCAGAAACATGTGATATTGAACGTTCGCACAATTTTACCATTCCAGAATGTCTACCTAACAAATATACGCTTAGTTTAAATACGATTGTAAGTATTTATAAAAAGTACGTGTTAGCGAGTTATTAGAATCGAGCTATCTGTAGTGTCAAAGTTGTGTTAGCAATTGAATACTATTCTTGCATTATTAAATTTATCATATACTACAATTCAATTTTCTATAGAACATTAAATTTAAAAAATATTGTGTGAAACATTCACATGGCTTTCTCTTGCCAATGAAGATAATGAACAATATAACCTATGTTTAATCATGAGTAAACAATGTAAAATTAAAACCAACCTAATTGTAATATAAATGAATGACGCATAAATGAAAATCAACCTCTGCAGATCTTAAAAATATGAAAAATCACTAATGGACGTTAAACTAGTGTAGTAGAAAACATTTTTTGAAATAAAAGTTGTAGGTGTTTAAATCTTCTACAACTTTGATTATTCAACTTTCGCTCTAGAATGCATATTAAGGCAGCAATCTTAAAACACCATTTTTTTTCTCTTAGCAAAGCCTTCCGCAGAATTTTAGGAGACATGGTGCTTACCCTATCTTTAGAGAATATAAAATGTAGTAAATTAGGTCATTTTTTAAAAAAATGTTGGAACCGCTTTGAGAAAATCACATGAATAAACTTCCAGTTGACCAATATTGATGAAATGTTCGTGTCAGGTCCTCTAATTGTACCTAATTTAAGTTCCAAGTTTTAACTTCATACAATATCCATTCTTGAGATATTTTGTTCATACACAAACAGACCAATTGCTAAAAACTTGTTTACTTAGGTTCATGGGGTCTAAAAACGTGTACGAGGCGTGTTCAGAAAGTAAGTACCGTTTAAAAAAACAAACAAGTAAAACAATTTTTTTTCAACACAATTTTATTTCTACACGAAAGCCCAAACCTTAAACTATTTTTCGATATAGTTTCCACCGATGTTCAAACACTTGTCGTAACGGGTGATCAATTTGTCTATACCCTCTTCGTAGAAGGTTCTCGCCAACGAATGTAGCCACGACTCCACGGCAGTTTTCACTTCATCGTCGGTTTCAAAGAGTTGGCCGCCTAGCTCGCGCTTTATGTGCAGGAACAAGTGGTAGTCAAACGGTGCCAAGTCCGGGCTGTAGGGCGGGTGATCGTACTGCTCCCAACGAAATTGTCGAACCAGTGTTTGAGTGTCACCAGCGGTATGGGGCCAAGTATTGTCATGGAGCAACACAGTTCCGTTCAAAACATACGGAGAGGAACTCTCACTCATCACATTTTCCCCGTAAACATCTCGAAGTTGACGATAAATTTCAGCCGTTTTCACATTCCTTGCGTTCAAAAATTTTATTACAGAACGAATCTCACAATCAGCGGGATCACTAATTGTCTTAAACATTTTAAACGTTCAGAGAGAACTGAAAACACAACGTAGAACAACTACAATGGCGTGAGTCGATAGCCAGTGAACAAGGTCGACTAGTGCGCATGCGCGGAACACCGATTGCAGCGCTACGGCGGCAGTAAAATGAAACGGTACTTACTTTCTGAACACGCCTCGTATATCAGGTGAAAAATTTACATGAAAACAGATTTTTCTACCCCTTTATATTTATATTGCGCAAGAGGGAGTAATAAATGTCTTTTTTTTGTTTTACATCTGTTTTGCGATTTCTGCTAATGGAGATGGAATAATTTTATTTAATCTAATAAATGTCTAAGTTCAAGTTATAGTTAATATCTGGCAATTATTTAAGTGGTGAACAATTATTATGAAATGATTCTGAGTTGACTCCATTAAATCACCTAGTCAATAAAATAGAATAGAGATTATTTAAAGTGAAATAAAATTCTCACTGTCAATTACTTATTTATTATGGAATATTGAGAGCAAAGTAAGTAAAACGTGATGGTTTGATGGAAAAGCCTCATGACTATCTCACAGGAAGTCACCAATCTGATTTTACCGAATTTTATAGGTTGTCTCTAGCTACGTAAAAAACATATATTGGATCAAAACTGATTTCTCATCTTCCTCAAAGGTTGTTTGTGATTGATTGTGAGAAAAGATTTAAAAGAGAGTTGAAGTCTTTACCTGGTTAAAAAGTTTTATTGTACAATTCAGGAATTTATAAATGATGGAGTTTAACTTTGTGTTTTATCTTGTATGTGACCGATATTGGGTTTTTTCTGTGATATTTCTTTTTAATGGTTTTTTAAGAGATGAAATAAGTTACTGACTTATCCTATTCTTGAGTTTTATGTGCATTAAACTTTGATATAAAAAAATTAAATAATCAGTGTGTTCAAAAAAAATCAAAATTTTTATAATCAATAAATTTTTTTGCAGGATACACCTCATATATTTGGTCTAACTGATAAATTATCTATTGGAAATGAAATAGAAATTTGTGGGCGAGTGAAAATGCTGCCTCATTCGTAAGTATTTGGATTTATATTTTCTTGGCAGTAACTGTATTGTCTTTTTGTAATTTTTGCACACTAAAGTAATTAGTCTACTTATTCTTTTAGATATACTGATTTGTTGTTCTGTGAGGCCCCTTGATATTAATTCTGTATTTAATGAATTCAATGAGTTTAAATAAATAAATGTTTATTTGTCTTGTAAAATATTTTTTTTTATTTGATAAATTGAGGAATGGGAAAGAGGAGAATGTAATCTTAAGCTAAATGTTTGTTTGCTTTTGTATTTCAATGTTTAATTTATAAATGGTTATGTAAATATCAGTTTAATAGTGTATGTTATCAAATTGAATTTACATTTTCTATTGTATCTACGTTATCTTAAATTATAAACTGATGTCAAACCATTAAACATTGCACTTTTATAAATAAGTTCCTATTGTGTATAATCGTTAATTATATAGATTAAGTAGTGTCGTAAACACAACATGCTCAAAAGAGTTTTATGGTTTTTTTTGTGATAAAAGCCTATCATCTGCATTCAATAAGTTTTTCAACATATTGTAACACCTAACTTGGTTCGTTTGGGACCTGGGTATAATAAATAACAATTAAACTTTTTTAAACTTATAACAATTAATTTTTAGATTTAGGTACTAATAAATACAAGTAGATTACTTTAATTAATTAAATTACAAAACTTAAGCTTAAACTAAATTTGACAATTATTAAGAATCGGTCGCTTAACAAGCAATTCAAATTACCTGTTCACAACTAATTAATACCACCAATAAACACTATTGGAAAATCAATTTTTTTTATATGTTTATTTACATTTATGCTTACGCTGACAATCAAGGGTGATAGGCGAAAATAAGTGACGAATAAATGCTGGACATGACTAGGAATTATCCCCAGGAATTAATCAATTTGTGGCCACCGTGAGTACTACATGGTACAGTTTTATGGAAGTTTATTTTGATGAAATTATACTTTATCTGAAAAATCTGAATATTGTCAGCTGCTTTCTGAACCATTCGGAGGTCCCCAGGGTTTTTATAGATTTTAGGTGTAGAAATTAAAAATGCCCTGCCAAGCCTGTGTTTCAAGTCCTCACCATAAAAATGTTTGTTCTGTGATTAACTGCGTACTAGATGGCACAACAAAGTGAATTTTCCATTCTTTTCCTGAAAGTTGAAACTCGTGGTGGCGTATCTGCAAGTGAAAAACTTTTTTACAAAAAAAACTAAAGGCTAACCAGAACCTATCCATTTGGAGCTGATACCCTTTACAAAACATTCTTATCCTTTTAAATATGTAGACAGCTAATTTTCTTTGTATTCTTTAAACATTATTGTTTTGTCTTAGAATGCGAGGTGTGGTAATTAAGTTCCAGGAATTTTTTTGTTACTTGGGAATTGGCAACACTGCGTTGTTCATAAACATACGTTTGGAAATAGGGGACATTCCTTTCAGTGAAGTCGATAGCACATTTGGTTTGTGTTTTATCCGTGTTTTTCAAAAGTAACTTTTTTAGTGGCTTAGTGAAAATGAGTGACTCACATTACAAGCGAGGATTTGTTGTCCCACATTCAGAGCAACCGCAGAGATTGGATGAGTTGGGTAGTCACTGGAGATGAGACCTGGATATTTGAGTATGATCCCCAATACACGTAAACAAAGTCAGTAGTGGGTGGTAAAGGGAAGGGAGCAGCCAATGAAAGCGAAGATGTCCAAATCGTGACTGAAGACAATGTTGATCATTTTTTTCGATATCTGCGTCATTTATCATGAATATATTCCTGCCGGCCAGACAGTGACTGGACAGTTCTATGTTGGCGTCCTAGAGTGGCTGCGAGCACGCATTTTACATGTGCGGCCTGAACTTGCTGATGATGGGTGGATCTTGGACCATGACAACGTGCCGGCCCATTCGTCGTTCATTGTGGTAAGAGTTTTTGGGTCGAAAAAAGGCATTCCAATGTTGCCGCACCCCCCTCCTGTATAGCCCTGATATGAGCCCCCTGAGACTTCTTATTCTCCAAGATGAAGTTGCACCTCAAAGGAACTCATCATGGCAGCGCACAGGAGGTCAAGGAAGCTGTAAGCACGGTGCTGAATGAAGTTACTTAAGAGGATTACCAAGGGTGCTTCCAATCGTGGGAGCAGCATTGGAATCATTGTGTAGAGGTAGAGGGAGAATATTGTGAATATCGATAAAAAATTTTGTTAGTAACTTAATTTCCTTGTGTTTTATTGACAAATTCTTTGAACTTAATTGCCACACCTCTTATATCTTCCAGTTGATTGGTCAAGAATCATCACATGTGGATATTAGTCAAGGAGATGTCTATTGCAGTTACAATATAATAAATTAATTGATGTTTATTTATGTTGCAGATTTTACATAAATTTACAACAAGGAACACAAATTTGGCCTCATCCAACTATAAATTTACATTTGAATGTAAGATTTAAACAAATGACTAGCACAACTCGTTCGGTTTTAGCTAATGCTTGGGTTAAAGGTGGTTGGGGCAGTGAAGAATTTGCATCTGAAAATGTAATTTTCTTACCAGGCCATAAATTTGTGTTACAAATTCTTTGTACTACTGATGCATTCCATATATTTCATGATTGTAAACCTATTTTAGTGTTTCAACATCGAACAAATATTTCGGAAATAGATACAATTTATATTGTTGGAGATATTGCAGTGTCTGAAATCTCATATAGTTAATGTAATAATAACATTTAATGGCTATTTCATAAGTCAGTTAATGAAAATGCATTAATATATTAATTGTTCAGTCATTCTTTGGTGATTGAACAGAAGTCTGTGAAATAATAAGTGGTAATTTCTACCATTTAAAACCATACTAGTCCACTGTCATTGTACCATTTATTTACTTTGTGGAGTTGGACAACATAAGACTATAAAATAAAGACTGCCAAAAAAAGATTTGCGAAAGATTTTCATATAAATTTGGTGCATTTTCAAAACAATTTTTTTTCAACCATGTAGCCTAATTTCCTGCTCAACATAAAAAAAAATCACGGTTGTTAATCATGTGATCTTTTTTGAAATGTATAAATACCTAAATAATTATCCTATTGTTATCTGTGGGTTCTTTCATTATTATGTAATCTCAACCCATACTGTTTTTTGTCATTATTAACCGATCTATACTGCTTCGTCAAAGTCATACATAATGTTTTTTGTTGATAATAATATTTATAATACAATAATATATATTCATCTATTTATATATTTAAGAAATAATATCTATTTTGTGTTAGATGTAATAAATGTAAAGGGGTGAAGAAGATCATGAATTGTTAATTAATAATTCTGTTAGATTGATTATGTAGTTGAAAATATAATGTCATGAAATATTACTGTTATTGTACAGTCATATTTCTGTTAATATGTACACAATATATTGTAACAAAGTTATAAGTGATAATTAGCAGCTTTTTATTTACTGCTTCTGCCATTGATAGATTGTGCCAGATTTTCATGTAAAATTTGTAAGATTATTTATGATTAAGTTGAATAATCACTTTTCTTTTAGATCTACTTGGCATCTATTTTCATTTTTTATTTTATGAAAATATCAAATATTATGTTGAATTAGGTTAAGTTTTGTTATATCCTCAACAGATCATGCACTTTTAGTTATTTCTGAATTTAAACTTAAGTAATGTGGGGTGAGAGCATTCATTATTTTTAAAATTGCTCGTGATGTAGTAATAAGTACTTAAAAAAAATTGGTCGTATTTATTATTATTCCATTTTAAATTTGTGTCAAGTCACTTGTGTGTATGTAACTTATTACATATTTGTTAATTTTTGTAAATATTATTTCTTCTCTTTTGCAGTAGAACCTCTATTATCAAGAAACAATTAAGTTGAAAACTGTTTTAACTCATTAGAGCCTACTGTTTTTCATAAACTATTGACATCAGATCCTGGGCATTTTTAACTATTTTCAAAAGATCATAGTAAATTAACTACTACTAGATTTAGCTTTTTAAAATTGATATCTGTTTAATAAATAATAAATCTGTTATTAATAAATAACACCACTTTTTGAGTAGAACACATTTTTGTAAAATAATAACGATAAAAATAATCCTAAATAATCACAGTAAACTCTAAACAAAACACTAATAATTGCATATCATAAAGACACTTTGAAACTGAAACAAAATAATAAAACTAAATTTCAAAACAATACAACATACACAACACAAAAATTAAGCACAATACAAAATTAAGTAAACAGTAATGCCATTACTTAACTTGTTGACTTAATATAAAATATTATATTATTAAATAGTTAGTGCTTCTAGTGTGACGAATTTTAGGATCTAAAGATAGATGAAATCAAGCTGTTGTATTCCTTTTAAAACAATGCAATATGTGAGGACAAGCTTGTCCTTGTCCTCAGAACTATAAAATCATTTGCGACAGATGAACTGGACTCATTCATAGGCTCTAATGTGTTAATCAACAAATAACATCGAAAGTTTTTTAGTCTGTAAATATCTCCATCAAAACAAATATATTGTTTTCTGTTTTATGTGATAAAAATTGAAATAAAAAAACAATGTATTGCCGAAAGATGAATGATTCATTAAAATGTGTTGATTTGTGTATTCCTTATGATCATAATGTGCTAAGTATTTCTTGTAGCTTATTGTACAGAATGTCTTGAGTTTGTTTTAAATTATATGTTTGCAAAATTGTATAAATAATTCTTTTCTGATAATAGAAGTTCTATTGCCAATTAATGCTTTTAAAATTTATTAAATATGGTGTAATTTTTAATAATAGGAATATTTTTTAGCTTTTATTACATACATTTTTATACTACGTAGTGGGCCTAAGTTGTGTAACGAATGTTCTTAAATTTATTTAAGATTTGTTTTGGAATAATGGGGATGTGATATTTTGTCTGTAAATTTATTTAATTTGTTAAAAGAATCATTTGATTATTTATTTTTTTATTATTTTTTCTGTAAATGTGAATTAATACCATGTATTTATATTCTCGATATCAGCTATATTATTTTTATTATATATTTTTATATCATATACCATTTATTATATGTATTTAAAACTTTTTAAATAAATAAATAAATAAAATATATTATGTTATTTATTTTGCAATACTTTTCTTTTGTTCGTTTTTGACTTTGTTTTCCTTATAATTTGCAAGCAAGACTAATATGTATTTTTAAAAGGTTTTAATCACTATTAAAAATTATATTTTATTTTTCTAGAATTAATTTTCTGTGTGTGTGTAGGTTTTTGTATATGTTATTTAGAATGTATTTGTGATTGTATCTTCTGGTGTGAGAGTTTTGAAATGGTTTATAATCTTTGAGGTCCAGTACATCACATAATTTTATTTTGTGGGGAAACTTTTGTGTCGTGGATTATAATACTATTGATTATTTTTTTTTTTTAATATTCTAGTGGTGAATGTGACTAAATTATTCAAATAATCTATGTATCATCATTTAGTAACAGTATTTCTTATTTTCTTACATGTATGTAATTTCTTAATTTTTTTCAAATTTCAATTCAAAATTTCTTATAGCAAAAATATATTGCATAAATTTTCAGTATAATATATTCATAATTTTTTAAAAGTTATCAATGGTTTATTTAAATTTCTCTTTGCACCAAATATTACATTAAGGTGTTTTATATTTCTAATGGGCTTTTTAAGTATTGGAACAAAATTTTCATTTTAATATAAACGTAACATGATTGTATATTATGTTTTATTTATTTATTTTGTTTAGTATTATTCCTCTAAAAGAGCAAAACCAATGCTTGGAAGAGGATTACTCTAATTACACCAAAATAACACAAACACAATAATATTAGAATACATCAATAATAATAGCACTGTTAAAAAATAAAAATAAACAATTGAATTGTTTGATTCTTTATTCTTTAATTATAATAATTCTTTAATGTTTCAAAATAAATTGTTTTAAAGTTTGTATTCCAGCTTTTGGTGTACCCTGTAGTTATTATTATATGAACTATATATTTACTAAATATACTATATATTTACTATATATTTACTATATATTTTATTCACTGTTACTATATATTTTTTTAACAGATAACAATTATTGATTTCTACTCTTAAACTAATAAAGTGTTATTTTTTCACAATAAACATTGAACACCTGGGTACTTGTATTTCTATAAAATGGTTTTATACAATACAGTAATAAAAATATTTTATTTGCTTGTAGGCCCTATTTATTGCCATAATAAAAAAACCCTCAGTTCCATTGTACTATACAGTTCTCAATAATTTTGTCGTAGTCATTAGAGAATCTGAATCAGAAATTAAAATGTAGTTTTATGGAAACAAAAAATTGCTTTCGAATCATTCAATTATTGTACATGACAATATTTTTTAGTACAGTTGAGGCTCTAATATTTTGGATATCTAGTCTGTGATGTAGTTGATAGAAATATTTTATTTTTTTTATTCCTAATGTGTGTATGTTGCAAACTGTTCAATTTATAATAATAAGCAACTCCATGACCCAATGAGATGAGGATGATGTGTATTACGTGTAAATGAGGTGTAGTCTTGTACAGACTCAGGCCAACCATTCCTGAGAGAGTATGGTTAATTAAACCCCAACCATCATAGTACGCTGGTAACCACTGTCTAGTATTCAAATCCATATAAAAGTAACTACCTTTACTTGGATTTGAACCAGGAACCTTCATCTCCAAAAGCTGTTAAACAGCTGACTAGCTGCAACGACACTACCCCTAGACCAACCCCCGGTGGGTTGGTAGAAATATTACAAACATTTTTAAGCTAGATATTCAATAAATTTATTTTGTGCTGTTTTTTTGTAGGAAGACAAAGAAGTTTTTTTATTTTCCTGTAATCGATTTATTTATTTTTTCTGCAGTCATATCTCGGTGTTATTTTATACATTGTGTAGATTTCGTAGTTAGTATACTTACTTAATTTTAGTTGGTATATTACATGGTGCAATGAGTTGTGGTGGCACCTGGGTATTAATAATTTTTTTTATTTCCCATAATTTTACAAAGAATTTTTTTTACATTTAAACATAAAATTACATCATTCATGTGTACATAAATATAGTAAAACCCTGTTTAACCGAAATATAGGGGGCAAACCCGATTTCGAATAGGCCTACCTGAAATTCCAGATTATATGCAGTTATACTTTAGGGTTTAAAAATAGTAAAAATTATTATACAGTATTTTTTATGACTGTTTATTAGAATGTATAATCAAAAGTACAGATATTTCAAGAGAATAAAATGTAATATTGTACAGTAATTAATATTCACTGTATATTTTTTTAAAAAAGTGAGATATTTTATAAAACAATCTTTTTGTGGTAAAATTTTGCCATCATTTTATTAGAAGCATGTCCTGGAGGTGAAGAATGAGTAAACAAATTTTTAGAAATGTGAAACTTTATATTCGTAATTTATTTCATTGGACACCGTTTTTCATTCAAAAAATAATCCTGCAGCTTGAAATCTATTCTATTTCATATAATAAATTTCTGCCAATAACAGACTGGTAGAGTGTCGAATTGTTTACACTCAATCTGTTCGTTGCAGGGCTAAAATAAATAGTTCTGTTTCTTATCACATGGTCAGCCAATTAAATGACTGAATCATTTAAGAACAGAAGAGAAAGAGGTGTAAAAGACACTAATCAGAGTTATCTCCTCTGAAAGTAATGAATTTCATTATACAGCCAAACCCTGTGGTGAATGAAGTGAAGGTGTTATTTGCAGAGTGGAAGACATGTGCTTTTCAGAGGGCCCGGCATGCTGATAAGCGTACTTTTCCACTCGGTGAGGAAGGCATTGGTAAACCACCTCACTCCTCATTTTACTTAGTAAAACCTCTACAGGTTCAAACCAGCCTTTTGGCTGATGACCTAAACAACATAATAAATTTAAACAATAAATTGCGCTAACCTTTTTAAGTTGCCTTAGTTTCTATTATGTGTCGCGTATATGTGTTTCGGTGGATCCACCATCATCAGAGTACATAGTACTGTATTGTGACAGATAATAGAAACTTAGGCAGCTTAAAAAGGTTAGTGAAATTTATTATATGAAATTGGACACTGTTCTGTACTTTAATGTAGAAACGCAGTTAAATGCTGAACTGTGCGTATAAACAATATTAAAATTGAGGAATCACCAAAATTAAAAAACACGTTTTTCAGGTCCATTTTGGTTAAGCGGATTTCAGGTAATCGGGGTTTTACTGTATAAATGTATATTTTATCTTTTATTTTATTAAATGTAAATAAAATTTAAAAACCACCAGAACGGTCAAAGAATAAGATAATACTTACCACAGGAGAAGCGCTTTCATTGCGTTGCCACATCATCAGCTTATTATAATACTTAAGATTTACACGTGATTAAAATTCTTAAAACATATAATATGTATAAATATCGCTTAACAAATAATTATAAAAATAATGTTTATTACAGTCAATACCAGCGTAAGCAAGCTTGTTCACTGGTGTAATTATATATATATAATAATACATCACCCTTTTATAAAATTTTTTATCTGTATAAGGAATTTTAATATCTTTACGACTTTTATTATAAGTAATCATCAAGGGAAGATAAGCGTAGCTATATTGTGTTAGTTAAAAAATCCTGGTTGTACTTAATAGTACAGAGTGATTTTTTTAGTCCTGTTACCCAATTGTTAATGTCTGGTAATTTTTTTTTTTGAAAGGGAAATTTTGTTTTGCAACACGAAGATGGTAGCCATACTCAACCTGTATAGATACTGCAGTTTGAGTTGATTCTCCTTGAGCTGTGTAAAATTTTGTGCCGTTTCTAGTTGTGTTATGAACAGAATGTCTTATACCCTAGAACAATCATTTGTTTAAATCTGTAGGCTGAAGCTCTTGGACTAATCGTACCTGATACGGATACGATTTTAATTTTTTAGCAGTTTTCTGAACACTCTTACAAACCAACTTGCGAGGAAAGTTTTCGTTAACTTTACTGTGGAGAATTTAGCAATCTTGTTTTCATATTCTCTAAAATGTCATCTGTCAAAAGAGTTGGTTGACCACTATGTTTTCTGTCGCAAACACTACCTGTCTCTCAAAATCGGTTTGTTAGCTTAGAATTGACCCTTTTCTGATGGAGGAACACCAACAAATTTAATTTGAAATATTTTTGTTGGGGTTTTCTTTCTTGAACAATATTTTTCCACAAAATTGTACGTGAGTGTAAAAGAATATTTCGAATTAAATTTGTTGGTGTTCCTCCACCAGAAAAAATGTCAATTTCTAGGGCTAACAAACCGATTTCGAGAGACAGGTAGTGTTTGCTACAGAAAAAGTGGTCTACCTACTCTCTTGACAGATGACATTTTAGAGAATGTGAAAACAACATTGCTCAATTCTCCACAGAAAAGTTTACAAAACTTTCCTCACAAGTTGGTTTGTCATATTCGAGTGTTCAGAAAGCTGCTAAAAAATTGAAATTGTATCCGTATCGCGTACGATTAGTCCAATTGCTTCAGCCTCCAGATTTAAACTAGCGATTGTTCTAGGGCAAAAAATTCTGTTCGTAACACAACCGGAAATGGCACAAAATTTTACACAGCTCAAGGAGAATCAACTCACACTGCAGTGTATTATACCGGTTGAGTAGGGCTACCAACTTTGTGTCACAAAACAAAATTTTCCTTTCTTAGAAAAAATTACCGGACATTAACAATTGGGTAACAGGACTAAAAAAAAAATTATTCAGCATATCCTTTGCACACAGCCTTACTAGTTAGTCTTCCAGTACCTTTACTATTTATTACCAAGTCACTTTTTTAAATCTATTTATGAATGAACATCTGTTCAATTCCTTTTTCACTAGCTGATCACATATGTTGTTTTCTTTCTTTTAATACATCCTACACTTTTTTAGGTTTATAAAGTCTTGGGAGACCTGTTATGTATATACGAGGGCTGTTTTTTTTTCAACTTCTGACAGGCCTTAAATAAAATACAAGTGAATATAGAAAAAATGTTTTACTAAAAGGTACGTACAGTTATGGATACTTTTCGACATTATCACCATAACTATTGAGGCATTTCTCTTACCTGTGGACAAGCTTTCCAATATCCTCTTAATAAAATGTTCCCGGCAGTGAATTTAAATGAGTCTTGACATCTTATTAAAGCCTCTTGTTAATTTGAAAGTGATGCCCTCCTAGCCACTTCTTCAGTTCAGGTAAAGGTGAAAGTCACTCTGTGGTATGTTCAGACTGTTCAAAAATGTCCCATTCAGATTGCTCAAGGAGGAATTGGGTTGCACCTGTACTGCGAGGACGGGTGTTGTCATGGTTTAGATCAATTCCAGATGTCAAGATGCCTCTTTTGTTTTTAATGCCTCTCTGCAAACTTCATAAAGTTTTACCATAAATAGCTACATTAATCATGGTTCCCGGCTGCATAAACTCCACAAGAAATAAAACGAGAAGTGTTAAGACTTGTTTAAATTCATTGATGGCAGCATTTTATTCAGAGGATATTGGAAAACTTGTCCATAGGTATGACAAATACCTCAGTCACCTAGTTGATTGTGCCAAAAAGTAGCCATAAATGTTTATAACGGTATTAAAACATTTTTTCTATATTTATTTCCCTTTTATTTATGACCTATTGGAGTATGAGAAAACCACCCTCGCACGTTAAGAAAAAAAAAATAGTAATTTCCTGTTCAATCAGATCTTGTTAATTTGGGCTTCTAGGTAATACAGATTACCTAGATTATATTTGTTGTAAATGTTTATTTTGTTATCATGACGGAACTGTAATTGAAGTATGAGCAGAATTGTATTTAAGTCCAATTGAATGGGAAATTATCATACTTAATTTTTTTATTAGTCTTTATAGGCTATAAAAAATTTTTATTTATTAAAAATTCTTTGAAATATTTGTTTTATTTAATAAAATAATTTCTGTTAAAAAATAGTGCCTTTATTAATATAATTTGAACTAATTTCATAAAATGCAAATAATCTTTCAAATTGTTTTCGATTTTATTTATAATGAAATTGATTACTTTAGTTAATTTCATCATCCTAGTCATGGAATGTTAGTAGAAATATTTTGGCGTGAACTTTTTTTAATTGAACTTGTATTCTCTAAAAAATCTGAAGTCATCATATAAATATGGGCTTCAATATTAAAGCCGATTTCATTCACCCAATGCCCAATGTGATTGCCGAGTTATACATTATATGTACATGTATTAATGAGTGTTCATGTGCAATTTGTTGTTAATTTTCTCTTGCCCTACATGCAATATAGGGATGGAAAGTATTGTTTTCAGGTCCCTTAACCCGAAAATATGTTATTACAGATTGGTCTTTGAGTGTGAAAAAAATTTCTTGAGAACGGAATATGTATGAAGTTGCAACTTGGAACTTAAGTTAGCTAACTAGAGGGGACCTGACACAAACATTTTCATCAAAATCGGTCAACCAGAAGTAGTAGTTAATTCATGCAATTTTTCACATTTTGTAATTTTCTCAAAAACGGCTTGTATGATTTTCTTTAAACCACCTCATTTACTACATTTTTTGGGCTCTACAAAGTAGGGCCTGCTGAAATTCGTAAGGGGGGAGTGGCTGTATTCTCATATTAACAAATGGTTTATTTAAGATTGTGGTTTTAATATGTACTCATTTTAGCTTCAATTAGTAATTTTCTGAATTTTATCATTGACTTTTTTAAGATTACGGCTGTAGTATGAATTTTTCGTCAAAATTATAAGCCAAAGTTATAGAAAATTAGAAACTCTACAACTTTTATTGCGCGCATTTATTCTGCAACTTTTAGTTAAGTATCAATTTTCCGTATTTTTAAGTTGAACAGAGGTTGATTTTCATCTAGTGTCATTCACTCATGATGAAAATTAGGTTATATTTTAAATTTTATACTGTTTACTCATGATAAGATAAGTGTATACAGTAGAACCTCAGTAGTCCGGCCAGTGCGAGACCAAGAGGGTGCCGGATTACTGAAAATGCCAGATTACTGGATGTGTTGGAATTTTGGAACTATAAATTATAAATTTATACAAAAAATGAATATGCTATGGGATTTTAAATGAAATTAACTAATTAAAAAAGGTTTGCTGAGTATTTCTGTAGTCATTGTACTAAACATAATTATCGGCTATTGACATCGCTTAGTACGGTGTGGGAGTGCTCGTGCTCTTAGAATTACGTTTTGTTGTCAATTGAGCGTAAAGTATAGAGTATGTCCCAGTTCTGGGTTTTGGATAAAAGGCCAAAAATTATTCCATTTAACAATAATTAAGGTCTGCTTATTCATTTCTTTAATTAAATCGTAAATATACATGTTATATTAAATCCGCTGTAATTAGGTCAAGTTGATTTGCCTAATTCAATTTAAATCTTTTACCGAAATCTGTCCTGGGTGAGGTTTTATACTTTTAGGCCTAATATTTTAAGGGATGGATTACAGGATGTGCCGGACTACTGCACGGTCGGACTACCGAGATTCTATTGTATTTACCACAGCCCGTGGTATAGTGGTCAGCGCAACTGGCTACTATGCCGGGGTCTCGGGTTCGATTCCCGGTCAGGTCTGGCATTTTTTCATCTGTAGATCACCACATATCATTACCTATGCACAAACCCAAGGCTTATGTAAGCATCATCACTCAATAATAATAATAAAAAATAAAAAAAATTTAAATACAACATAGTTTATATTTTAAATTATTTATGTTGATAAGAGAAAGTCATGTGAGTGTTTCACACCAGATTTTTGGATACGAAGTATCCAAAAAAAGTGAGTACATAAACAATAGAAATGTTCACAATACGGAACTTCATATTGTACTATAACATCCACAACATAAGACATGAGAATCTTTGACTACGAAGCCCACTGATATATCTATTTGTATGGTTGATTTGCAATATGAGGTGATTTCAGAAGTATAATAACTGAAGGAGAGCTTAACTAGAGCAATTAATCTAAAATTTAAAAAATTCAAAAGTAAAAAAAAAATATGAAAGGTCATCTATTGAAATGTATGTGTTAAATTTATATGGATAGTACAAAAATAAAAACCAGATATGTAAATCTGAAAGTTGTTTGCATTTTAAAAATGTATACCAAAGTAAAAAAATTAGACTGTTTAATTTAACTTTTATGTTATGTAAAAGAGTAAAATGATAAATACTTCGAAGCCAAAGTAATAATGTTACTTATTTAAATTTTACGAATAGTTAATTAGTGAATGTATTTAAATTTAAAATAAATCTTAGTAATTATCTTCCTATTGTGAACTGTATTCAAGCATATTCCTGTGTATATTTAGGACTTTTTCTGACAATAATGACCTTGTATGTATAAGTGTAGTATTTCTATATTTTTTGGATTTCTGATTAAACCAATTTTAAATAAATCAGTATTTTATAAAATTAAAAAGTAAATAATAAATTTAAATCATAATCATCTTTATGCATAATTATATATATATATATATATATATATATATATATATATATATGTATATTATACTCAACTCTTTAATCGTCAAGGAGGGTATTTTCGTAGTTATTTTTTTATACCTATCTCGTCTATATTTATGGTTTATAGTTGAGCTTGTCTGATGGTTCAAGTTGGCTGCAATAACACTGAAATATAATTTATTTACCTACACATGTGATTATCATTTGATCAACGTCCATTTAAAATTGCGATGAGACTGCCATGGTCCGGCCAACTTTTGACGTAGACCTATCTTGCTGATTGTAAACATTTATATACGTGAATCATGCTAAATTTGAGTACTAATTGTTGATTTTGAAAAGGTTTGAATAATAAAACTTAACAGTTTCTAACTATACTCTTTTTCACGTTCAGAATGCAGTACAGCTCTTATGAGAACTCACTGTGTTATCAGGTGTACGGAAAACATCAGGCACAGCCAATACAAAAACTCAACACAATCTCGACACAATCCGAAGGTCACAGGCAAAAATATTTAGTGTTTTGCTTAAAACGCTCTAACAAGCTCATTTTTAATAAAAGAATTCTGAAAAAATTGCTGTCACTTCCTAATGAATTGTATTTTATTACGCTAAAATGTTATACTCTGATATTTAGATAAGATACACTCGTACAAAGTTAAGATGTTTAAATGTGGTCACATGTTTTTGGGTTTTACATTAAATAACTCTTTTCTTTCCATGACGACATAAGTGTTTTATTATTTTGTTATAAAATATAGAATTTTTTCTGTAATTTGATGTTTGACAAGTCATATGCTGGATGGAAACATAAATAATAAACTAGTTTGAAATACTTACTTTTTTCATAACAACAGCCCATTCAAAAGGAATCATTGTGTTATTCGAGAAAAATAATCTCGAATGTAAATAATGTCTTTTGTCTTTATTTCACCAGCTAATAACTTTGTTTATCTGTTATGTAAACCTATGAAACTATATATCAATTATCACAACATTCTTGTGGTTATAGTTCTACGAAAAGATATTTATTATGTCCCTTACAGAAATACCGACTATTGAAATGAATACGTCACTTTTATTTGGAGAACAGTATATTTTCATCCCAATAACTATTGACATCAGTTTAAACAATAACTCTTTTTTACTTGAAAATAATTAAAAAGACAATAAAATTGGTAAACATTCCATTACTGTAATACTTGTCCGTACCTGATCTTTAAACGATACACATACTGTATTAAGTATGTTTCGTTTTACGTTATTCAATAGGAGTTTGTAAATGAGAAGGTTATGTGGCGTGGAGTTGATATTTTTACTTAGTGTTGTCGTACTCAAACTCCCATATGAAATACATTGGTTATGGACTTTGCGTACTGCATTCTGAACGTGAAATCGACTATAGTGTAGGTCCGTATACAAAAATTTTAGTTTTTTTTTCATTTTGTATCGTAGTGCTTTTAAGAGTTGCTTTCAGGCTGATTGAGCTCGTAAACTTTTCCGGCAAGCATTCATTATTCAGAGAAACTTATAAATTGTGTTGACATCACCAGTTGCTCTGAGAATGCACGCAGCTTAAATGTAAAAAAAATTCACGTCACACACGAAAATAAGATCTGCATACAAAAAAATATTCTCTAGATCTTGCGGTCCGCAAAAAATTTGTCTGTGGTCAAAAAATGGTGACCACTCACCTACACATTAGAGTTCTAAAGGAGACTTCTATATTTATTATTACTGGTGTATAAAAGCAGCTGTAATAGAACCTGTTAAAAAGTTTTACTCCTAGAACGGAATTGAAGAGCAGCAAAGTGACAACAGTGTCTCATTCACAACACAATCGACTCGAGCTTTTAGACAAACTATACTTGTACCTTAAGTCCAATAAATGAAATAAGTGTATCAGTATTTCTTTACTTATAAATAGAAAAATGTATGTTATGTAAACAATACTGTAATGCTAGTTTTTATCTCTGTATTTAAATATAAAGCCCTCATTGACTAAATGACTTTACTGTCTTAACTTCCTTATAACACATAGAGCTATGAAATTCAACAAATGTCTTCCTTATGTAATGAATAGGAAAAAATGATAATTAAAATTCCAATGATTAATATTCTTCAGGGATAAAAAGTAGGGTAAGTACCCTAAAGCAACAAACACAGTAAGTATTATTTCTATGTGTCTCCAGAGATTAAAGTTTCCAAAAATCATCTTGTATATATTTTCTACTATTAGAAAATGCAGAAAATTTGAATTTTGTCTGCTTCCATTTAGAAAAACAAATGTTGGCAACTATTGCAAAGCAATGAGTATTATTTTTATACCTTCCCAATTGGTGTTATAGTCTAAAAATCGGTATTTGTATAAATACTAATATTGTTTTTTATTGATAATAGCCTATGGTGATATAGGAAATCTTCTGTAACATGTGTTAGAAACACTTCAATGGTATTTGCAATTCTTCCTAGGATAGCTATAAGCAAACATACAGCGCTTTGATTGACATTGATACTGACAAGTGTACAAACACGGAAACCCTACAGCTAACATATTTGTTGCTCAAATTAGCTTAATGTTTATTTTTCCTCTATGTAAATTTTGAACAACTATAGTGTATTTAATAACTCAGTATTGATTGATTTATTGAATCCATAACATAATAAATTGTACAGGGTGGCCCGTATGTCGGTTCCCAATATTCATGGATTGCGACTGTCTCACAGAATTCCAACCGCCTGTCACTATCGTCCTCATGAAGCGCCTGGAGTAAATATGGACAAAATGGCTTCAATTTTAATTCCTTCATCATCCTTTGCCCGCTAGTTTGTGATAACCTTAGTTCAGAAGATGCCTTACGAGTTGATTTACCGCGACTAGATACAAACGCTTCAGCTACCTTTTGTAGGTTGTCATTGCAAATCGAGGACAACCACACTTCGGGGCATTTAATATGCTTCCTGTGTTTTTAAATTTCTTATTTAACTTTCGTAGATGTGGCCAAGTCAGTAACAACACACCTGGATACTTATCACTAAATTCTTCCAGTACTTTAGCAGTATTTTTATGATGCTTCCACCATAACTAAAGCATATAAACTCTTTCAGTTGTAAATATTTTAAAAGTACCGTTACAAAGGAAAAAATAGTAACTACATGGAGATGTACCTCACACTAGCCACTGTTACAGACAACTAATGAATGTTGTATGTGATGCTGCCAAAATTACACTATTACCAACTTATCAAAATGAAATGTACCATCTTTTGGGGAAACCGAAATATGAGCGACCCGGTATAAGAAAGAAAATTACAGATGGGAAGCAACTCCCAATTTATTTATCATTAGAAAATTGTAGTAAACAATACAATTGGTTAGTCTTCATAGAAACGAATTTAAACATATACATATTTTATGTCAATGTGGTAAATACAATATATTTATTATTTTTTAACATTATATCATGGAATGTGAACAAAATTTTTATGTATTGGCAGTTGAATTTTCCTGATGTTATTTTAAATATCTTTTGATGGTCCAATTGACTTATTAGAATTCTCATGGGTTTTATTATTTTACTATTAATTAAGACTATGTGTAACCGTCCATTTACGAATAAAAATAATGTATAGAATATTTAGAGCAATTACTATGAAGAATTAGGCAATAAATTATATATTAGGGAATATTTATTAATGTATTACAAAGAAGTATATCAATGTTTTTTTTCATATTTAAAATTGTATTAACTGCTTTAGTTGTTTGCGACTATTATTGGCTACAGTAGGGAATCAGTGGATTTTAACTTCTAATTATTTCCAGACCCCAGCCAGGAATCAAACCTGGTACCTTTGCTTAGTAGTGTGCAGCTCAGTACTCTAACCACTGGGCTACAGATGCGGCCTATAATGATGTTTGTAATTTTAAATGTATAGATTATATTTATAAATGTCATTTTATTAATAATTTCATAATGAATTAGTTTTAATAAATACTTAGTTGAATATTAATTGTAGCAATTAAATTTATTAGCAATTATGTATTTTGATTAGTATTTAATATATAACTGATTAGCCTATATATATAATTATATATGTAGAAATAAAAATGTGATGTTTAGAAAACTGCCATTTATAAAAAAAATTATTAATTTTACCCCAACTAATATCTATTTATCTAAATCTACGTTTGCTGTTAATAATGGTACAAATTATGTATTTTTCTGTACCAATTTAGAAAATATAGTTCAATTTTAGAAAGTGTAGTTTCTATGTATATACATTTTTGAAGTAGTTAACTGGAATTGGAATGGTTGGTGAATTTGATAATTTTTATAAATTTTATTGAAATAAATGTGGTAAAAAATATAAAAATGTTTGATAAAGAAAATTGTAAGAGTGCTAACTACATCAATTTCACATTTTTATAGGACTAGGCTGTAAACCAAAGGTCTGAAATTCAATTCCCAACTTGAATCGGAAAATTTTTAAATATTGTATCATATAGAACTTACCAAATAATGAAATAATGAATCAGGAGGTCTAATAGTATACGAATTGGTGCATTGGTCAGCACAACTGGCTTTTATGCTAGGAGTTCAGAGTTTGATAAACGGTAACGTCTACTATCTACATTAGCGTTAATCTGCAAAAGAATTGACATAAAAAATATGAATGACCCAATGTATTGAAAAAAAATTGGAATTAGCCCATCTTTATATGGAGCAGTTATTAATTAAATGATACTCTAAATGTCTTGGGTTTGACTGTTATGTAGTTGCATAATAAAGAATGTCCAGTTTTCCAAATTTTTCATCTTTTAAAATAGTTTGACATAAATTTTTAAAAATTCATATGAATAAAATGATAGAATATACTTCGGAATTTTGTTTTTCTGTTACCTTTAGCTATGCCATTTCTTTACAATTAACAATTCATCTATGACATACTAAGAAGCAGTATTTGTAAACTCAATTTTGCTAAATAAATTACTTACAAAACAAAGCTCACAAATATTTTAGTTTTTAGTTAGGAAACTATACAAGTAACATAGCCTGTCAGTTTCATTTCAAACTTATTAACCAATCGTTTTAAGAAAATTTGCAAAATTTTAAATTGCTTTACTTACTTAAGATAAATGCATTTATTTTTAGTATGTCCAAACTGAATTGGGGCATCAACTCTAATAGCTATTTAAGTACAGGGTGTTTCCTAAGACCATAGACTGTTTAAACATTTTATTCTTCTAATTGAGAAAAATAAATAAACAATTTACTCATTTTCTGTCACGTTGTTTGTGATTTATCTTGGACAAGTAGGCGAGGGACGAAGAGAGGTATGATCATAACTTTATAGCTACGCGCACCAATTCAGATTGGACAAACTATAAGTAAGTTCAAGTAAAAGCTTTAAGCCTATTTGTATCTGGTGAATTTTAGTTGTAATATATGCCTATATAAAAAATCTACATGAATAAATATTTACTGTATCCTACTTCAAAAATTGTTAGAAGGAATTGTTTTATCATCAATAAATACAATGGTTTAAATGTGGTGGGAATTTCCAGAACCTTGTTGGGATTCAAAATTGTGAATTTCAACAGTCACTACGAGACCAAGGTGAAAAAGAGAAAAATTACTTTTATCTGTATAAATTTCAATTTTAATATGTACAAGCTTATATGCCATTAAGCCTTTAAATTTAAGTTCTAAAAACATTTTTTATTTGTAGTTAAGATTATATTGTATTAGTTTTATTTATTATAGTAATTAAAATTTTGGCCAAATTTATGCTTAGAGATTATGTAGTTTGTTCTATATAACCAATGTATTTTAACTTATTTAGATTACCAAAAATGGTATCCGCTTTGCTTCAAAATATATCTATAAATATTTTTATATTTTTATTAATTTATTTTAATCTAATTGTTATTTTATTTTTAAGTAATGTTACAATATAATGTTAAGTTGTATATTGATATACTGCCAGCTCCGTTTGTGTAATTGGGATGCATTGCGGAGAATATGTACAAATATTAGGAGTATATTTATTAGCGTACTCAAAAACAAGCGACCTGTATTAACTTAGAATAATGACTTACATACAAGTTTTGACTAAAAAATAACTGGATTAAATGCTGTAATATTTTATTTTATTCCTTTACAACTTTGACATTATCCCCTTTAATATAATTCCCTCCCATATTCCTACACTGTTCTATATGGACTTTCCACTGATCGAAGCAGTGTTGAAAGTCATTTCCTGTGAGTATGTACATTGTCTCCTTCGCTTTCACCTCAGGGAACAAAAAAAAAACACGGAGCAAGGTCTGGTGAGTAGGGTGGATGCTCCAACAGAGGGATCCCGTGCTTGGCCAAATACGTCTGAACATCCAGTGTAGTGTGAGACAAGGCATTGTCATGACCACATTTCTCAAGACCACTTTTGAACAAACTTTTCCCATGTTCAAATACTTGGGCAAAATCTGCCGAACCGATTCTTTATCGATTCCTACAATGTCTGCAACTGCGCGAATACATATTTAATCGACGGTCGTTTCTGATCAAAGTGGCGATTTTTTGATGTTTTCATTCGTTGTCAACATTGAAGGTCATCCTGGATAAGGGTCATCTTCAATCTCTTCTCGCCCCTCCTTAAACCGTTTAAACCTCTCAAAAACCAGAGTATATGACAAACATTCATTGTCGTAAACTTGTTTCAACAAAGTACGAGCTTCTGTAGTGGTCTTCCCAAGTTTCACCAAGAATTTTAATTTGACCCGTTGTTCTTTCGAAACGCTCAGCATTTTTCTGACGGCTGGCAAAAACACAATTAGATAAGCACAGCGACTGGCAGATGATTATACAGCTAGAATGGAGGAGGGGATGTCACGTGACTCGGCAATATGGTGCTTGCGTTGATTATCCATTATACATTCAGTACCAGTATTTTTTAGCCGCAACTCGTATAATTATAGTAACCTAACAGACAAACATTTTCTGAGATTTATATTAAAATTTTAAATTTACCACAGTGGTCAGGAGCTTTTTTTGTAGCCTGACTGACAGAGTAACGAAGTGCTTTAGATATTGATTCATTTTTACATTCTTCAGTTACTCTAGCTTCACCATGAACAGCAATGTAAAAAAGTAGTATTTCTTGTTGAAACACTTTACTAAAGCTCTGACATGGTTCTTTAAAAAGATACTTCACCAAAATAAAGAAAAATAAAGCTCATCAACAGCGAAAAGCATTATAATGTTAAATTTAAATTAAAAAATGTGGTTAATTCTGTAAGATTTACAAATAAATTAGTAATTACAGGTAAGCTACTATAGAATTAATGACAAGAGAAACTTATTTTCAATTGGGTTTGTGGTTAATGTTTTTGAAACCATATGAAGCACAATTAATATCACTGTACTGGATTATGACAGCCATAAAACAGTCCTCATGTCCTTCATCCCGCAAACACGAGGAGTTGGTGGCCATGTAGTACTTATCACAATACTGTATTATGTGTACCTTTTAGGTGGGTTAAATTATTGGGTCAGGGTTTCTAAAATTAATGAAACTCTGTTGCTGTAGTAATGTGAATATATAGTCTGTTTAGTGAACATTTTTTCAATTTCCGCAAGTTTAGTTTATTTTTGTATTGAAAAATGATTTATCAGCAGTTTAGTCTTATTATAATTTTATTTTATTAAAATTTCATAAATTTGTTTTATTTACTTTAATTATTTAATCACTGTTATAAAATATTGTAGTTCAATCATTTTCCTGCTCAGTTATCTTAGCGAAAAACAAGCTAGATTGGTAAAAAAAAAATTTTTATAAATTAATTTATCAAAGAGCAGATAATATTTCATATTCTAGTTATTTAAGAAATTTAAACTTGGCTAGAAGTTTTGTAATTTGGTGCTGTAATATTTGCTATGTGCTCATTAAAAATTTGTGTTTTGTAGTTATCACTAAACTAAGAAAAAAATTGTAATCTTTTTTTTTTGAAAATACATTCCTAGAAATTTTATTGTATTTATATAATTTTCTCATAATCATTAAAATGTGAGACCATGTGGATTTTTTAAAAAACATATCTGAAAGCAAATTACTAAAATTGTTAGGTTATAATATGTCCCTGAAGAATCTTCCAGAACATATCAGTAACTTATTTTTTAATATGATTAGCTTGCTTTTTGTCATTTTAGTTTTGTAGGCATAGTGTATGGTTGTTTAATCCTTCTAAGTTATTACGATGAAATATGTTCTTAATAATTTGATGTATTTTTTAAAATTGAATATTGTGTGATGACGGTAATAAATTAAAAGTTCATTCATTATTCAGAATAGTGTTAAAAGAAAAATTTTAATATTTTTACAAGTAAAATGACATCTTTGCAGTTATGTTAGTAAATTAAATAGGAGGTTATTTATTTTTTAAGCCAGAACTAAAGTGTGGTAGGGTTTGGCAAAGAGTAAATGAAAAATGAAAAAAATGTCAGCTTTGTAACATTTCTGTAGTGATAGTGAATAGTAAAGAGGAACGAAGACGTGAAGTAGTTGATATACCATCTGGAAAAATGGTATTTTATGCCAAAAATATAATTAACAAAACTGAAATTTTTTTAAATACTGCAACTTTTGTCTTCATCCAAAGCTTAGTTTGGTTGCAGTTTATGATTCTCTGTAAAACCAGCCTTAAAATTTATTATTTCAAAATTACAATTTAAGGGGTGTAATTTAGGCCAAAAATGCTACAACTTTTGTACGTAATATTTTCTTCTGATTATTAGTTTAGCGGTAATGTATTATTTACTGCAAAAACATTGCATCAAAATTGGGTTTTGCATATGTAGCAATCTACTCAATTTAGAACAATTAGCAACCCTATGACCCAATGAGATGAGGATGATTTATGTATGACATGTAGTCTTGTACAGACTCAGACCGCCTTGATAAAGTATTAATATTAATTGAATCCCAACCATCAAAGTACTCCAGTAATGGCTGTCTAGTATTCAAATCCATATGAAAGTAATTACCTTTACTAGAATTTTAACCATGGAACCTTCGTCTTCATATATCAGCTGACTCAGGGTGACAACATTACCACTACATCAACCCCCCCCCCCCAGTGGGGTTTATAATGTTTAATGTAAAAAATTGAAAAAAACCAAAGGTAATTACCATACATAAAAACATGGTATAATTTTTGTTTTAATGGTTTTCTGTACCTAAATAAAGTTTTATATTTATAAATGTACAGCAAAGCCAGAAGCTAAAATGTACAGCTAAAGCCAAAGTTTAGTTAGAATATAAATGTGAATTCCTCACGGATTCACTCACTCATCACCAATTCTCTAACTTCCCATTTACTTAAAAAGCTGATTTATTTGTTCCTCAGGGGTTAATAGTAACTGAAGCATTTCCATGTTCATTAACAGTTAAAGAAAGGGTGGTAACCCTTAATAAATACATATCATTCCTATAACTTCTCCAAGAGCTACAGTTCTGAAAGTCTTAATGCATGTTCTTTAAACAATATCATGGAAAATTAAAGAATTTAATGACCATTTGTGCCCACAAGGATGAACAAGGTGGTAACTACCATGAAGTAATTATAGCTCCTGAAAGAGACATATAAAACTCAGAATGTGTATAAAAACAAATATGTAGTAATTTTTATTCACCCAATTTCAAGACAACCCCTTCAAAGTTAACAATAAGCCTGGTTTGTAGCATGGTCGTAATATTGTTAGTCTTTTATGATTAGAAGTGATTAAACTTCATTACACTATGATTCACAGCCTAAGTTAAAAAAAATTTGGTGCTATTATGTAACAATTCAGTGCTTCATTTGACTGACATTTTATGTAGTTGATAGTAAGGCACATCATTAGAAACAATCAGTGTTTAGATATGCCTAATATTATTTTTATTATACATACATATATTATTAATTTTTAAAGGCTTAAATTTTTGTATATTTTGTAGCAAAGCACTTTGTGTAATTTGTTTTTACTTTTGTACAATAACCGTTAAGCAATAAATGAATAAATAAATGTTTATGTAAAATTTGTTGTTTTTACATTTTTTTTCTTTTATGTAGTTAAGCAAATACGATTTAATTGATAAAAAACATTTGCTTTATGCCTTGTATGCTCTAGATCAGCGATTCCTAACCAGTGTGCTGCGAAATTGTATGCCATACACAATTCACTACAGTGGGTATTGACTTGTAATAATTTCCAGACCCTAGCTGGGAATTGAACACGAGATCTTCTGCTTTGTAGGGTAGTGTGCTAACTACTACTTTGGTATTCTGTCCCATGTACTTAGAAAAAAGTATTGCATTTATTTATACAAACTTCCTTATGGTGTTATTTATTTGTATTTTTAATGTTGTTTTATGCCCATAACAGGCAAGTGGAATGTTAAATTATTTGTACTCTATCTGCTAGTTCCAGGGCTACAAAAATAGTTGTGTTTCTTATCACATGGTCTGCCAATTTTATGACTGAAACATTTAAGAACAGAAGAGGTAGAGGTGTAAAAGACACTAGTCAGAGTTATCTCTTCTGAGAGTAATGAATTTCTTCATTATACAGCCAGACCCTATGGTGAATGTGTCATTTGCAGGGTGGAAAGTGGATGATTTTCGGAGTGCCTGGCATGCTGATAAATATTTTTTCCACTCAGTGAGTAAGGCATGGTAACAACCTCACTCCTTGTTTTACTTAGTAAAGCCTCTAGAGGTTCAAACCAGCCTTTTGCGTGATGATCTAAACAAACAATGTTGTTTATTTTATTGAATGTTTTAATAAATTATTTTTATTAAAAATGATTTACTAATCCATGAATATATCAGAGTACCATGTGATCTGCAATGTCAACTTTATTTAAATCTAGAAGACTTTTAAGTTACCTGTGGCAGTGGCCTCTTGTCGCTGTGACCTAAACCAATTTCAATTTTTGTGGTGAATCTAACTCCACTCTGAATTCTTTATGATAATCACTTGATCTGAGAGAGTTTGTAACACTTCTGCTTGCTGGATCTGTTAGCCAATTGAAGATATCACTGGTTTACAAAATTAAATTCAGAGTGTTTATTCTCTTCATTGGGTTTGACCAATTTAAACCAGATTTCAATAATTTTACCAGATTTGACAAAAGTAAAAAGAGAAAAAATGATAAAAGTGATTTTAACACTTCCAAACCAGACATGATGACACTTTTACTGTAACCAAAAGTGAAGCCTCCGAAACAATAATAATTGCTATTGAAATACCTATAGTTTTTCAAAAAGAGTTGAAACCTGCGTCTAAAATTTAACACCACAGCAACATTATCTCACAGGATACTACAGATAAAGAGCAGGTTTGAAAATAACAATTTAAAAAGGTAAATTTATAAGAAGTTGCAAAAATTTGAAAAAAAAAATTAAAAATTAATTTATTTAAAGTTTATTAGTCGCATTAATAGCTTGGTTATTATTGGATTTTGTAACTGGAACTTTTAATAACTTTGTTACTTCACTACTTCGTTTTCACTTGTTATAATTTTCAGACCCTAACTAGGAATTGAACCTGGGACATCCTCAAAAATGTTTATTTTAAATTTATAAAAATAAACTTTTTTCGTAATTAATTAATTTTAATTTTTACAACTTTCTACACATTTTGTCGTTTATTTACTTCTTGTACTTCTTCTGTAGTATACAGTGAGAAAATATGTGCGAATTTTCAACACCTAGATTTCAACTGTTTTTGAAAAAATTCTGTAAGTACTTGTAATACTTGCATGTAACTGTGGCCTTATGATACATTTACTGGTATAAAGAGCTTCTCTCATTTAACAGTATTCCATAACTTTAAGCCAATCATGAAAGAAAACAAACTGGAAACAAGAATGGAATATTTTCTGAACATTCACTTTTGCCCACGACAAATTCTACTAACTTCATGCTTTGGTAGACAATTCACAAAAATTTTTTGTCTTGAGGACCCTGTATAAAAGTTTTTATCCTGTATACCAACCACAAACAAGAAACAGAAGTTAGACTAATCTACTAATGAAATGATTGAATAATACCATTCAAAAAATTTATTAATAAATTTACATATTTTATACAATATTTTTACAAATTTATATCTACATAGATGAAGTAATAAAAATAAAAACTGCGATTTCTTATACTACTGGTAAAATAATTAAAAGATAAAAAAATATAAATACATAATTAAACTGAAAAGTTCAGTCAATTTAAAATTAATAAAACAAAGTTTTATTCATGTTTTAATAAAGAAAAGTTCAAACAGCTTTACTGTTATTTTCTGTACTGTAAAAATCACAATCGGTTTTAAATATGAAACCATAGAGGAGCTTCTCAAGATAAAAAGAAAACAATCGGCAACAAAAAGATGAACAAATCTGCCTACCAGAACATCCAGAATTCTCAATAAATAACTCGAGAGGATTTTGCCAAAACCATAGAAGAGCTGGAAGCAGAGATGCTAGTGATTTTTCCCCAGAATGTACAGAAGTTACTGGAAGGCACCGATCAGATCCCCCCCAATTAAACCTCGAGAAAGACACTCTAGATTAGGAATGTCAGGAGATTTCTTCAACAGACGAAGAGACATTGACATTGGTACACTGGGAATACTATTCCTCTCAATGTACCACTGTCGTTCTTACAGAACAGAACTGTGGTAACCACCACGTAAATTTGCTCTTTATCAGTAGCTGGTCTAAAAAGCACACATATATCATCGTAGGTAGGCTTTTTAGCCTTAATATTCTGCAATCTATATTTCTGACCTCTCACCACATGTCCTAAGTATTCGAATTTTCCTTTTTCTAATGGTTCCTACAATGTCAATTCTCTTATTTAAACAATGGAGAATCGGGAAGTTGCAGATATTTTCCATCCAAGACTTTAACATCCTTCAGCAGTTCAACATCTCGAACACCTTAAGATTCAGTGATGTAATGGATTTGAGACTAATACAATTCTTTTTATTTTTATGGGTTAAACAAAAAAAAAAAAATTTAGTTTATTTATAATCACTAAACAGCTTGGTCATAGCGACTACTATGGGTTAAGAAATTGGAATTATGGGTTTTAAGTTGTAATAATTTCCAGACCCTACCCGGAAATCAAACCCAGGACCTTTCGCATTGTATACTAGCATGCTATCCACTACACTATGAAGGTGACTAACACTTGTACCATTGTAAAAGTACAATATTGTACAAACAATGGAAGTTATGGTAATTCCCAATTACTATAACTTCCATTACTCAGTTAAGACATTACATAATGCTTGGGAAAACCCCCCATTGTTAGATTAAGTAACATTAGAATAGTAGTTAGACAATAAGTGGTAAATATAGCCAACGGTCAATCATCTTATATTGTTTAGATGGGTGTATTTCTCCCTCCGTGTTTTTGGGCCTTTCTTCCACCTACCAACTTTCAGCCAATCATTGGGAAAGTTCTCCTTCTCGTTGCCCTCCAGGTTGGTTGAACGGTTGGTGGGAGAGGGAGGCTTGTCAACTAGAGGTTTCCTTGTTCAAACCCAGGAAATTCACAATCAGTTCCCTTGGGACTAAAAAGTGAAACGGTTAGTTTAAAAGGAGCAGAATTTGAAGAAGAGACAAGGAGAATGAGGAGTGATGAAGAACGAGAAGTGACTAGGAGAATGAGAAGTAAGGGGAAACATATATAATTTGAGGTAATAATTTATTCGTATATTTAATTAAGAATTTTTAATTTCCTTTTTTTTGTATTACCGTCGCGGCAAAAACGTTGGCTACATTTTAAAATAGATTAGGGTAATTTAAGGATACTTTTGTTAGTTAGATGATTTAGTTAGTAGTTTATTATTTATTATTCATTAAATATTTACTGTAAGTAAGGAGACATAGTCTTTTTTACTTATTTCTCATGCTCTGCTGACAGAGCTGGCGCCCAACAATTTTATTAATTATTTTTTTAGTTCACATTTAAGTGTTTGCCCACCGATCGTAGTTGATGGTGGTGCACACTGCATAATTTATTCCTACTTTTTTACATTCAAAATTAAATTTTATTGCACTTACTTTTAAAAAGTTTGTGAATTGTTTACAAGGTGATAATTTTTCTATTGTGATTTTGTGTATTTGAGTAGAAGTATTTGAAGTGATGGAATGTTATTCTTATTTGTTCACTGAACACCAACTTTTAATAGCATCTTAATATTTTAATCTTGAATTTACTACCAATTACCTTCCACCAATGGTTTTAATCAGATGACCACTCAGTTGTAGAGACTTTACATAAAATAAATGATAAATACTGAAAACTGTTTTATAGTACTTATACAAAATTGTATGTCAACAATAACAGAAGAAAACCACTAAAACATTACTTTTCACCAATTCAAGTATGTATTTAGAACAGATCTACTAACATTAACTGTAGAGCGGACGCCAAATAAGCTTGCCGGTGTAGCTGTGCGAAGAGTTCGGATTCAGTCAGTAGATTTCATGCCTTAGTACCGAACTGCTTACTAAATCACAGGCCCTGAACGATATTAACTATCATCTATTAGCGACGTTAAAAACATTCAATTTTACACATTGTATACACCAATTAATGCCAACCACATACAACATATTACAGACTAATGTTTTCAGGTCAGCTGATATTTAACGTTGGGAGAGTGATGTGATTCTGATCACAGCTAGTACAGCACTGACCCCCACCACTTGCTGAGGCAACCGAGTGCACCATTATCAAAATAAAATTTCTGCGCACTTCAGAAAACCGGTAAGCTTATTTGGCATCTGATCTACCAAAAAATTTGTATTTTAAGTAATAAATTGTTGGAGCTGGAACACTTAAAATTATATTGAAAGGTGGTTACAAAAAAATCATGAGTATAGAAAGGCGATTACTTCAGAACATCCTAGGACCTAAAAAAAAGAAGATAATTATAATAGACCTGCTCGAACAAAACCAAGACATACAAAAAAACTGAAAACATGATCCATGTAAAAAGAAAAAGGAGACTTGTATTTTTTGGACATGTGGCAAGAATGAACAATAGCAGATTGACAAAACAAATTTTTGATAAAATAATAAATCTTAAACCCATGGTTTTCAGTAACATTGAATAACCTTAAATATGCAAAAATCAACACAGAAGACATACAGAATAGGGAAATTTTTAGAAAAAAAAGTCAGATAGTGATCTCCAGGGGAGAGAATGAAAAGAAGAGATGTGAACGCCACAACATAGAACAACCTAAGAAGGAAAGATCCAAAAGAATGAAGAGATTGAGGGAGAAATGAAAGTGGTAACAAACCATCAAAAAGTAATTAAAAAATATTGATTTGGTGTGCTCTCTCTAAAGGGCTATTCAGAAAAATTGTTTAAATTTTAAAAATAACTTATGCTACTAAGGCGTAATGTAAAATTAAAAAAAAATATTTAAAAAATTCTACGATTTATAGACTAGATATACAATAATGATAATAATTTTATAAATTAGAACAAAATTCAAGTATTAAGTAAGTATACTATTAGGACTCTTTAAATTTAAGCAAAAAATATCCAATACTTATTTTTACTAATTTAAACCCCACAAAATGCTATAATTAAAGCTTTTTTTAATAAAGTTTTCTGTAATTTCTAATAAATTTGTAAATAAATTATTAATAGTAAGTAATTAAGTCATAATAATAATAATATAAATTCATAGTTTGGCCATTTTTATCGATGAAGTGTATTTTAAATATTTCATACTTGATAAATGATCAGGTTAGATAAAGCTTTTGTTTTGTTTTAATAATGTCCAGTTAAACAAGAATGCCATAGGTATAAGAAAAACATAAAGGTACAAGTAAAAAAATTACAGTTAACAAAGTCTTACCTCTGAAAGTAACTGATTTTATGAAATAAATAAATCAATTTTAAGTAGACATATGGGTACTATTGTGTGGTTCCAAGCTCTGTGTAGTTACGGGGTGAAGGGTACAGGTGAGGTATACAGAATGAGTGGAAGCATGCTGGGAGAACGATTGTTGTATTACTCTGACACAACATTCATTTTCTAACTTTTGTACATTTTTTCTGTATTTATTACATTTATTTATTTGCATATTTTGATATAAATTGGTAAGTTAAATATTATGAATCCGACCAACTTAATAACCCGGTAGGTATTCGTTAAATTAATGCGCCGGATAAGAATATTTTTTTAGTCTAGTTAGTACACCATACCACTACAAATGCATAAGCTGAGAAACACTACTAACACTCATTCATTCTCCCACTACTATAACAACGCACTGCATTCCTTCCAACTACACGGAGCTGAGACTCAAGCAATACACATGACTTGATGTAATATGGTGTACCAACATATTACAGTTCAACTGTGAGAGCTAAAAATATTATTAAACTTAATAACGTAACATTAATAAAATCTTGTATTTTCAAAACATTGTTAAGTGTCATTTTGAGTGAAATGCATTTTATTACAAAAAAAAAAAAAAAAAATTGCAAATGCTATGTTTAACAATGAAACAGTAGATTATCTGCCTACAACTGATTCTAAAGATGAAAATTTGAACTCAAGAAACAGCTGTGCAGATCAAAACATAGTAACGCAAATGTGTTCATTCCTTCTCCTGTTACATTTTGTTTTGGGCACTTACAATGTCAAGCAAAAATACTGTTTTTTGATAACTCAAAATTTGTATTGGTAACTTCAAACTACCTACAAATCTACATTATATTTTGTAAAACTACTTCTATCACGACTGAAAATCAAGCGGGAAGTAGAAATTTGTGTAGTAGGACTTTGTTAAATTTCTCTTTTATTTCTTTGTGTCTCTTTTTAAATGAAATCCGCAGGTGTGGATTTTTAAGTTTGTTTTGAAGGAAGATAAATATATTTTTTTTAATATTATGCAAGTTACTGTTATCATTCAATCTCTTAAAGCACCAACCTGGCAGATGACCTTAGATGGTAATTTCTTTGTGTATCAATGTAATTTTTTTTTTAGTTTTTGTTGTTTACAAATGCCTTCCCAGGGAGTGGAAAAGTATACTTATCAGTATGCCAGGCCCTCTGAAAAGCACATATTTTTCACCCTGCAAATGACACTTTCACTTCATTCACCACAGTATAATAAAATTCATTACTTTCAGAGGAGATAACTTTAACTAGTGTCTTTACACTTCTATCTTTTCTGTTCTTAAATGATTCAGTCATTAAATAGGCTGACCATGTGCTAATAAACAGAACTATTTTTTGTAGCCCTGGAATTAAGAGATTGAGTGTAAATAATTTAACACTCCATCAGTCTGTTATGGGAGCTTTAATTGTTATTAATTATAATTTTTTAAATAATTTTATTGAGAAAATAGACTATTATTATAATATTATGATGAGTGTTTAGCTTTTATTTTGTTATTAGATAACACTTTTTTAAAACAACCACCCAATTTGATCAGAGGACATCAGCAATGTTTGTCAATTTATGGCTGTTTGTTGGTCACCTTACTGTTATACAGCCAAATAGTGTTACTTCAAGGTATAAAGCGACTTTCAAAGATAAGAGCAGTCCAAAAACAAAACCAAATTGTAAGGGAAATAATACCAAACTTTTCCATAATACAGTAAAATCAAAATATTTCAATATATTTGTACAGTATTCTTTTACAAAAATATAAGAAAATAAATAATTTTTGTTTTAATCTGAACAATAAATAATACTGAAAAATATTTTTTAAATATACCAAATTAAATAAATTCCAATCATAGCTCCTGACTTCTATTTATGACTTCATAGGTTTGAATTACAGTTCTTTACTTCACAGCATGTTGACGTTGCAAAATTATACAGGTAAGATTATATTACGGACTAAAAGCAACTGACTTTATAATTTTATTTAACTGGTATAATTTCTTATTTATATTTCCGAAGATTAATATTGTTTAAAATATTAAAGATAAATCTAATACAATTGGTAATTATTAACTGTTACCGTATTCTGGTGGTTTAGAAATATATATTTCAAATCTAATACAATAATATTAGTATAATCTACGGCGGATTACAATACAGTCAAAAAATATATCAACTGGATCTTACTTTAAATGACAGTAACGACCTACTTTTTATCTTTGGCAACATGATTAAAATATAAGATACAGAGGAATGTATATTATTATAATTAAAATACAATCTGACAATCAAGATGGTTAAAAGCAGAGTAGACTGTAGAATAAAACAATCAATAAAAAATATCAGTACATAAAAATCGAATGTATTATATCACAATGAAGCGACCACTATAATTGAGATGAATAAAATTATTATCACCATCCAGTACCCTGAAACATTCCAACAAATTTATCACAGAATTATATCACAATGATTATAAATAAACATTTCTATAAAGATTTCACTATTTTTTTTTATAACCTTTTCACAGGTATCGACGTGATAGCTTGCAGATGCAATCTAATTTTGGCATGCTAGATCAATAATTGTTGCATAAAACTTTTTGATATGGTATATTGATTCCATACGTAAATGAAATAAGGGAAATGTTTTCCCCTGTTAGCATAAAATGTTCTGTATTGTAAGATGTTCACAAACAGAACCAATGTTTGTCACTTGGCTATTCATTTTGTGGTATGTGCATTGTGATTTGTTTTCTTCAATTATATCTTGCATTTCAAAAAATCCATTAGAAGTTAAATAGTCTACAGTTATACTAAAGTCGTTTGCACGTTCAGTTGACACAACGGAGGAGTATAGGCAGTGTATTTCTTATGGGGCTCTGACTGCTACTAGCTTGAACACAAACATCGGCTTTGTGGATCAATTAATGCCATCATAACCAATAAAATTCCCCTCATCTTCGCCCCATCCATAACAAATTTTTCTAATGTAGAGTCTATATGACAATTAATTAATAATTTACACTGTTAGTTTATACTCAACTTCATATACGGATTCCAAATGTGAAATATTTTTTCGATATCTGTACTGAGAAATATTTTTTTAGATTTGTAATAACCAATTGCATCATTTGTTTACATTAATCATGCAGTGTTTAGAAAGTCTGGCGAGGGAATGAGGAG
Source organism: Catonia carolina (assembly GCA_035578175.1). Taxonomy (NCBI): domain Eukaryota; kingdom Metazoa; phylum Arthropoda; class Insecta; order Hemiptera; family Achilidae; genus Catonia; species Catonia carolina. Next base: position 240,140,495 of record JAQMRL010000001.1, on the reverse strand, counting down.
AAGGCATTAGTAGATCTTCAGTAAAATAGATAAGATATTCATTTTAAACCCCCTTAACAGAAGAAAAGTTTTTATTTTTTTTTTATTTTTTACAATTCATTAAACACACTACATAATACATAATGTTTTTCTGTTAAGCAAAACTTGAATTATTGTTCTACTTTAAAATATTCTTTAGAGGTTTAAAAAATGTATTTATATTTGCAATCATATGCCTTTATTTTATGTTTTTAGTTGCGCTAATAGCAGTGACGATTCCCACAAGATCCATTGTGTCAACTGAATGTGCAAACGACTATAGTAACCATGAAATTGCGAGCCTGGATCTAGTTAGACAGTAATGTAGTGTAGCATATGTGGCAGAATGCAAACAAACTTTTTATCTTTTATTATTATCTTATTATCATAAAAATTAGAAATTTAATTTTGTTTTGCTTCAGGATTGTTAGCCAAAATTTGAAAAACTTATAAACATTACTGATTATTTATTTACTTTGTTTTCTAAGGTCTTTCTTTCGATAACGACTGTCGCTGTTCGGAGTCGATTTACCGGGTTGTTCGTCAAAATCACTGAATTTACAACTAAAAATACATTTAATACACTGAAAAATAACAAATAAAATTTTAAAACCTTTTAACGAAAGACTGTATTAAACAATTGAATGGCAGGCCTTTAAAATAAAGAAATTTTTACTTTCTCTTGCCTATATGAATATATAGGAAGGAAGTATTGTTTTTTTTGAAGTATTGTTGCATTGATTTTTTGAAATCGAGTTTTCAACGAATCTACACATTTTCAGACCCCTGAACCCAAAAAAACATGTTTTTAGCGATTGGTCTGTGTGTCTGTGAACAGAATATCTCAAGAATAGAACATTGTAATACGAACTTGAAACTTGTAAAAAATTGTAGGAGCTGTTTTTGAGAAATAGCATGAATAAACTATTACATTTGGTTGACTAATTTTTATAAAAATGTTCTAGTTGGATCCCCTAGAGGTACCTAACTTATTTTCCAAGTTTCAACTTTGTACGATATTCCATTCTTGAGATACTTTTTTCACACACACCAATCGCTAAAAACAAGTTTTTGGGTTCACGCGGCCTGAAAACGTGTATTTCCGGTGAAAACTCTATTTCAAACAACCAATATGAAAATAATACTTTCCTTCCCTGTATATTCTAAAATATAAAGGGCAAGAGAAAGTAAAAAAAAAAACTTACAATGAGTTCAACATAAATTAATGGAGTTTTTAAGAACTCAATTTTATTCCATTAATTAACGGGTGATTCAAAAAGAGCGCCGGTTTTTAAACGGCTGGTAAATTTTTGTTTATCGGTTGGCAACATTGTTAGACCTCATTTCTATTTCGGAGAACATTCCGATTGACGATTCAGTTGTAGTTTCTCTTGTTCGCAGTGTAATACTCTCGCAGTCTGTGTCTAACCATGGAGAAGTTTACTATTGCACAACGAGTGTTAATCGTCAAAACATTTTACCAGAGTGGAGAAAGTTATGCGGCTACTGTCAGGCGACTTCGCAGTACTCTAGGACGTAATGAAGCACCGAATGAATCAGCAGTTCGCAGACTCATGAAAAAGTTTTTTGAGACGGGTTCAACAGTCGACCTTAAAAGTTCTGGACGTCGTCGTTCTGGCCGAACTGAGCAGAACGTTGCGTTGGTTCGTGACAGTGTGGCTGTTACCGATACCGTACAATGATTAGGGAGTTTTTGTGGCGTCATTTGGATGGAATGGACATTGACGAGTTGTGGTTTCAGCAGGATGGTGCCACCTGTCACGCTGCACGAGAAACAATGTTGTTGCTCCGTGAACGGTTCCAGGATCGCATCATTTCTCGTAATTCCGACCATCAATGGCCACCAAGGTCGTGTGACTTGACGCCTTGTGACTTTCATCTTTGGGGGTCATCTGAAGTCATTGGTGTATGCCAATAAACCCCGAAACATCAATGACTTAAAGGAGGAAATTCGACGGGTTATCGGGCAAATGGAAGTCGAAACTTGTCGTGCAGTAATATCCAATTTCATGGACAGAGTTGATGCGTGCCAGCGCAATAGAGGAGGACACATGCATGATATCATTTTTCATACATGAAATCGGAAGGTAAGATGAACTTGTTGATGTATTTATTTTCAGTTTTTCAATAAAATAAATCTCTTAATTTGATATATTAAAACCGGCGCTCTTTTTGAATCACCTATATTTTATGCAAGGAGTATATTTATTTTATCAATACTTTGCATATTTTTCTAGCTAAATAAATATGCAGTTGAATTGACCAACTCCATCATGATGCAGTGATCAATATGCAAGACTACAAAGGGAAGGTCTTGAGTTCAATTCCTGGCTAAGGTTTGGAAATACATTTGAAACATTTCATAACCCATAATAGTCGCTAATATCAAGAAGTTGATAAGACTAAATAATTTTTTAAGTGTTTTTATTCCTAATGTGTGAATGTTGCAATCTGTTCAATTTAGAACCATAAGCAACCCCATGATCCAATGAAATGAGGATGATATGTATGATGTGTAAATGAAGTGTAGTCTTGTGCAGGCCCAGGCCGACCATTCCTGAGAGTCAATGATTAATTGAACTACAACCATAAAAATACACCAGTAACCACTGTCTAGTATTCAAATTCGAATAAAAGTAATTAGCTTTACTAGGATTTGAACTAGGAACCTTTGTCTTCGAAAATAAGCTGTTGAACGGCTGACAAGCAGTGACGACTTTACCCTAGACCAACCTGGTAGGTTTCTAAATAATAAACATAAAAAAATTAAGTTTATCATTACAGTAATTTTAATTATGTGTTCTAACTGTAAACATTCTAATAAATTAGAAAAGATGTATTAATTATTTTAGGGTTTTTGAACACAATCCTTAAATCCTGCAGACACTTACCACAAGTATTATCCTTCCTAGTTATTACTCGAACGTGAGTAGTTTCTCTCTGAATGCTTGTATTTGCTCGATCCATTCGAACGGATATATCATCAACAATCTCTGTTAAAGCAAAATGATTATTAAAAAATTATTAATAATAAAGAGCACAGGGAAATATTTTTTTTCAAAATATTTGGCCTTAAAATGCAATTAAGTAAAAAGTAACACAGATGATGAAATAGTTTATCGCAGCAGAAATGGGAACTGGTCGAAATACTAAAGACAGGTTTTTCCTACAAATCACTTATTACTATAATAACCTGCACGAAAATAGTCTGATGGTAGTGAAAACATGGTTGCCAGATCACTACCTGGACATTCATTCAAGTCAGCAAGAATTTTTAGAGGTCTTCTTAACTAGCCGTCTTAAGCTCTATTTTAATCAATCCGGAAAAAATACAGTGGTTTCCAAATGAATTATATTTTATTACTACATAAATGTTATAATTGTATTGTGATCTTTAGGTTAGTTACGTGTGCAAAAAATAGCCAACCTATTTTTACGACATTTTTGCGTTTAACAACGAATAACTATTTTTTGAAATTGACGACACATATTTTTTATTATTTTGTCATAAAATACAAAATTTTAGTTCAATTTCATAATTATACTATTTGTCATAGGTTACAGAGGAAAGAAAAGTTATTTGACTAAAAACGTAATGTTTACTCTGTGAATTACCCAATACGGTGATCCTTTCATTCACGCTCTGTTGGTTAAGAATTCTCACTCCAAGAATCTATTTTTAGAAATGACATGAAACACTCACACTACAATACGTCGTTTTTGTTTCAAAAATATCACTGGAACAGGGTTTATTTATAGCCCAGGAAAATGAATTTGATATAAGAGGTGGCAATGTTGGTGAGTGCAAGGGAAGAAGAAGCGCTCTGTCTACGTAATCACCATCAGACCATTTTCATGCAGGGTACTCTAACCGTTTTTGCAGTACATTAAGCATACAAGCACTGTCTGTCCAGCGTCCTGATTCTCAATCGACACAAAGCTACTTTTCAATAAAAGTACTTGAAAGTTTGATTTTATCGGGTACTATAATTATGCTCATAACAGGCAGGTGGAGCGTTACATTATTTGCTCTTGATCGATTAGTTCCAGAGCTACAAAAAATTGTTCTGTTTCTTCACATGGTTAGTCAATTATATGACTAAAGCATTTAAGAACAGAAGAGATAGAGGTATAAAAGACACAAGTCACAGTTATCTCCTCTGAGAGTAATAAATTTCATTATGCAGTCACACCCTATGGTGAATGAAGTGAAGGTATCATTTGCAGGGTGGAAAGGAGACGCTTTTCACAGGGCCTGGCATCCTGATAAGCATATTTTTTCACTCAGTCAGGAAGGCAATGGTAAACCACCTCACTTCCCTTTATACTTAGTAAATACTTTGCTTTATACTTAGCTTCTAGAGGTTCATACCAGCCTTTTGACTGATGACCTAAACAAACAACTATTAATTTTGACAACAACGGTTTCAGAAAATTGCATCTATTTGCCAAGTTAAACTGAATATATGTGTGTTTAACAATTAATCAGATTAATGTCCTATAAAAGAGAGCTTTGATTTAGATAAGAACAGAGGATTCAGTGAAATTAATATTTTATTAGACAAAATCTTAATTTTTATAATTATATAATAAGGATAAACAAAAGTTAGAAACACATTATAAATTGAAAAAAAACTTGCAACACACATTACAGTAACTAACTAAATATCTCACCTCTATTCTCTAAACACTTGGGGCAAATAAGCTAATAATTTTTTTTGAATTAAGTAGTTCATTAATGCCAAAGGTATAGAAATTACATTTTTATAATTTACTTAAAATATTAATAAATTGACAAAATATTTAGTAAAATTTTAAATAAAAATATAATAAGACAATTCATTAACCCTAGGAGCGGTAATAGGTTTAACTTAAAGTGTCAAGCATTTTTAATAAAAAAAACATGCTTACGAAAACAATTTTTTATTGTTTTTGTATTTCACATATCAGGTTCGTATTATATACCAAATTAAACAGAAAAGATAGCTCTACCTGACTTATTTTTGTTTTCTGATAATATTATTTCCCAAATAACCAGGACTAATGAAATATTTATAATAACAAATTTGAGAAATATGTTTTGTGTTATTAGCTACTTGACAGATTTACCTAAACAAATGCGTAAAAATGGAAATATACATTTTTTAGTGCAATCTTTCTAGAATAATTACTTTTTTGAATTATCAGTTTATCTGTTTTCGTTATTATAATATGTGAAAAAATGGTAAGGTCTGTAGAGAAAAGATCTAGGTTATGTTTACGCAATGTCAACATTTACAGAGTACACATTTATTTTCGTAGGTTTTATTTACAACCTGAACACATACTAAAATAATATCACAGATAATTCACGATATTTAATAAATTTACAGTAAAACAAATTAAAACACACTAATAACATGAAACAACAACACATCTATCTTAACAAACAGGTCGCCATTACAGTGAAACACGACATTACGAAACAACAACTTTCAAAGACTCGTACGAATGAACGAGAGAACGAAACTGCCGGCAAACTGTGAAATTAAATAGATCAAATGAAATACTTTCATATGATTAGTTATATAACCTAGGTTGGACAACCTGCTGGTTGAAAATAAGAGTGGGTGCATCTGTCGACCAAATCGACATCGACATGTATTCAACAGCACAACTGTCGCTCAGATCGACAGTTACCGCTTCTAGGGTTAAAAAAACATCCATAAACTATTGCTAATAAAAATAACTATCAATTTAATTTACTAAACTTACTAGTTTGTTGACACATTTTTTATTTTTAAATAAATTTTTTTTTTTAAGTTAATATACAGATGTGAAAAGACTGCAATAATTGAAACCACTTTTGAACCGCAATTACTGAATTTAAAGACTAAACTATACATTCTAAATAACTGCATAAATTAAAGTAAACTAATTAATCAATAAATAAACATGATATTAAATACAAAACAAATTCCTCCAGCATGACCCCAGTACAAAGTGTAACTGATAAATTGAGGATACACAAAATAAAAAGCCTCAGTGTATAACATGTCATCACAGAAACTAATTAGCCACAAAAATAACATGAGTAATATTTGCTATATATTCCTCAAGAGATACAGGAAACTGACAAAAAAAGATCTGAAGATCATTTTGTAACTATTGAAACAATCATCAAAATTTGATATACATGTTCTTCATATGGCAAAAAAGAAGGCCAACAGTTGAATGACACTTATGTGAGAGAACACTGGGACATTTCATTTAAAAGACTAGTAGCTCTATTAGGTATTTCACAAACCAAATTATTTGTAAAATGTGTTATTACCAGATGAAGTATCCATTTAACAGCTTACCAATTTAACTTTTTGGATGTAGGGTCTACCAATTTCAAGCGATCCAATAGGTGTTGCTTGATCATTTAATAATCAAGTGATTTTTTGTTTGTGGATTCCTACACGATTACAGAATCTTAAAAAAATAATTTAAATTTATTATCATTTTTCATAATTCAACGGCAATCCTTTTTGTTCTACGACACAGACTGATTCTTGCATTTTCAGGGGTTGGCATTAATTTATACTACTCGGAACTGGTGAACACTAGATTGATGAAAGAAAAACCATATTTTCCGTACATATTTGACAAAATTTATACCCAAAATAGTTAAATTCCACCTAAATTGAGAAATTTTCAATTTTTTTTTAAAAGGCAAGTTGCCCATAACAGGAAGATGGAGTGTCAAATTATTTGCACTCGATCTGCCAGCTCCACGGCTACAAAAAATAGTTCTGTTTCTTACCACATGGTCAGCCAATTTCATCAACCTTGTGGTGAATGAAATGAAAGTATCATTTGCAGGGTGGAAAGTAGAAGCTTTTTAGAGGCCCTGGCATGCTGATAAGCATTCTTTACCACTCAGTGAGGAAGGGACTGGTAAACCACCTCACTCCTTGTTTTACTTGGAAAAAAAACGTAGTAAAGCCTCAAGAGGTTCAAACCAGCCAACAAAATTACCCAAAGATGGATGAAATATTGGGTTTAATTTTTTGGGTGTGTGTAGCTACTTAAATGTACTATATTTACAAAAAAATCAATGCTAAGATTCGCTTCCTTTACTACTTATAATTTTTCAAAAATGGAAAATTTTGAAAAAAACATCAAAATTTCGACACCTGTGTCTTTGTAGGGAGAAAGTTTAAAAATCTGAATTTTACACAGATAAACCAGGTACAGTATTATGGATTTTAGTACTACACAAATTTCATGTTTGAGATTCATCTACACGTCAAATTACAATTTTTCAAAAACATAAAAATTTTGACATTTTATACCTTTGTTGGGACTTTGTTATTTTCTAAATAAAATAGCTTTTGTTTCATCAACGTAATGTTCACCAGTTCTGAGTAATGTACGTTAATGCAAATCCCTGAAAATGCAAGCATGCTGTAAAACAAAAATGTACCATTGGAATAGGGAAAACGACAAAAATTTAAAATTATCATTTTGTGATGTAATCATACAGGAATCTACAATCAAAAATAACCTCATTACAAAATGGTTAAGTAATTTATTTTTTTCTGGATCACTTGAAATGAATAGACCCCGAATTCTATTTTACTGATAAGAAAATCAAAGTAGTTACTAGCCAAGCAAACAAATGCGATACATTATCAAAAAAATAAATTATTAAAGCTTAATATTATTGTGAATACATACCATTATGAAGATCAACTTCATTTCCAATTGTAACTGCAATATCTTTCTGTCTTGAAATAACTTTAGATAAAGCTTCTAAACCTTTTTCCTGGTCTATATTTTAAAAAAAACATACAAAACTGTTACATTTCAATAATTTTATTGAGAATTAGTTAAATTGGTTTGACTGCTTTTGTAGTTGAGTGGCAGGATGAAATCAAACAGCACTACAATAGATACCTAGCAGTTGATATGACCAAACCGAAAAGAAAGTTAATGAATGAATTGCATTAATGTGCTGGTTCCAGGGCTATAAAAAATAGTTCTATAATTTTTTTCTGTTCTGTTCAATATAATAAATTTCTAGAGCATTTAAGAGAAGATTTAGGCATAAATAATACCAAATCCGAGCTACCACATAGGTAGTAATTTATTTAGTAGATTTATTTTGTAAATTCAGACCCTATGGTAAATGAAGTGAAGATGTAATTTACAGACACAAAACATAGATTATTCCACTCTCATTTTACAGTAAAAATACTTCTTACGGGTAAGCGCACTGTGAAGGCTGGCCACAGGTTGCTTACAAGCAGGAACGTGCTGACAGAAATATGCCATTATGCTTCAATCAGACCTCTCACAGTAAATGCTGTGGGGAAACCTGCGCATATTAGCTCACAGGTTTGTTTTATATAATTGTGCGCGCTGCTGTGCTGGCAGGTTACTAAGTTTACTTGGTGTCATATAATACGTATTCCCAAATAATTTTAAAAATACGTACCTCAAAGTAATCATATGTCTTTCTTGTAAAAATACTGGTTACTTGAGCAAGTTTCAACATTGTTTTTGTAAGCAAAGTTCTACTTCGACAATATGAAATTAAATGTTTCCAGAGTTCTTATTCTCAAGTATTTATAACAAATCCAGTCTCTTATTTTTTTTTAATTGTAGAAAAAGATGATACTCGCCATACAATTTTCTGTTATTTTTTTATGTCAATAACGGTACTGTCTGGGAAAGATAGCAATTTCATATAAACGTTTTCCATAGAAAATAATCTATCATTACTGCTGTGACTGGAACTCATTATGAAATACTGACAACTGAGTGAAGGTTTAAGCGTTTATATACACGCTCCCACTGTGTGCACTCGCCAGCGTGAATCAGTACCTGCGATCAGTGCCATCCAGCAACCTGATAACAGCGACCTGTGACCAGCGTTCAATGTGTGCTTACCCATAGGGATCACACCAGCTTTACGGGTGTGCTTTTGCATTAACATAAAAATTTTTTTAAAAATAATCCTGCAAAGTAAATGTGACATTTAATTACAGTTCTTTGAATTATTCATCAACTGTAACACGAAAAAATTTCAGTTCTTTTCAGATAAAAATCGACTCAATTATGTCATATGTTAATTAGGTAGTATTGTTTTGTTTAATTAATTTTAAACATCATCCATAATTATAAAAAAATAAAAATGTAATTAAAAACAAAATCAGAATTTCACACTAAAGAAGGTTAATGTTTAGAATACACCATTAACTGAATTCTTCTGAGAAAATGATCCAATACAATTCTGTATAAAATAGTCTTTAAGACACTTTGAATAGTAGCTTACTGGGACTCAGATCTGAACATAATTAAATAGTACTACTGAATAAAATATGTTAAGAACTTTTACACAAAAAGAAAGAATCATAATTCAAGATGTACCTTCAACCATTCTATTTTGTTGTAACCTTAGGTCAGTGACACTCATTTCCGGTCTGTTAAGTAATGGCTGCGATGGCAATGGATCAACATCATCATCGTCATCTCCTGTCCAGCTTGTTGTCCCAAAATCTGCAAACATATTTTTATTGCTAGCTCCAGCACCTCGAGTTCCCAAAAGTTGTTCCCTTTGTTCCCTCATTCCAGTTCTGCAATTTAAAAAAAATTTGTATTTTAAAACAAAATTAACACTTTCACAGGCAGCAATGAGATCCCACACAAGTTTAAACTCAGTTCCAACTTTGACGCGCTGTAGATCGATAACTCTTGAATCAAATTTCGTATGATACATCAACTTGATCAGAACAAAAAAGTAAATTTTATTCCTATGTTTTTCATCATGTGTAATGTTATCATAAGATGTTATCACACAGAAAAATATTTTGCGATCAGCTATTTGATACGTTTAATTTAAATTTTTGTTTTCTTAGTTACTTCTTACATTCATTTTATTTCATAGAAGTTAAGTAGTGCAGTTAATTAACATAATGTCGTTTCTCTTATTAGATGATTCATATCCAATATTTCTTTTAGTCTTCTTGTAACGGTTACTTTTTGTAACAAAATGAATGGTTCTTGGCCCTGATGAATACAACTCAGTTAAAATTAATATCTCTGAGAAAAAAGAGTTAAATAAGTTACATACTTTTTTTGCTTTTTGAAATATTCTAATGTTTCGGATAATACTTTTAGCGGGCATATTTTAATTGGAAAACTTATTTCGCGTATTTAAAGATGGATGCACAAGTCTTCCTATTCATGATTATGTCTGCCCATGACTTAGTCGTGTTACCAAATGCTGCCACTCCACTTTTATCAGCAATACTCTACTGTTAAACTAACTGCACTTACACTTGCACATACAGAAATACAAAAAATTATATATAAAAAAAAACTTTTAAGTCCGGTGTGACCTGAACTTGCAAATGATATAATTTTCTTAACAATTTATGTAAAATAGTATTAACTAGGAGGACCAGAGCATTTTTAGGGTGATTGTTGCTCACGACCAAAGCATTAAATATTGATACAAGAGCAGTAATTATATGGAAAAGCCGGGATAAAACAAACTGCGGAATAAAACACAGACAGAAGGATAAAATTAGGATCACTGAACGACTTAACTTACAGAGATGTATTATTGAATGGTCACTTACCAGAAAATAGTGCCACATGAGCACTTGTATTCGAGATTGCCTGTTGACACGCGGATTGCAGAATCGACATTGAATAACGCAGAAGAATTACTAGTTAGCACGAACATTTAACAAAGTACGTAGTATAACAGTTTAAGAACACATAACACACAGCAGTACACAACAATAGCCTGATGCACCTCACAATACGGTCATTGGAGGGAAAACGAAAGCAACCATCCAACCTCGTGCACGCCAAATCGAACAGTGCGTAAGTAACAAAGAAAACGGAGAGATGCAGGAGTGGGAGTAGGGGAAGGTGGGTTGAACAGATGCAGAGATGATGTAACACTGCAAAACGCAAAATGACACAGCATAAATTGGTTATAAGGTGAAATTAAGATAGCCACGGTGCGTAGATTCAAATGACTGCATGCATATACAAGAATGAATTAACTGGGGTGTAGTTTACTTGACAAAAACAATTGAACAATCTAGCAGTTTAAAGGAAAAAAGACCTACAACAAAAAAATTTCAAACAAACAAACAATTCTAAATGTAAAAATATTTTGAAGATTATAATATTGAAAACAGCTTCACTAATAAGAACAAAATATTAATACTGTGATAAAACCTGTCTGTACATGAGTGAGTGTCTTAGAATCACTGGGAAGGCTGGTCTTAGAAAAAGAGAGAAATATCCTCTGCAAGATAATGGGCCCAAAGGTAGTAGATAGAGAATATAGGTTACAAGGTTGAAAAGAACTGTTAAAGGAAAACGAATGATTAATGGAAACTGTAAGAAAAAGAAGGCTAAAATTTCATGGACACCTATATCGAATGGATTACAACCGGTTGAGAAAACAAATTTTTAAGACACTAAACATTAGACCTAACATGTCGGATAAATGAATTGAAGAAGTTAGAGAGGATATTAATTAAACCGAGAAAACTTAATGAACTGAACTAGATTCAGACAACTGATTAAGACTTTAAAAGCTTCCATGACAAGCAAAAACAGACACCAAGTGGACAGAAGAAAGGAGAAAAGCCTAAAATGAGCGAATGCTGAGAATGTGGGCTGCAAAAAGAGCTTCCAGAAATGTCTAGTCACCTCAAGTGGTATAAAATTGGCCCTATAAGATAAAAAAATAAAAAATAACAAAACCTCTCATGATTTGATTTTCATGATCATACATCACGTATTAATTTTATCAAATCTCTGCTTACAGATAACTTAACATGAACTGTTAATGTTATGTCTTTGGACTCAAAACATCACTAAAATAAATCTTTTTGACACTGTGTATACAAGAAAAAGCATGGCTAACATTTAAAAATACAGTCAAGTAAATCAACTGACACATACAAAATAAAAAAGACATACAAAGTTCAAAATAAAAGTTTATGAATGGCTTACCTATCATTAAAACGTTCTAATAATTGAATATTTCTACTTTGTAATAATTCTATTAAACGAGATCGGCGTTCACTTTCTTCTTGTGTTCTAAAAATCCGAATAAGGAAATCTATATAAAAATGAAATATTATACGAACAATTTTATCTGCATATTGTTTGAAGAAAATTAATATTATTTGCAATGGTTTTAACAAATCTAAAACTAGATAAATGTGTTAAATGTTGGTTTTTATGTAGCTGGTTAATAGTATTATTATTATCTGGAAATTATCTAATAAAATGTTAATCACTTTATGTAACGAGATCTCTCTAAGTTTTAAAGCACAATTGTAACAAAATATTGTTAGGAACATCAGTATATTTTTTTCTGTTATACTTAAATTTCTTCCCCTTCTCTTTTTGTGCTGCCAGCCTCTTCTGAGCATCCAGGGTGGTAAGGTGCACTATTGAGGTGGAGGAGGTGCATGAAAACAAATTGTATTTATAAATGTGGAATTTCTTCAACTGAGTCATTTATTAAAATTATTACATACTTCCAAAATGTCCATAATTATCTTGTTATAGTACGTTTATTAGAAATTTAATGTTCAGGTAAGTTTGAAATATCTATTTTTTTGTTTTTGTATGTTCTCTTTAATGAACCAAAATCTTACATGTTCTATTGGTCTTACCCACATATAAATACTAAATCACAGTCTTACATTAAATCAGTAAAACATGAACTATAATGCTTTTCACCATTGATGAACTCTGCTGTTCCATGCGTTTAGACCAACCAGAATATTTGCCAGCATTGTCAGATTGTATGAATGTATCAGCCTGACAAACATTACGCGCCCCTGCGAAAAATAGCCACAGTAGTTCACTTTTGTCTTGGATCTCGTACTGAACACATCAATTACAGAGCCCGTTAAAACATGCAATACTTTACAATATAATCAGCTGGTGGTATGTTTATAGGTTATAATTGTTATTGAAAGACCAAAAAAATGGCTGATGAAATATATAACAGAGCTACGAGAGCAAGAATTGTCAATGATGCTAGCAAGTCGTTGGCTATCTATGAAGTGGGTAGGGGTCAATGCGTATGTTCAGAGCTCATCAACGCTGAAAAATTGTATAATGATGGATACATGTTTTTATATAATGCGCATGCTCAGTGATGTCATTATTTGTTTACAGTAGGAGCAAACTTAAAAAGGCTGGACTTTACATTCGAATTGATTGCAAGCTTTAGGATGTACTATAAAGATTTACTTATTTTCTTAAAAGTGCTGTCCAGTCTATTAAATTATTCAAGCTTACTAATTGCATCAACCTCACCAACAACCTTATCAACCTGGTAAGTTACATCCAAAAAACTGAAAGTTGGCATCTAAGGGATAATAAGACGATGACAACCCTAAAGGAGGATTTATTATTTTGGTACTTTCCTGAAGAGCTATAGTTCTAAAAATCTGTGTATATCATCTAAAACATACCTAGGAAAAGTAAAGTTTTAGATTTCAACCATTGGCTCCTTAAAAGGTAAGTCCTATTTATCTTAATACGATTCAGTATTAATCCTATTATGTACAACCTGTGCAAAAATCTGGTTTAGTTTTTTCCATTATATTAATAATAAAAATAACTGTACTTAATCCATTACACAACAAGAAGAAACATGCGTCAAAAAATTAGCCTGAGATTTCTTGTTACTTTTAAAATGCCTCCGTTACACAAAATTTTGATTTAGAATTTTTTTTACACATTAAGGTTTCATTGAATTATATACGTTAAATTAAAAGCAATTCCTTAATAATGAATCAATAGTTAAAGGAAAAGGATACAAATATCTAGACTGTTCCAATTTTGTTTTTAATTGCTGTACTTCTGTAGCATATTGCTTCATGTGCATCCGGACAGATGCTGATATCTTAGCATAATTATCACTGGTCCAATGCTCATGAGCTCGGGTATTTAACTGTTCAACTATATCAAGATACAACTTTTCACACGATTCATATTCTGTTAACCTAAAAACAAAAAGAAAAATAACAAATATTAAAATTATACCACAAGTAATGTAATATGGATTAAAACAACTGAGTCACAGATTCTCGGACTGAAAAGGATAATAATTTTGAACATTAGTCGTTACCTGATGTTGTAAGACCGACGTTCAAATACTTTAACAGTCTTCCTATTATTTTCATTGAAATTGGTTTTAGTTGACAGTTTGGCTGCTGGATTATAATTTAAGGGGATTTATCCAGAAACAGAAGGTCTTGGACTTAAAGAGATTACGAGGGCAGTCCAGAAAGTCTGTCACGTTTTGATATAAAAAAAACTAAGTACAAGAAAAAAATTTTATTATATACATTTGAAAGTGCAACTAAAATGCTATTTTTCTACATAATCACCAAACAAATTAAGACACTTATCATAGCGGTGAACTAATTTTGAAATGCCGGCGTCATAAAAGTCTACCGCCTGTGATTTTAACCAGTTAGTCACACCCTCCTGCAGCTCCGCGTCGTCGTCAAAGCTAATCGTCTTACCTAATTTTTCTGTAACAATTTCATGCGATAAACTTTTTGAAATTTGTGGGAAAAAAGCGATAGCTCTCTTATGGTGAATCGACGGTCTTCTCTAATCTTCTCATTGACTTTATTCACAATGTCATCAGTCACGAGGCTTGGCCGTCCACTTCGTTCTTCCTCGTGGACATTAGTTTGGCCATTTTTGAACTGAATGCACAAACGCCGTACTCCACTTTCAGTGTAAACATTGTTCCCATAAACTTCACAGATTTGGCGATAAATCTCAATTGGTTTATTGTTTTTAGGCAACAAAAACCGTATTACTGACCGTACTTCACAACTGGTGGGATTTTGAATTGCGGCATACATTTTAAATTGTTGTTGAAAAACAACGAAGAGCGACACAGACCTCTCACTAGCACAGCTGGATAGCCACTGAACGGAGAAACGCCGCGGCACCAAAATGGCCGCGATAGCTCCGCCCCTAGCGGCTACAACGCAAAACATGACAGACTTTCTGGACTGCCCTCGTACTGTATAACAAGTTCAAATCCTCCATGTTTCGCTTTGTTGCTAAAAAAATTTGTGCTACACAATCTTTCACTTTCTAGGTAGAAGCTTTGATGATAACAGGGGTGTTTTGTCTAGAACAGTTAGTTTATTGAAAAATAAATGATCAATGATAATGTACAAAAGTTGTTTGGAGAGTAAATTTTGTTAGGCTATTCCTAGAAAGCCTTCATTCATAAATATGTAAGCACTTTTAGAAATCGAGCACATAGAGTTTGTCCACCAATTTCAAGGAAACTGCTTTTGGTGTCATTAGCTATTTCTATAATTAACATGATCAATTACAATAACTGCATGCAGCAAAAACCGTCAAATATTTTGATTAAATGTTAAAAACTAACAAAATTTTTTGGTTAATCTCGAATTCTGTAAATCACAATTTCACAAAAATTTTCACCATTTTAAACATCATTAATGTCCTGTAATTATTTTGTTTATTTTAAGTCACATCAATATCTTGGTTAATAGTGATTAATTTCAGGTACAAAACAATAGGTTTTGACAAGTAGGAATTTCCAGAACCTAGCTGAGAATCGAACTCGGGACCTCCGACTTAGTACTCAAGTGAGCTAACCACTACACCATGGAGGTGATCTATAATTTTCATTTAATATATAAACCCTATTTACCATCATATTTAAAGTGCACTTCAAAATTCTTACAATAAATTAAACTACAAGAAATTTCAAAACATTCAAGTTTAATAATACAAAAAAAAAAAATCTGAAGAGTATACAATCAACAAGGCACTAAACTAAGTTATAAAATTAATCAGAGACTGAATTTTACACAAAAATGCATGTATGTGGTGTTATTGACTAGGTACTGAATGAAGAAGGACAATATGCGAAAGAAAAATAAATCTGTTGATATGTTCCAATATGGTAAGGATATAATGCTCAAATGGAAGTTGCTTTCCGAACAGTTCTTGCGCATTACTTAAATTTTAAAACTAACAAAAGCCACCTTGAAATAACTATACCTAGAGTATAAAATGATAACGACAAGGGTATGAAATCATTAAGTCACTTGATGTGATCTATCATACGATTTATGAACAAACATGTACAGGGTGCGGCAGCATAACTTCCTTTTTTAAAATGCGCGCCATTCAGTTAGTTGATGTCATAGCGGAGCGCTAGTGGTCTCGTTCAAGACGGGGTACTGTAAAGTTTTGTCCCGACACGGTTTAGTCGCCATCATGCATTGGAATAGTGAGGAGCGTGCCTTTGCCGTTGAGGCCTACTTTTCAAGCGGATGTTCGGTTATTGCAACACAGCGTGCATTTCGGAATCGTTTTAATTTAGCCCCGTTGGCTCCCGTCCCAGACCGCAAATCAATTGTTACATGGGTCACTACATTCAGACAAACTGCAAGTGCGACAAAACGAAGAACTGGAGTCCCTCGGCTCGTTAGATCACCTGAGAACATTGAAGCAGTGAGAGCGTCAATGTTGCGATCACCACGGCGTTCTGCGCGCAAACACGCATATGCCCTTGGACTATCCGATCGTTCTGTGAGAAGAATTCTTCGTGATGATCTTTATTTTCATCCCTATAAGATGGCGATAGTGCAGGAACTTTCAGAACGTGACTTCAATTCTCGGATGAACGCGTGTGAGCTTCTTCTTGATGTCGTTCCCGAGGGTGCTATTGTTTTTTTTAGCGATGAAGCCCATTTTCATTTGTGTGGGTCGGTTAACAAACAAAACATGCGCTACTGGGCTGACACCAACCCTCGAGAATTGCATCAAAGGCCTTTGCATTCACCCAAAGTCACAGTGTGGTGTGCAATTTCCTCAGCTGGAATTATTGGTCCCTGGTTTTTTGAGGAAAATGAGGTTACAGTGACAGTGAATTCGGACCGGTATGTAAACATGCTACAGAATTTTTTTTTCCCACGGCTAGAAGAGTTGGATTTGGGGGACACTTGGTTCCAACAAGATGGTGCAACAGCACACACTTCAAGAGCATCGATGGCTGTTTTGAGGGAACACTTTCCAGAGCGCCTTATCTCAATTAGAGGCGATTTGGAATGGCCGGCACGCTCTCCCGATCTGTCCCCTTGTGATTTTTTTCTATGGGGTTTTTTGAAATCCCGTGTTTATGTGAACCGTCCAAGAACCCTACAAGATTTGAAGACCAACATCCAAGAAGAAATTGCCAACATAACACCTGCTATGCTAACAAGAGCCATGACAAACGCCAGAAATCGGTTTACACAATGTATGGAGAATGGGGGACGTCACCTAACAGATTTGATCTTCAAAACAATGTAAATAAAAACTTTATACATGTACCTACATTATAAAAAATAAATAAATATTTTCCGATGCATACAATAGTTTTTATTGAGTTTTGAAAAAAGGAAGTTATGCTGCCGCACCCTGTATAACTTACTATATTCATTGAATATTGAACATAAGCTGTTCACTTGAATAATTGATTAAGCCATTGACTGAACATGAGATCGACTGTTGCCTGCGCATCAATTCAAAGTGTTTAGTTGATGTGATATGCATTTCAAATAGGTTGTTTATTAAAAACAACTCCCTGTGAACTGGTACCTTCATTCTAATGTCATGTGCATTATTATCATCTTTGGATGAATGTTTGTAGTACTAAAATATTTATTCTACTGCTATTACACGGTTATTTTAAACTATAAATTAAAAATCTTGTGTAAAAAACTCACACACTTTCTCTTGCCAATGTAAATAATGAAACATATAACCTACGTTCAATCATGAGTGAATGATGCAAAATGAAAATGAACCTCTGTAGAACTTAAAAATACCAAAACTGTGTGAATTGACGCTAAACCAAATTCTGTAGAAAAAATTTCTAGAAATAAAAGTTGAAGATTTTTTTATTTTATATAACTTTGATCTATACACTTTAATAGTAAAATGCATACTAAGGCTGCAATGTTAAAAAAAATCAATTTTTTACTGATTTTGATGAGCAAAATACAGAAACTCAGTAATAATTGACACTAACAAAGCATTGTACAAAGAACTCCTTGGAATAAAAGTTGTAGGGCTTTTCATTACCAACAACTGTAATTGAATACCCTTTTTCTCTAAAATACATATTAAGGTCACAATCGTACAATTTTTACTATGCAATTTAAAATGACTATGATAAACAATATCAATTACTACGAGAGCACAGCCCCCGTGAATTTCAGCACACCATAGCAAATGCTGTCTTGTAGAGCACAAAAAAGTAATACATGAAGTGATTCAAAAGAAAATCATAGGAGCCGTTTTTGAGAAAATTGCAAAAAGGGAAAAATTTGACAAATTATCTACTGCTTCCTGTGGACCGATTTTTATGAAAATGTTTGTTTCAGATCCGCTACTGATATCTAATTTAAGTTCCAAGTTTCAACTTTGCATGATAATCCGTTCTTGAGATATTTTGATTACACACATAGACCAACAGCTAAACATGTTTTTTTTGGTTCAGGAGAACTGACAATGTGTATTTTCGGTGAAAACTCGATTTAAAAAAAATTCAGCATAAAAATATAACTTTCCTTCGCTATATTCAAACAGGGCAAGAGAAAGTATAAAAATGTCAAGTAAGAATCATTGTTAGGAAATATTTACTCTCTAATTGAAAATACAGAATCTATATGGTGGCAATAATATCTCAAAATAAACAGTTGAGGAGTCTTAACTAATTAGACAATGGTTAGTTAACACATAATTAACACAAACCTTGCATCAGGTATAATAGAAATAATGTCCATTGTATTCTATGCACTAGTTAAGTCTTCACTGCATACAAAAAAGCAAACTCTGACAAGTTACAAGAATTGGTTACACACTTGGGTACTACATGCATCTCTTTATTTATAATTTAATTATTTCTGTTAAATTAAATCAATTAGTATAGAAATAAAAATATAATGCCTAAAATTAAAAAAATAAACTTATAACTTTACTCTTCATTAAAAAATCTAGTTTCACAGCCAGACTTACGTTGGGACTAGTTAAAATCTTCAATATTATTCGGAAAATAAAAGAATACTTTTTGAAAAATATTAGGCTACCTGAAAAATCTTAAAACAAATTACATATTTAACGAAATTTTCAAAATTTGAGATTAACAGAAAAAATTATAAAAAAATATAGTAAAGAAAAAAATTTTTTTATTTAAATTAATAGAAAGTTTTTGCTTCAGTTTTTTGTTTGTGAAGAAGATTGAGTAGGTACTAGTATAACATATTGAATTTCTAATATTTACTGTAGTACACTTATTAATGAAAGACTCGGATGACTTTTTCTTGGCAGTGTAAATAATGAACAATATAACCTACGTTTAATCATTAGTAAACAATATTATAACATGAAAAACATAACCTAATATTAATAATGAGTGAATGATGCTACATGAAAATTAACCCTTCTAGGACTTAAAAATACAGAAACTCACGATAATTGATTCTTAACTAGGCTACGTAGAAAAAACGCTTTAAATAAAATTTGTACGATATTTAATTTTCTATGACTTTTATTATACACTTCTTTGTCGTAATATGCATATTATGGCCGAAATCTTAAAATATCCCATTTTTTACCGATTTTGAGAAGCAAAATACAGAAAACCACTAATTGATACTAAACTGAGCATTGTAGAAAGAAATGTTTGAAATAAAAGATATAAGTTCTTAATTTTCTACGACTTTAATTATATCCACTTTTTTCAAAAGTGCATAATAAGGCTGCAATCTGAAAAATAAATTTTACTATGAGAGCACAGCCCCCTCGCATTTCAGGAGACATGGTGGTTTCCTATCAATACTCTATTTAACATTCAGAATGCAGTACAACTCTAATGATAACCTGCTGTGTTATCAGGTGTACGGAAAACATCAGGCACAGCCAATACAATAACTCTCCTTCGCCAACACCGTCCAAAAGTCACGGGCAAAAATATTTAGTTTCGCCTAACACGCTCTGACAATATCATTTTTAATTAAAAAATTCTGAAAAAATTGCTATCGCTTTCTAATGAATTGTTATAAATGTTATTATTATAAACTGATATTTAGATAAGATACGCTTGTACAAAGTTAGACGTTTAAATCTCGACACATTTTTTTGCGTTTCACATTAAATATCTCTTTTCCTTCCATGACGATATAAGTGCTTTATTATTTTGTTATAAAATACAGAATTTTATCTGTAATTTGAAGTATGACAAATCATATGTTGGACGGGAACAGAAATAATAAACTGGTTTGAAATAATTACTTTTTTTCATAACAACAGCCCATTCAAAAAGAATTATCATTGTGTTATTCCAGAAAAATAATATCTTATGTAAAAAAATAATGTCTTTTTTCTTTATTTCACCAGCTAATAACTTTGTTTATCCATTATGTAAACCTATAAAACTATATATCACATTAATTATGATATTCTTGTCATTATAGTCCTATGAAAAGATATTTATTATGTCCCTTACAGTAATACAGTCAATTGAAATGAATAAGTGACTTTTACTTGGAGAACAGTATATTTTCATCCTAATAACTGTACACTTCCATTTAAACAATAACTATTATTTACTTGAAAATAATTAAAAAGACAATAAAATTGGTAAACATTCCATTACTGTAATACTTGTCCGTACCTGATCTTTAAAACGATACACATACTGTATTAAGTATCTTTTGTATTACGTTATTCATTAGGGGTTTGTAAATGAGAAGGTTATGTAGCACGGAGTCAATATTTTTATTTAGTGTAGTAGCGCTCAAACCCCATATGAAATACATTGCTTATGGACTTTGTGTACTGCATTCTGAACGTGAAATCGACTATAGTAGAGCAGTGGTTCTCAAACTTCGTAGAAGGCCGTTCCCTTGATATAAAGATCCTTTCCGGTGGTGGCTTTATTATGAACCAACCACTGTACAGGACAAAATGTAAATTATATTTCTATTTCATATAATGAATTAATATAATAATTTCACTAACCTTCTTTTTAAACTGCGTCACCTTTATTTCAATTTTTACTTACACGTGTTTCGGTGGATCCACCATCATCAGAGTTTTATACAAGTGACTGAAGATGTATCATCTTCTGTAAATTTTAAATAAATGAAAAAAATTTTTAGTTTCTATTTTTCATTTACTCTGATGATGGTGGATCCACCGAAACACGTGTAAGTAAAAATTGAAATAAAGGTGACGCAATTTAAAAAGAAGGTTAGTGAAATTATTATATTAATTCATTATATGAAATAGAAATATTTCAAACTGCAGGATGCATTATAAAGATTTATTTTTGAATGTAAATTATATTGTAACAACCTTTGTACAGCAAATTGTCATCATGTACATTACGCGGGTGATTCCATCCCAGAAAAGGAGATAAGAAGGTAAAATGTAAAAAGAAAATAATTGTAGGTGCTGAGCCACGGCGCCCCTGGAAATGTTTTGAGGCACCCACTTTGACAACCGCTGTTGTAGAGCATAAAAAAATTTAGTAAAAAGACAATTAAAAAAATTGCATGAGACACTTTTGATAAAAATGTTTGCGTTGGATCTCCTCGCGGTTACTAATTTATGCTTCAAGTTTCAACTTCATACACTATTTAGTTCTTGAGATATTTTGTTCAACCACACATTAATCACTACACGTTTTTTTTGGGTTTAGGGAGACTGAAAACATGTATTTCCAGTGAAAAATCAGCATGAAAACAATACGTTCCTTCTCTATATATTTACATAGGGCAAGAGAAGTAAAAATTCATTCTTAATATTACAACAGATAAATAATTAATAAATTAATATAATGAGTTTTTAAAAAGAACTTTTAATATTCATTTTTTCATGGCTTTCCTTTTCTTTTTCCCATACCGAAAAAATAGAAAGCAGTGAAAAAAGGTGAATATTATAAATTTTTTTTAAAAAGTCATATTAATACGGATTCTGCTGCTATTATGCTAACAAATTACTTAAATAATTATAATTTAATCAATATTTATAAATCAAATAAACCAAAATAGAAAGGACATATAGAATGTTGTACTATTAATCAATATTAATTACATAATTGTGTAGAGGCACCCGTGTAATTAAATAATTAGGCTACACAGTTTCATGTGTACACTGACACTGATTAAATTTAAATTGAAAAAAATAGTACCTATACAAATAGTACTCTTATCACTAAAACGATGTCCAGGTAAACCTCGGACTTACCCAAATACAGTAGTTATTGGATACAGTCACCAAGTGTTTAAGGGACCAGCCAGTTTCGGCCGATGTAAGTGATAGTCACTGTAACTAATGCAAGACTATCATTGGTATTAAAGATCTCTTCACCCAAATATCCTTCTCTTAACTTGAATCACACATTTTGTAACCATTCATGAAGAACACTTGCAGATTCACCATTGATCTTTCCACTTTTGACACTGCGCCGTTGCCAAAAACGTTGTACCCAAGCTGGTGTAACAGTTGGTTGTCAAAATTTGTCTTCAAAAATTTTGACCTTTTCTTGTAGCAAAGGTCCAGTTAAGGTCTAGTTGTTTGCCCGTTGCAAAGTAAACCACTTTAAAAGTGCTTCTGCATCTTTTTTTTGACTAAGTCAAAGTCTCTTCGATTTCCCTATACCATCATCAAAACTATTCTGAATTTTTTCCCTGTTTTTCCAAATTATGGTTATTGTGGAGTGTTCAACGCTGAACTCTCTTGCAACATCCCCATTGATTTCACTGTTTTCCAAACGCCAAATAATGTACGCTTTTTCCATCGCTGTAAAATGTTAATGTGATTATGCCATATTCATATACAAGGCAAATTAACAACAGTACACTTTATTGTATAAACACAAAAATAATGGATGCTACTACGAATAACGGACGGGATTATACAAAAGATACGAACTAAACTTGGGTAATTAGGACAATAAAACTGTAGAACTGTATTTAAGACACAAAAAGACAGGATATTAGTAATCAAACTCCTGTAAATACACGTTGAGACTAACGCTATTAAAAAAAAAAACTCGTTAAAACTAGACAAAACAATGAGAAACTTGCTAACTCATACTGTTGACAGATAACCAGCATAGTTGAAAATTCATAAATTTGTCATTAAAACCGATGTCACTGAAAACACTATTCTTTTATATTGCACGTAATAGCGGACCAACCTTTCTACTGAATATTGGTCACACTAACCAATAGGATATTGCATCTGCTGTCACTGTATGTGATAACTACTGTAGTTACAAAAATTTCTTAGACTGTACCCCAAATACAAGCGGTAGAGACTTAGCATATCAGAACTTTCAGAGAATATCTTCACATGGAATCCAAAAATAAAAGAATCAATTTATATAAAATTATATTCTCTATGGGATCAAAACAACCCAAATCAAAGAAGATGGGGCATTCCACACCAAACTAACAAGTCATTCAACCTGACCAGCTCAGATTTTTATGAAAATTTTAGGAATTATTTCTTCCAAGGATCTAACCAAAAATATATAATTTTGAAAATGTGTTATTGTTTAGGTCAACAGCCGAAAGGCTGGTTTGAACCTCTAGAGGTTTTACTAAGTAAAACGAGGAGTGAGGTGGTTTACCACTGCCTTCCTTACTGAATGGAAAAGTATGCTTATCAGCATGCCGGGCCCTCTGAAAAGCACATATTTTCCACTCTGTAAATGACACCTTCACTTCATTCACCACAGGGTCTGGCTGTACAATGAAATTCATTACTTTCAGAGGAGATAACTCTGATTCGTGTCTTTTACACCTCTACCTCTTCTGTTCTTAAATGATTCAGTCATTTAATTGGCTGACCATGTGATAAGAAACAGAACTATTTATTTTAGCCCTGCAACGAACAGATTGAGTGTAAATAATTTGACACTCCACCTGTCTGTTATGGGCAGAATTTTGAAAATGTTCATCTCATTTGGTTTTTGAGTAGCCTAATTAATTTTCAAAATTTGGAAAAAAAATACTTTTTCTCCCATCCTCAATCTACGAAATCGTTAATAATCCAATGCTAACAGATCTAAAGATTTTTATAAAAATTTTAAATTAGTAAAAAAATCTTGTGACTCAACAAGATGAGGATGACCAATCTTCAGATGCATCATTAATTGAATCCCATCCATCAAAGAATATCAGTAACCACTGCCTATTATTCAAATCCATATAAAAGTAACTACCTTAGCATTAAACCAAGGAACCTTTGTCTCCAAAAACCAGCTGTTAAACAGCAGAAATTACCACTACTGCTAGACCAACCGAGTGGATTAAGTAGAACAGACACTAAATAAGCTTGCTGGTTTTCTTTAGTGGGCAAAAGGTTTATTTTGGTAATGGTGCGCTCGGTTGTCTCAGCGAGTGGTGGGGGTCAGTGCTGTACTAGCTGTGATCAGTCACGTCGCTCTCGCAATGTTATATATCAGCTAACCTGAAAACATTAGTCTATTATGGGTTGAATGTGGTAGGCATTAATAATTGTTGTATACAATGTTTATAATTGAATGTTTTTAACGTAGCTAATAGATGATAATTTACACTATTGAGAATATGTGATTTAATAGGCAGTTCGGTAATAAGACACAACGTCTACTGGCTGAATCAGTACTGTTTGCACAGCTACACTGGCAAGCTTATTTGGCATCCGCTCTACATAATACAAATAAAAGCAGCCATAGCTTACTAGATTTTGATCAGGCCTCTTATAAAGATAATTCAACAATAATTTATACACGACCAACTGTTTAGAATTATAATGCGAGTTTAACTACCTAAGTAACGAACAAAAGTTATTGAGATACTCATTTCAGTAGGCTACCTACCCTAAACTAAAAAAATAAAATAAAATTAAGATAGGCATACCACCAAATGAAATCACTTACGTGATAAAACTAGTTATGTAAAATATAAATGTAAATAACAGATTAAATTATTTAAATAAAATATTGTAATATGCAGTACAGAATGTAGTACCAAAATAATTAACTCACAATCTGGACAAAGACTCACCTGCATTTAGTTTGGCAAAACCTTAAGCTTCTCGGAACTATAGTTTTATAGTTAATTCATTCTTCAGTGGCTGTGGGGACAATGGAAAAGCCCCACAAAGTGGTCAGCCCCAAAGTCTGGTTATATCGAACCAGAAGTGAGTCAATACTTTTCAAGTTTATAAGATATTTCTTGTGCATAGCAGATGGTAGTGGGTGCATTCGGGCCCACAACCACTGAAATATGTACTAAATATGTCCACAAAGCATCTGAATTACTTTTTTTTCACCAAATCAAATGTGTGTGTCTATTTGTCATATTAATTAATAAATATGCTACATTAGACACTTGGGGAATTCCAAGCTGTAATAATAGCAAACGGTAATTTAAAATACTCAATCTGTTACATAACTATAACACTGTACAAATTAACAAAAAACTGATGTAAATTAAACATATTTTAAAAATTACGTCTGTCCTCATTCAACATAATTCGTTTACCAGACTACCACTCTTTTCTAAGGCCACAAAAGTCAAAGTAATTACTGAGTTTACCATGATACACAATTATCAACTACCGTAATTAAATCTATACATTCAAATAGTATAACTTAACAGTGGGATGAGTCAAATGTCAGTAAGACGTACATAACCAAAGTAAAAACTTATCTGTTAATCGATCTAACTAATGGAAATCCACAAAGTTTTTCTCACCATGGGTCACTATCCAAGAAAACCAGCGACATTGTAAACTAATAAAAAAATTTCACAGAATAAAGCTAAACATCAAACTACTTTTATAAGATTTAATGCCAAATCCCATCTAAATTGTCAGAACTGGCAGAAACAAAAAGCTCTCTGTACAGTGTACAGTACTTCAAACATATGGTGGGGTCAAAATGTTGCCAATTGACAAAATAATTCACTGACTACCATAACAAAATCATCAGAAAATATAATATTATTGTAATTTCAAAACACTTAGATATATCAAACAGTTTATATATCTTAAAAGAATATTCTGTGATAGATAAATATTAGAAACTGGAATTACCGGTATGAGTGAACAATATAATTAGTACATAAGCATATTATGAGACATAATAATATCGATATTTATAAATGTAAAATAACTAAAATTTAGTAGATTTCTTTATTTTAGCTAAAAGAAAACAAAAAATTACTTTTATATAGCCTGTTAACCAAACATTACAAACGAAGATATGGCACAGATAGATATCATTGCAGCGGTGTTAATAGTGCGATCGCATGGTTGTTTGTTTAGTAAACATTGTTGTTTTGCTAAGTTTGGCTTAAATAATCTTTTTTTGTGAATAGGATTATACTTTATATTAACTTTTCAAGTGATTCCTTTAGCCTAGATGAAGATCTTTATTACTACAGTGGTTGTGTGAAATACTGATAGTGCATTGCATTTCTAGGTTAGTTTCGTTAAGGTTATTTTGTAGCACATAAAATTGTGTCCTGAAATGAATAAAGTTCATGATTTTCTGTCACACGTACAAAGTGATGTAAATCGAGATTTTACTTTTGATACTTTAGATCACTCTACTATACCATCTCGTAATTCAGTTATTGAACAAGATGAAGAATTTAACAAAATCCAGACATTCGTTGAAGAATATAAATATTTGCCATTTAAAAGTTCTATACCTGTTCCATTAGGCGAACCAGTTGTCTTATTGGAAAGCAGTTTGAATGGAATTGATTCTGTTACCGATTTAATAAACAGGAAAAAAAGTTGGGAAAATACCAGAGATAAAATTATTTTATCTAATGTAAGATCAAGAGGAAACACCCAACTTGTTGTTAAATCAAGAACTTCATCTGCAAAAGGACTTTCATTAGGGACTTTGAAGTTAGCTGAACATTTGAATGTTGATCCAGATGTGTATTTTACTGGATTTTATAATTGGTATTACAATGATAGTTGTTTAAATGCATTGTCCCACGATGGGAATTATTCATTGATATCTGTCCGAAATAATATCCCGGGCACTGCTGTAGTTACACCTTTAATTATTGATAAAACCGACTGTAATCCTGTCAAAAATAAGATTAAATTCCTTGAAACAGGTTATGCACAACCTATATTGCAGACAGCAGTAAGTGATAATTTTATCGCTCTTCGTCAAAAACATTTAACGTCATTATTTAAAGTTAAAAATGGAAGAAAACTCGCATTTAAAAAAATTCATCAAGCTAAAAATGAAGAAAATGCTATTTTGTGTGTAGACATTAATGACTATAAAACAGATGGAGAATATTGTACTATCTCAATAGGACATACTTTAAAAATCTGGACTCCTGAAGTTCTAAATAATTGTAAAGCAAAAGTTGTTCTAGATGTATATTGTAAGAAACCGTGTGATCATTGGGGTACAGTTAAATATTTATCTGTAAATAATATAGTTACTTCAAGTCGATCTGTAGTTTGTCTTAAAGACACTAGAGTAAATTTACACAAAACTATTAATAATTGGGATTTACATTCTAGTGATATGTTCTGTGATAATATATCAGTTATTACAAAAAGTAATTATGAAAATAAAATTTATGTTGGTACGACACATAATTTATTTGAGTTAGATGTACGAAAAGGATTAACAAAACAATGGAAGCATATGTTAGAGTTACCTCCTTTGCGTGGTTCTGTGGTAAATAATATTAACAATGAAATTGAAACTGTTTTTATTGGAAGTCAAAATATAAATGAGATTTGTTGTGTTGATTCAGATTTAAAAACTACTCCTTATATATTACCCTCGCTGAATGAGACGTTATTGAAAGCTAAAATTCACGGACATTGTTTAGATCCAAATGCTTTTATTAGATTTAATTTAAGTACAACTGGGTTTACAACTATACCGTTTAAAAATAATAATGGAAGTTTTGTTTTTAGAAGTAATTCTGTTGGGGATATATTCTACCAAAAATTGTATGTAAATGATGAGATGTTTACCAATAGTAGTGAGATAACTGTCGATGATTTAAGATCTTTATCATTGTGGGAAGATGATTGTAATAAAGCTACTGAAAATTTATCAAATATACCTTTAAAAGTTACTAATGTTATAAATAACAATACATTATTCAATAATATGAAAACACCACCAAAATTTAAACCAAAAAAATCAGAAACATTTGATAAACCATGGATGAAGTCAAAAAAGGAATTATTAAACTCTAATGATCCTTTTTCTGAATACATTCTAGACATTTGGGATATTGATGATGATGAAGAGTGGAACGTTAGAAATAAGAAAAAATTACAAGTTTGTGAAGATGAGAGACCAGATTTGAATTCAAGATTAAATGATTGGTTTACACATTTACCTACTGATCCAATAAATGTTACACAAAATAAAAAAGACAATATCTTACATGACACTGATGATAGAAATTCTGATTCCAGTTACGAACCAGATTCACCCATTATGACAAATAGGACGAGTGAAAATTTAAATTTTACAGTAGAACCCACATCTAATGTATCACAAGATTGTCATGATGTACGTCTTCAAACTGAAAAAAAGAAATTGAGATTCATGGAAGAACCTTCTGGTATAAAAACAGCTTTATCATCATCATGTACACTTAATGATGGCCTGATTAAGACTACTAAGGGAATCAATTCAATGTCATCACAATACAGTAATGTCTTAAATGAAGATGATGAATTTATAATTGGTGACAGTAGACCTAATTACAGTAAACCAAATACTCTGAAGAGAAAAGCCAGTAGTACTGTTACTAGTTCTAAGTCAAGATTTTCATCGGGTTTTTAAGTTCAATTGATAAAATTTTTGGATTTACTTTGTTATGTAGACTGTTTATTTTTACTTTCTCTTGCCTATATGAATATATAGGAAGGAAAGTATTGTTTTCATGTCGATTTTTCGAAATCGAGTTTTCACCGGATCTATACGTTTTCAGACCCCCTGAACCCAAAAAACATGTTTTTAGCGATTGGTCTGTGTGTGTGTGTGTGTCTGTGTGTCTGTGTGTGAACAGAATATCTCAAGAACGGAACGTCGTACGAACTTGAAACTTGAAACTTAAGTTACATACCACTACCGGACGCGACACGAACATTTTCATCAAAATCGGTCAACCGGAAGTAGTAGTTAATTCGTATAATTTTTCAGTTTTTTGCGATTTTCTCAAAAACTGGTCCTACGATTTTTTTTAAAATCGCCTGTTTTACTCAATTTTTTATTCTCTACAAGATAGGGTAGGCGCCATGTTTGCTGAAATTCTCGGTGAGGCTGTTATCACGTAAAATCGTTGTTTTTTTAAGATTACGGCTTTAATATAAATTTTAGCGCAAAAACTTATATAATAAAAGTTGTAGAGAATTTAAAAACCTACAACTTTTATTTCAAACATTTTTTTGTATAACGCTTAGTTTAGCGGTAATTTGCGATTTTCTGTTTTTTTTCTCACGAAAACGTGAGAAAAATCGATTTTTTTAACATTTCGGTCTTAGTATGCATTTTACGACAAAAGTGTATATAATAAAAGTTATAGAAAATTAAAAGATCTACAACTTTTGTTTAGAGCATTTTTCTCTACAGAGCCTAGTTTAGCGTGATTTTCCGTATTTTTAAGCCAAACTGAGTTCGTTTGTCATTTTGCGTCATTCACTCGTGATTAAAATAAGGTTATGTTTTTGAGGTTAGTTTTTGTTTATTTCTAATATTTTATTAATAATGTTAGGTTTATTATTAATTATTTGCATTGGCAAGAGAAAGTTGTGTGAGTGTTTCACACCAGATTTTCATAAATAGTGTGTTGTTTAGGTCATCAACTGAAAGGCTGGTTTGAACCTCTAGAGGCTTAGTAAGTAAAACTAGGAGTGAAGTAGTTTACCATTGGCTTTCTCACTGTGTGGAAAAGTATGCTTATCAGCATGCCTATGTATGACGGAGACTCAAAAATAACCGGACTGTGAGTGCGCTGCCATTCATAGATGTCATAAAGAGTTCTCCCGCTACATTTTTATTAGATACCTTCAACAAACATTTGCCCAGGCGGCGTCAGTTTGTAGGTTAACGTTTGATCGTAGTGTTGTGTTTCTCTTACTGGTAACGCAATATAAGTTGACAATCGTCAGCGAGAATAAGACTGGTCTGTGGGGGGGGGGGTGGAAGTGCTACTATATGTGCTTTTCTAAATATATCATAGTGACAGCTCTAACCATGGACATCATGTTGTAGTTTTACTCTTACATTGATTCATTATGTTTATAACCTAATCGTTTTATAAACATCCCATTGTATTATTTATTGATTCTTTGTCTACAAATGGCATCGCGCTCTCTGTCCAGTTATTTTTGGGTCCGCTCTCGTACACAAGTAATATCCCTCAAGTAGAAGGAGTTACAGTTCCAACATTTATGAATGTCTGGTGGTTAGAAATATAAATTTCAAAGTGTTAAGGTATAAAACATTGTTGAATGGATTATATCATGTAAATATTTAGTTTTTAAGATATTATGAACAAAAAATGAATGGTTGGTCTTTTAGACCAGTTTAAATCTTTATATATTATTATTATTATTATTATTATTTGCGAATACTTCCTTGAAGAAACTAAGACTCTAAGCAAATGCTTCGTTTTGTTTTTCTTATCTTGCCAATACAGTTTCATTCTTATGCTGTGTTGCTTTTTTCGCTCCTCATCCCATTTTGGCCTGTATGGCTTCGGTTCCTTTGGCTCTAGTGTAACTTCCCATTTGTTGATTTTGCTTCTAAAGATTTTTTTTAAGGGTACTAAAAACACTGTACTGTGTATTTTTTGTGTTTGTGTAGCCTATGTTTTAGGAGATTTTAATTGTATGTATCCTATGTTTATTACTGTTCAGTAAAAACCGAGTTTCAGTGCTAATTAATTTTAGGCTATCTATTACGGTATGTACTGTATGAATGATTATTGAAAAAAGTTCAATACGAAAAGTGAAATTCTATTGTTAAACATTAGTAACACAACATCTAATAAAACCAGTTTGTATCCAAATTTCTTGTTAAGTTATAACCTACACTTTATGTAGGTAATTAATTTAAATATCTCACTGTATTGAAGTAATCTACTGTATTAAACATTCGTCATAAAGTTATCTATTCAGTAGTTTTTCAAAAACTTATTCCATGCACCATTTACATACGTATATAAGTTATTTTGTACAGAAAAATTAGTACTCCAACTTCCCTCCCACCATTAATTACTCGCTCTCTCTATAACGGAACTCTCTTTATAGCGGCGGTATCTCATTGTCCCTTCAATTCCGCTATAGAGAGATTTTACTGTATATAAAAAATCAGCATGCCAGGCCCTCTGATAAGCATTTACTTTCCACCCTGTAAATGTCACCTTCACTTCATTCACCACAGGGTCTAGCTGTATAATGAAATTCATTACTCTCAGAGGGGATAACTGTGATTAGTGTCTTTTACACCTCTATGTCTTTGGTTCTTTAATGTTTCTGTCATATAATTGGCTGACCATGTGATAAGAAACAGAACTATTTTTTGTAGCCCTGAAAATAGCAGATCGAGTGCAAATAATTTAAAACAAACCACATGCCTGTTAAAAAATACAAAATTAAAATTACTGTTAAAGGCACTGAATAATATTTTATACTCATTTCTGGTGTTTACTATTGTGTATAATCAGTATTGTGGTATACATTATATTGAATTTGCTGGTTTATTTTGTAATAGGTGGCCTTGTTAACTCTTATTTCAGAAGTGGATCAGTAAAAATCATTATCACTACCTGTAAAAATCATCTAGTATCTTGCCATCAAAAGTATTTAATTGTGTAATGTTAGTTACTGGCTTCTACACCAAGGGTCCCGGGTTCAGTCCCGAGTCAGGTCTGACATATTTTCATCTAATCACCCTTCACTCTCTGTATTAGCCTTAGCATAAACTATATAAAAGTTAAATGTAAAATAACATAAAAAATATTCACAACTAAACTTATTTAAATCTGTGATTTTGAGGTTGTACGGGTACTCTAGGAGGTTGTACGGGTAAACTTTAGTGCTTTAAACATTCTAATTACTTCTGTGATAGTAGGTGTGTTGAACACTTTCAGTTCACTTTTTCAATTTTTATTAGTAGTTTTCAAAGTAATTTTTTAATTGATTGGTTGGTAATTTATTTTTAGACCAGATCAAATTTTGTCTCAGATTTCGTAATAGTAATGTATTTCTTTTTAGTATTTATTTGTAGGTAGTAGATTAAGGAACTGTCAATTTCTTTCTTGGTTCATTAAAGTCCATTATCAGTAAAAATGTTTTTGATAATACCAATTTAACTTTTATGTAGTTTTGTTATCTTGAAGGCATTTTATTTTCTGTATTATATTTTTTATATAATAATAGATATGATATATAAATCATTTTTTATGTAATATAGATATGATTTCTATTATTACCCTATTATAAAATTATGTCTGTACATTATAATGTATAAAATTGTATTATTATATTTATAAAGTTTATTAATTGTTTTATAATGAAATATTTTGTAGTAAAATATAATATGAATATTATAATATTTAATTTATTTGTAATTTTTTTCTAATCACTGACCTATACTTGGATTCAATTTATTATACTTAACACCTGGAAATGCTAATTATAAAATAATTGAACCAAATTAATATCATTTTGTGAATTAAGGTGGGTGAGAACGAATGGTTTAATTGGGTTGAATCATCAATCAAAATCATTTGATTCAGTCAATAATGAATCGATTGAGTTGACAGCTGATCAACTTTTTTCCATTTGACTTCAATTTAAACAATTGAATGAGCAAATTGACATTTATGAACCGACTATTCAATCTTGCATTCAATGGCTTCGAAAAATGTTAAGTGGTCAGAAACTGTTATGAACTTTGTAGAGTTATACTAAAATCACAAGTTTTTATGGAATGTTAATATTCCATTATGTAAAAACAAAGATGTCCAGTGAAATATTAGGCTATAAAACCGTATTATTTAGGTCAACAGCCAAAAAGCTGGTTTGAACCTCTAGTGGCTTTACTAAGTAAAACGAGGAGTGAGGTAGTTTCTCATTATCTTTCTCACTGAGTGGAAAAGTAGCCTATGCTTATCAGCATCTCAGGTCCTCAAAAAGTGGGTACTTTTCACCCCGAAAATGACACCTTTACTTCATTCACCTCAAGGTATGACTGTATAATAAAATTCATTACTTTCAGAACAGACAACTCTGACTATACATGATATTTATCAACTCTGACTATACGTGATATTTATCTTTCAATCCTTGTTCAACTACACCCAGTCCAAATGGACTGTAATCAGTTTAATAGCCACAGAAAGCTACCTAGCAGGCGAAACCGCAACCCCTGAGAGGCCAAACCCAAATGAGTGGGTGCAGATGTGAGCTGCAGGGCACCCCATTCCCCTCAGTACTCGTGTAAACGTTGGGCGAGTCACCGTCAAGCTCATTATGCCGCTAAAGTGCTTAGCACATGGCTCTACCACACATGGAAGTACTACAGTCAGCGTCCGTTTACCTCGAAAGCAGGCGAGTGGTAGCTGAGCCGCAGTTTTATGGGCACGCTCTGCGTGGTCTGGGGCATGCCCCCAATTCTGACTATCAGTACTCTTTTTCTTTTAAAATGAGAAGTACTGTAAACAACATTTTACCAAGTAGGGTTGGATCTGTTATGTCTATGCTATGCATAACCGGATGGCTGGCACCCATTGACTGCTTTCATTTCTGTGTAGCCTACTGTCAAACAATTCCAATACTGTAAATTTCAGTAAATGCTGTACTAGCAATCGAATCAGTCCGTTGTTTAAATTTATTTATTTATTCTAATCTAATTGTTATGGACAATGCCACCATTCATTGAGAAAGGAAAAGATTCCTAATCAATCTTCTAAAAAATGTGGAATTTACATTCTTTGAGCGAAGTCATGTAGAAAAACTTGCTGAAAATTTGGAGCATTATTCAAGAAGTGACTACAAGGATAATGTGTCGTCTGATGAAGTTTTGTTGGGTGTAAAAGAATTACAATAGGTAACCTGTTACAGTACTTTGCTTACAATTAACAACCTTCACCCTAGTTACAAATAAATTTTTTTTCAGGCCACATTGGACCACTAAGCCAATCAATTTCTAGTGTTCTTCGGATAACGTATTAGTGGTCTAGCCTTTTGGTTTTGCCAGTACTTTTTGAGACGGTCCAATCTTTGTTTCCGTATCTCATCTGTAACCTTCACCGTGCATCTTTGTGCTTTTCCCAATAAAATCTGTGTGTTTTGAGAGTACTTTTTATTTTTTCTTGTCAAACGCGTATTCAATTGCCAGTCCAGTTTCATTGAGATCCCTCTTAATCTTTTCAATGTATCTTCCCGTAAATCCTGTTCAAGTTCGTGAGGATCAGTTGTTTCAATATTCTATCATTCGGCATTCTTAAAATGTGGAAAAGTTGGGAACCCTCCTTTTCTTTATTACGCTTATAATCTGATAAATTTCCTTATAAACAGTCTTATTATTTTATAATAATGAATTGAACTTTTGTCATGTTAATAAGATACCTTAGTTAATATGATTTTACTTTCTACTGAGATAAATTTTGTTATTATTATTTTTTTTCTTTGACTTGCTCATTAAAGAGCGCACTAGTTACATAGTCAATTTCTTTCCCTTTTAGTTGTATTCCTGAGCTGCTTTCGTTGGGCATGAAATTCCTTCATTTTAACACAAAACCTCTTTTTGTTCTTCAGTCCAGGCCTGCCCAACTCTCTGCACCTTAGTAACCAAAAAGTTTACAAAAGATTTTAATTTTTTTTTATAAAAGTCTTTATACTCCATGGTTTCTCTTGAAATGTTCATAGTTTCTAGGTCTGCTTTAATTTCTTTGATCCATTTATTTCTTGTTTTTAGTTCCTCTTGATATTTAATTGGTTTACAGGTCTTATTATCTTTGTAACGGGATCTCATAAGATGACCATAATACTCTAACTTCCTTTTCTTTAATTTGGTTATCAAGGTTTCACCCAATGTTTGTCAATCACTTCATTCAACCTCTTTTTATGGATTTTGCTTATTGGATCAAAGATAGATCCCAGGATAACTTGACCAAATCTTCTGTGTATTTTATTTAACTTTTCTAAGTCTCCCTTCCTACACAGGGTCAGCGTCTCTGCTGCATACAGGGCTTGTGGAAAAACAAGCATATCTAAGTGCCTTATTTTAATGAATATAGATACACATTTTATTATTACAAAACTTCTTGATCTGTATGTAAGCTATCTCTAATTTTCCGATTCTTTTCTGCCATAGCATTAGAACCATTCTGAAGCATTTCTTATTGTAAATAATGTAAATTGTTTTCTTGGCATATCAAATTTTAGGTTAGGATTTGAGAATGTTTTGTGACTGTGCGTGCAGTGTTCTTACCCTTTCTGTTGTAAAATACTTGCTTGCGTTTTTTTTTAATAGTCAGGTTATCTATCTATTAGACTTAGAAAGTAAATGAGTAAAAACAAATTAATTTTGTTTACAATTTTATTATATTATTAACATAATAATGATAACAAAAATTCAAAATAATAATCTAAAATGCTAAATAATCTAAAATTAAAATAACAATAATTGATAGGTAAATAAATAAGACATAATATTGCTAAAATTTCTTTTGGTTAATTAATAAAATGGTATATTTAAACATTCAATATAATAATTTAAAAAAAAAACAGAACTTTGTGATTGTTGAAATTTCATAAATGATAAAAATGTTGGTATCATATATTTTTCATGACATGCAAGCTTATCAGAGGAAAAATATTTATTATGTATACCTATATGAGTAACCTTTGCCAGCAAGGGTCACAATCAAAATATAAAGCCCATAGATAATTACAAAACATACAATAAAAATAAGGAATCTATTTTGTATTACCTCAAGAAGATTCACAAATAAAATTAGACTAAGTTAAACTTCCAATTTTTTTAAAAAGGTTTAGATTATTATGTAACATATTTTTGGAAACACCAGTAGATAATAACAAAAAATGGCAAATTATATTAAGTAAATTACGTGAGTACTATACCTTAAAAATCTGGCTTAAAGATTTTTGATAAGATTACAAAAGTAATGTATCACTGAGTGAAGTTATATAAATAATAGGATAATATTTCCGTTTATCATAAAGTCTCACAAATTTAACTTTCATTCTCATTTTTGTGACAAAAAAATCTTTGAAAAGTAAATTGTGATTACATTATTAAAAAGTGATGAGATTTTATAATGTAATGGCAGTTCGAACTTTTGTATTGAACTGGAACACAGCGTTTTACATAGATAAGGAAAGAGAAGAGGAACCTGTGGAGGTGGGTTTTTTTAATGGAATATCAAATGTTTTAGGAGGACAAGAGATGCAGACAATATATGTAAATGAGAGATTAGTTATTGTTATAAGTGGATGGAGACTCTTCAAAGATGAATGGCAACAGAATTCAAAAACGGGTTCTAGGATATAGGGGTGAGTAGATTCAAAAATGTGATATCAGACAAGAGCTGCAGACAATAAGTCCTACACTCTCTCAGGAGTCTCCTGAACAGATAAAAAAAAGTGTAAATGAGAGAATTAAAGATAATTGTAATAAACGGATGTAGGATCTTTGAAGATAAATGGCAAAAAATTTAAAAACATGTTCTTGGGTACAGGTCTGAGGGGAAAAGAAGCTTGGGAAGACCCCTACAATGCTGGGAATAGTTTCATAAGTTCTTAATGAAATTAAATAAAACATTTTAGTTCCAAAATAGGCTAGGTGATATAAGCCGCAAAGAGAATAATATTATTAAAAAATGTACAAGTATGCAGATTTTTCAATTAAAGTGAATTTTACTTCACAATTAAAAGTCACTGATAAATCAACATTTTAAATACTTGTCCTATTATACATGTTTATGAAGTGTTAAATAAATCTTGTGCTTGACAGGTTTGCAAGATTAAAAGAAACTTAACAAAATTTAAGTAACTTTATTAAAAATTTAATGTTTATTTAATTTTTTATAATATACTAGGATACTATAATTAACTATTAGAACGAATAATTATTAATATTTAAAACAAAATTACACTCAAATTATTATCTAAGATTCTAAGAATCTTTTTGAATCTAATATTTATTTGACATAATAATGTAACATATAAAACACTGCAAAAATAAATACTACATTATTTGTAAGTCTGTGAAGCATTTTAGTCTCAATCATAACTTCACAATCTAAACTGAATCACATTAAAAATGATAAAAAATATTTGTAGATATTTTACACATCTTATAAATGTTCAATGTATTCTGCTTTACAGACTGTTAAGATTGATATCTAAACACTTTTCCCTAAACAAACGTTTTTCTTGGCAGGTTCCATTGTCACAGGATTAATGTACTAGAAATCTTTCTGATACTACAGTTTACCGAAAGTAATGATTATTATATTAACTTCTAAGTAATGATTTAATATCTGTTAATACTAAACTATATGATCACAAAGAAGTGCTGTAATAAAAATTACTACAATATTGGTGACGACATACTGGTTAGAAAGTTAATTTTTTTTATAGCTGCTCCAAACATTAAATTGAACACTATCTGAATGTATTCAATTAAGGTTTCATGAAGGGTTGTAGTTTCCTTCTTATCCATAGTGACATCACACACTTTTTAAACTATTTCACTGCTGCTGAAACACTGATAAATTGGAATATTTTTGTACTGAGTTGATTATGAAGTGTCTATTTTTCTGCCTCAACCTCAAAGGCAGACATATTGAATATCTCTAACTGATATAGAAACATACTAGAATTTTATTTATCTATTGCATATTCATGAATATGACTGTATTAAATATTAATGAATTTTTATGTGTACTTATCATTTCTTAAGTTCTAAAAACAATATAATCTCAATAGGAGTATTCATAAAAAATACAATATTTAACTCATTTGTCATCTGTAGTACATCATTCTACATGTTGACATGGAACATGTTACACTAACAATAAATAATATGTTTACACAAAATAAAATTATTGGTGTTTGTCATGTATTGGTAATATACTTTCATTAAATATATTTGTTTTCTTTCCAAAAACTTTTCCCAAAGTATTTAATGCATATTCTTCAAAATCATCTGAAAAGTAAAAAACATATCAAAAGTTATTATATAAAAGCTTGGATTAAGTTTTATAAATACTTTTTGGTAAAACATCCATAACCAAAATTGTAATGTATGAGTTTGCTGGCTATAAAAATGCAATTTAAAAAAATCTGGTGTGAAACACTCACACAACTTTCTCTTGCCAATGCAAATAATAACAATAAAACCTGACATTAGTAATAAAACATTAGAAATAAACAAAAAACTAACCTCAAAATACATAACCTTATTTTAATTATGAGTGAAAGACGCAAAATGAAAATCAACCTCAGTTTGGCTTCAAAATAAGGAAAATTATTCTTTCACGCTAAACTAGGCTCTGTAGAGAAAAATGCTATAAATAAAAATTGTAAATCTTTTAATTTCCTATAAATTTGGTTATACACTTTTGTCGTAAAATGCATAGGTACTAAGGCTGAAATTACATTTCAATTCTATGTATTCTTTATTTATATTTATGGTATACTATCCAACTGCAGTAAAAACATTCAATAACTAACAAAATCAGTAAATGAAAAATACAGTGAATAAATTACTTTTATTTAATCTAACATGTAAAAACAGTGTACTTCTTGTAACACTGCAAAGAGCGTAATGGGAGTACAATGAGTACATTGGAGGTTGTGGAAGGGATACACGAGCGAGAACTCGACCCGCCTAAATTTTTCGTTCTTAGTATAATCAGAGCGTTATCTCCTCTGAGAGTAATGAATTTTCATTATATTGCTAAACCCTGAGGAGAATGAACTGAAGGTGTCATTTGCAAGGTGGAGAGTAGATGCTTTTCAGAGGGCTTGGCATGCTGATAAGCATACTTTTCCAATTAGTGAGGAAGGCAATAGTATACCACCTTACTCCTCGTTTTACTTAGTAAAGCCTCTAGAGGTTCAAACCAGCCTTTCGGCTGATGACCTAAACAACATAGATACCTAGTAAGTATAGTTAACCTTGCTTGTCTAGTAAACTTGCCTCCACCTATGAATTCGGTAAGTTACTGTACCATATTTAATATTTTTCAATACTATGTTACTTACAATAAGATATTCTTCCACAGCCATTGATATCAATGTCTTTAAACCATTTACGGAATACATCATTTGAGTCATTGAAAAACAATTTCATTATGAAACAGAAATCTTCATCAGTTAATCGTTCGTCTTTACCACCACACAGCTGAAACAATGTAAAAAACTTTGTAATTACTAAAGCAACAAATTTCAAAATTATTTTACTATAGATACTTGAGTCACAAGAATGCCTTTTGCATATGGATCGGGTGTGAGGAAGGGAAGAGAAAATTTCACAGTGCTGTTAACCTTAACAGTGAAATACTACATTTCACTACTGTGCAATTACAATATACATTTCAATCAAAGCTGTCCAATGAGGCATTCCTTTAATCTGGCAGTTTCCTTTTTTTATAAGGTGTTAACAAACCTGTTGATGAAGAAGAATTAGCTTCTTTATTATCTTTAACTTCCTTCTTTATTTCTATTTCATATAATGAATTAATACAATAATTTCACTAACCTTCTTTTTAAACTGCGTCACCTTTATTTCAATTTTCACTTACACGTGTTTCGGTGGATCCACCATCATCAGAGTAAATAACATATAATTGAAACTAAAAACATTATTTATTAAAAATCTATAGAAGATGATACATCTTCAGTCACTTGTATGTGACTGAAGATGTATCATCTTCTATAGATTTTTAATAAATAATGTTTTTAGTTTCAATTATATGTTATTTACTCTGATGATGGTGGATCCACCGAAACACGTGTAAGTGAAAATTGAAATAAAGGTGACGCAGTTTAAAAAGAAGGTTAGTGAAATTATTGTATTAATTCATTATATGAAATAGAAATATTTAAAACTGCAGGATGCATTATAAAGATTTATTCCTTCTTTATATTTACAATTGTGGAAAGAAAACATAACAGTAGTTAGCCACTCACTCATGGTTTTTTTGTATCCAGGAGACTCCAAAAGGGAGTATAGGATATGTCTAGATAAAACTGATAGGTAAACAAAAAGTTAATCACAATGATAAATTCATAAGTCACCACCAAAAATTTGTTTCTGCTATTGCTTACTTCAGCAGGCTTGTCATGAACCGGTTTGTATCAAATAGCACACAAAATTAAAAAGTTAAACACAATGATAAATTCATCACTTACCAATAATTTGTTTCCGCTACTGCTTAGCTCAGTAGGCTTGTTATGAACCCTTTTGTATCAAATAGTACACAATATTTGTTTAATTAGAAGTTAAATACTTTTTAACCAAAAACTATTTAGAAAGGAATTTGTGCACACAGTAAAATGTTTCATCAATCAAGTATTGTTTTAGCTTTTTTCTAAAATGACTTAAATTGTCACAACTTTTTAAACCTTGTGACAATTTATTGATGTATTTTCTACCTGCATAAGTTGGTTTTTGTTCAAACAATTTAGTGTTGTGATTAGCAACATAATAATCGATTCTGTTTCTTGTGTAGTGGTTGTGAACACCTAAATTCTGTAAAAAGGTATTTTGCTTTACATACATTATCACTTCAAAAATGTACAAAGAAGGAACTGTGAGCAATTGAAGCTCTTTAAATAGTGATGTGCATGAGGTAAGGTGGTTGATTTCCATCATAAGAGTCAAGGAAAAGTATATTTATTTCACTGTGTATTTGATATTATTCACCACTGTAAATAGTCTGACCATGTTTTCGAGAAACCAAAAATTTTGTTTACGGTAATATACTGTTACATTCGTACAGTTAAGATCAACTGTACGAATGTAACAGTATATTACCGTAAACAGAATTTTTGGTTTCTCGAAAACATGGTCAGACTATTTACAGTGGTGAATAATATCAAATACACAGTGAAATAAATATACTTTTAAGATCAGCCTTGCAGAAGACCAGAAGAGACAAGGTCAGAAATGAATATATAAGAAGAGATATGCAGGTGACCTTAACGATGGAAGAAAGATTATGTACCGCAAGACTCAAATGGTTTGGACATGTACAAAGGATGCCAGAGGCACGTATCCCCAGACAGTACTTGGACATGGAGGTATCTGGAAAGAGACCCGTTGGACGTCCCAGAAGAAGATGGACTGACCAAATAAGGGATGATCTCCTAACAAAAGGAATGATACTACAGGATATCAGAATACAAAAGGTATATCAAGATAGAGATAGATGGAGGCATATCGTCCACTCAAATCCTACCCGGCCTGCTGGAAGGATACCCAGATGATGATGATGATGATGATTCGTACAGTTAACCTACGAAAGGTTCTGCGATATACTGTATGTGCTCTGGGTGTAGTGTATGTTGCTGTGTTGGCTAAACTGATACCAAAGCAGTGGCACTTGTGCACTAGTGCTTTTCTCCCTTTACCCCTTGTTTAAACCAAAGGCATTCTTTTGAGTAAAGTAAATATATTATTATTATGATATTACTTATGATATTTCAAATTTATATTCAATAAGGAAGTAGGTTAAATCATTTTAAAACGTCTTACGTTATACTTTAAAACTTTCAAATGAACATGAATATAAATTTGGTAAAATTAAACCAAACCTATGGTCCATACACATTGGATGGTCTAGATAATTTTTTCAAGACCACTAATGAGCTTAACAATAAAACACGGAAAATTTGTGTATCTCAAAATTACTTTATTTACTACAATAAATTATGATGCTACTAACAGTATTTTCACCGTAATTAACAGATGAATTATTTAATAAATAATACAAAGGGGTTTAGTTCACTGAGAAGAAACCTCCAAAATATATTATTGATAACATGTCATTTAGTGCCTTGTGATAGTTTCAGTTTTTTATTTGAAGAAAAGTAGTTTATGAAGAATGAAAAATTATTTCATATTTACCTGAAATGATAATTGTATCATATCTTCTTTACTTGAACCTTTGGAGACTAGTAATGCACTTATTAAATATTCACGGAAATTTATTCTTCCAGAATTATCCTGAAAAAGAATTGAATACAATAATTACTTCAAAATTAAATAAGTAATTGTAGTGATACAAGTTCACTCACTTGTAAGGAATATTCAGTGAACTCTTCCATTAAGTATGTGTTGTTGTTTAGGTCAACAGCCGAAAGGCTGGTTTGAACCTCTAGAGGTTTTACTAAGTAAAACGAGGAGTGAGGTGGTTTACCATTGCCTTCCTCACTGAGTGGAAAAGTACGCTTATCAGCATGCCGGGCCCTCTGAAAAGCACATATTTTCCACTCTGTAACTGACACCTTCACTTCATTCACCACAGGGTCTGGCTGTATAATGAAATTCATTACTTTCAGAGGAGATAACTCTGATTAGTGTCTTTTACACCTCTACCTCTTCTGTTCTTAAATGATTCAGTCATTCAATTGGCTAACCATGTGATGAGAAACAGAACTATTTATTTTAGCCCTGCAACGAACAGATTGAGTGTAAATAATTTGACACTCCACCTGTCTGTTATGGGCGGCCATTAAGTATAAGCAGTAAAAACCATCATTTTTTAGACAGGACTATTAGTGACTGATTTTGTTATTACAGTAAACCTTCAATTCTTCGCCACTCGATTCTTTGACACTCTATATACTTCGACATGACTTGTGGCTAGGCGACATGATGTGGTGTAAGTAGTGATCCGACTGGCAGGTCAGCCCCTTCCATTTTTTCCTCATCCCCCTACTTTTTTGTTGTCCTTAAGTTCAGTATTGTATTGAAGGGCACGTTAAGTTTGTTTGTATTTATTAAAATTATGCAGTTTTCATACTAAAATCGTATTTTTAAAGCTTCCTATTTACAATATGCCTTATACTCTGGATAGTTTTACATTTTGATACTGCGACAACCTCTAAGTTCACAAAGTGTCAAACTATCAAAGTTCTATTGTATTATAATAACAAAAGAAAGTTAAGAGCCTGCAATTGGAAAAAGAAAGTTGTATGACGTACATGGAATCTCTTGCTGACTGATTTTGGTACGAAATCTACCCAAACAATATGATTATTATGTAAAATAATTGCTGAAATTACCATTCTATCACAGCAATTTTATTATTTTTGTAATATTCCAACTGAGCAGAAATTTTCACTGAAATTTTTTGTATAAGAAAAGTTTATTATTTGATAGGCTACACTTTACTATGGGGATATAGAATTTTTATTTTACTTAATTTTTCAAACACTTCACTCTCAAATGGATTAAAGAAAAATATACATTTCTTCTTAGCGTAGCCTTGCACAAGTACTTTTTTGCCCTATAAAAAATATCCTTTTATTGGTTAATGAAATATTTAATTTTCATACCTTAGATACAACTTTAAAAAGTTCCAGTAGAGTAGGTTCTGTTGTAGGTACTGAAAGATAATGAGCAAACTCTGTAAAATTTAACCACTTTGTTCCTCCTTGCTTTAAAAGATCTGGGTTTGATTTTACTAAATTCTCTTCCACATGTTTTCTTGATAACCTGAAATACAAGCAAGAAATACCAATAACATAAATAATCAGAAACAGTAGTTTAATATCTTCAAAAATATTATCGGCTTTCACTTGTTATTAACTTAGTCATTCTGAACTCCTCATAATTCTCTCAAGTAAATAACTTACAAATAAGAAAAACCAAATTCCAAGTTACTAAAAAATGTATCTTCCAAAAATGTTTAGACTAGATTTTCCTCTCATTGATATTTACAAATTTTTATCACAAATAAATTGGTTCTCTTCACTCATGGTTAAGTATATTGTACGTAAAATTGCCTGGCACCTGATAATATAGTGGGTAGTGCAACTGGCTTGTATACTAGAGGTCTTGGGTTTGATTTTCGGTCTGGCCTGGAATTTTTTCATCATATATTAAAATAATGAATTTATTCTTGATTTTCATATAGGTATCACCCTTTATCATCTGAATTAGCAGCAATGTACACAACAATCAAACCTATAAATATAATATATACGTGAAATTGTATTTTAGTTGAAATAAATAGCATGGATTTAGTTAAGAATAAACCAGACAACTGAATTTTATATAAATTTTCATTAAAAAACATAAAATTTACAACATAAATCATTAATAACACTCTCTTAGTGACATTGAAAATCCTCCAACATTTGTAATATTTGTTTTCTATCAGTGCTAAAATAAGAAAGTAAACAAAATGAAGAGATGGATTAGAAAACTTTATTGTTAGTTT
The DNA here is from genome assembly GCA_035578175.1 of Catonia carolina. NCBI lineage: Eukaryota > Metazoa > Arthropoda > Insecta > Hemiptera > Achilidae > Catonia > Catonia carolina. Next base: position 240,095,883 of record JAQMRL010000001.1, on the reverse strand, counting down.
TTCTTTTTCTTACCATTGTTTTCTATTTACATATTCCTGACCACAACACATATGCACAGTTTCTTCTACATGAACACCATTCTTGTGTAAAAAATGGGATTTTTTTAAAGAACAATTTCTTATCCAGCAATTTCCAATTCTTTGTCAAGAATTTGTTGGGTACCATGATTTGACAAGATGTAATGATACTCTCGTAATCTTAATGCATGATGGTGAGTCATGTATTCTCTTTCTTTATAACCAAACACTATTAAAACTATATAAATAATCATGCAAGGATTAACAGCCCCAGCCGTATCTCACTTCCTAAGCACCACCTTTCTTTGTCTTACCAGTCACCAATGGAAAACCGCTTCAAAGACATTACTTCCCATACACCATCCAACGAAGTTGTTTCCAGTCTACCCCTCCTTCTTCTACTAACTGGCATCCACTCCCATATCAAAACTATGACCTCTAAAAAGTGTTCAAGTTAGGAAAAATCCTGCTTTTATTGTTTATATAATCAAGCAGGAAACCTGTCACGATACTAGTTTAGAGCATGTAGAAACAGTGAAGTTCCTGGGCGTATCTCTAGATAGATCTTTGTCTTGGGACTTCTATACCAATCAAGTTTGTAGTAAAATATCATCTGGGGTATTTGCACTAAAACAAATTGCCAGACTAAATGATAAAAAATGACTAATGGCAGCTTATCATGGCCTCATTCTGTCTTATATCCGGTATGGTATTTTAGTATGGGGTAAATCTAGCATGGGTAATATGAATAGGGTTTTTAAAATTCAAAAGAAAGCTATTAGTAGTATGGTGGGAGCTAACCAGCTAACCTCATGCAGGCCATTATTTAAGGAGCTTAAATTGCTTACAGTTCCCTCCCTCTACATTTTTGATGTGATTATGTATGTTAGGCAAAATAATTTTATGCAGAATTTCAATGTTCACAATCATAACAGGAGAAACAGGAATGATTATTATGTGGCTAATCACTCCACAAAATTGTTTGAACAAAAACCTACTTATGCAGGGAGAAAATTCATGAATAAATTACCCCAATTTTTAAAATGTTGTGAGGATTTGAATTCCTTTAAAAAAAATCTGAAAAATTACTTGATCGGTGAAACTTTTTATAGCATACAAGAATTTCTTTCTTGATAGTAGTAATACATTGTGTGATTCTTATATGTATTTCAGGTGTTATATCTGACGACATGTCCTATACTCCTCCTGGAGTCTCCAGGGCGCAAAAAACTGTGTTTAATTTGTCAGCTGGTAGCATTGATATTATCAGTAAAATTGTTTACCGTTTTGGAAAATGTTAAATTTTTAAAATTGTATAATTTTACAACAAAGTACAGTTTTGAAAATATGATCATATTGGCTGATACATCTGTGCTTACTAACTTTTTCAAATGGAAAAACTAAAAAGTTTAAACAATGACTTAGAATTTTTGGCTATCCACTTTTTCAGTTCATCATCTACCCATAGGCTATTACCAATCAATCAGATTTTAAATTAAAAATGAAACCTGATTAATCTATTAAGATTCTCTAATTTTGTAACTCAATAAAAAAAATAAGAAATTACTTACCCAAGACGTATTCTATATTTATGAATTTTTAATAAAGGTGAACTCTGGTCCAGTCCCAATTTTTTAGCTCGCGCCGCCAACTGGCAATCATCATAAGTGTAATCTAAAGTTGGAATTTTGAGTGCACTGAAATAAATTCGATCAAGAATAAATGGTTTTATTTGAAGTACTTAATTATATAACAAAAAAAGGTTGAGAACTGCATTTGGTACATTTGCTATTTTTTTGTATACATATATTCCTGATTATTTGTTGATATGTCTTAAATAATCCTGGAAATCTGTACATTTATGTTTTTCAAAGAAATTAGTATATACAAATTTGAGTGCATACGATATTTAAATTCAGGTCACAACGATAATGAACTGTACTTACAAAAAATGCTGTTAATTATTCAAAAATGTAGTTTACTTACTTTGCCATAAGTTGTCGTACATTTTGTGCATATAGTTTAGGATCTTTCTTCTCATCTTCATTCGGATGATACACTGGTAAGAATTCAATTTCACAGTTACTTTGAGGTTGAACAAGTGTTAACCACATAAGTTTTAACCTAAAACAAATCAGTACATCATACTTTAAATATTTAAAAGGAATCATAATGAGAGACATCATTTTCAACAAATTGTTTTTTAATAGTTAGATTTTTTAATTTTTTTGAAAAATTGGAGTAGGTAGATTTAAAACAATTATTCGCGTAAAAAGTAGATTCATTTACTGAAGCTGATTATGTGAATGTAAACCCAGGGCTTCAATTTATCATAAAACACATTCTGAATTTGTGGCAATTTTTAAAATTGCCATCTATCATTTTGTTTTGTCCATCCGTCCATCATATCCAGATGTCAAAAACTACAAGAGATACTACAAAACTGTAAAAACTACAAATGGTTTTCGGATTCGTAATCTACATAAAAAGTTAGTGGGCTTGGATTTAGTTTGAAGTTCCAGTTTCGACCAGAGGTGACCCAAAACCAAAAGTCAAGAAATCAAAGTTGGAATTTGGAAACAAAAATAGTGTCATTCAATTCCCCTTAAATAGTAACATTAGTGATACAGAAATCACTAATGGTTTAATGCCATAGGTCAAAGGTAAGCTTTTTTTTATTACAAAAGCTAAGTGGGCTTGATCTCTAATAATTTTTTAAGAAAAAATTACCACCAGTCATGAGATACATCGCCTCATGAAAGGAATTTTTAATATTTTGAATTTTGTATGCATTTCATGACAAATGAGCAATAGATTTTTTGAGCATAATCATAACAGGAAAGAAAAATAAGGAAATAAAATGTCACAGCTTTTAACTTAAACTGAGTATCATACAAAAGAAATATAAAAACTAGAAGAAAATAATACTGATTACAGTTTTTCATATGTCATAAATTAATGATCTTTACAATTTTCAGTTTGTATGACTTTGGTTAATTAGCCAGCAATAATTTTACACTATATGTTTGGTGCAATTTTAAATAAAAATGAAGTTATGTTCACAAAATTTTTTTATTTTTGCTTTTAGTTTTAATATTTATAATTTATGCCCATAATGGGGCAGGTGGCGTGTTAAATTACTTGCTCTCAATCTGTTGGTTCCAGGGCTACAAAATATAGTTTTGTTTCTTATCACGTAGTCAGCCAATTATATGACTGAACTATTTAAGAACATAAGAGGTAGAGGTGTGAAAGACACTAGTCAGAGTTAGATCCTCTAAGAGTAATGAATTTCATCATTATACAGCCAGACCCAGTGATGAATGAAGTGAAGCTGTCATTTGCAGGGTGGAAAGTGGATGCTTTTTGGAGGGCCTGGAATGCTGATAACCATACTCTTTCAACTCAGTGAGGAAGGCAATAGTGTGTCACCTCTTTCCTCGTTTTTATTTAGTAAAACCTCTAAAGGTTAAACTAGCCTTTCTGATGACCTAAACAACAACATTTACAATTTAGGCTTCTTTCAAACTTCTCCTATTCTTTATGTTGTTCCACCCTCATCCAATTTTGTTCACCGTCTAAAGGAGTGTCAACCCTTCATATCCTTACTATCTTTTTCTTTCTTTGCTTCTCATATAATCTTTATGTGATCTCTAGAATAGTTCATCTTCCATTAATCATTCTACCAACATTTTCTGACCATTTTCATTTACTTACAACATTTCTTTATTTCAGTTATGAATCAATAAATAGTACTTGGTTTATATTCCAAAATGAAAAGTTACAATTGGAAAAAATATTTCAGAACTGGTCTTAATTTATTTCTTAGAGTTTTCTAAAAACAATACTATGTCAATGTAATGTCAATGTATTGATTGGGATATCACCAAAATTTATAGATAAATCATGCTTTTCACATGGTAAAATTCCTTCAGTCAGAATAATATGGTAGTTAATTGTTGAAAAAATTACTTACACTCCTGGTCCTTCCCAAGTCCATGTTACTGTATCCAATTTATTGGGATACCTTAACAAAACAGGCTGTACAGGAACTCCAGGATAAAATGCACCAGGTTTGAATGTAATTAAACATGACCTGTTTGTACATGTTCCTTCTGGAAATATCAACACCTACATAACAAAATTAAACATAAATTATTAAGAATAATATATCAAATTAATGTATAATAATAATAAATTGATATGTATAAAATTACAAATTCTTAAAAAAAACTACAATAATAAACTGTGTAAATTCATATCATTTTAGTCTGAAACTTTGTGATGTATAATACAGTAAGTCTGGTAATAACAACTTAAATGTTACATAAGCACAATAAAGCATTTCTTGAAATTTTGAGTTAAAACCATTGTGCCATCTCCCCTTAAGAATAGTAGAGGTAGAGGAGTAAAAGATACTGGTCAGAGTGTTATCTCCTCTGAGAGTAATGAATTTCATTATACAGCTAGACCCTGGGGTGAATGAAATGAAGGTGTCATTTACAAGGTGGAGATTTGATGGTTTTCAGAGGGCGTGGCATGCTGATAAGCATACTCTTCCACTCAGTGAGGAAGGCATGGTAAACCACCTCACTCCTCGTTTTATTTAGTTACTAAACCCTCTAAAGGTTCAAACCAGCCTTTCGACTCATGACCTAAATAACAATAACATATTAAACATGTAAAAATTAGTGTAAGAAGGTATTTTTGGAAGAATTATATTTTTTTCTAGGTAAGTATAAATATATGTACACACATATTCACTCTCCCTCTTTCCCCTCCCCACCCTTTAGACCTATTCCCATGATGCTAATTTACTAGCTGCTAGCAGACCAGCACTAATAAACTAGCTCAGTGTGAACGTTTGGAAATTTTGCTAGAATATCACTAGTAGAGGAGAAAAGATCACATGATTGACTAGCACTAGTAAACTAGCTTGGTGTGAACGTTTGGGAACGTTGCTAGTTGCTAGTAAGCTGTACTTTGTACAGCAATACACAGCACAACTCATATAAACGTTTTCAGAGCACTGGCAATAATTAACTAGCTCTGCGGGTATTGTCACCGACTCGCTAGTCGGTCCTGCTAGTACTAGCAGCTAATAAACAAGCGTCGTGGGCTTAGCTTAGTGTGGGCTTAGCGTGGGGTTGTAGCTTAGTCTTGCAATGTGTGCGAGTCTTCTACAACACTCTTTTTTCTCTATTATCTGAGTAGAAACTGCTCAAACCACACTTATTGACTGTTAATAGTATAAAAGTTATCTTTTCAAGCAAGCACTTTTGAGAACATATCAAAGATGATTTTCTATTACCTTTCAGCATACCTTACATAACTTAAACACAAAAACATCAGCGTAAATCAACAATGATTTGCAAAAAACTTCAAGAGATAATGTATGATAATTTTAAGTGACTGAAATTAGTTGGTAATGAATAATAAAGTAATCAGAAAACTACCTGAGACCAATTTTCTTTTGATTTTGCACGATCAATAATCTCCTGTATTGTTTTCTGTCTTGAGTTAGGATCATCTCTCCATACATAAACAGGCTGGGTAAAATTTATAAGTTCTGGAAAAAATAACGTAACTTTAAAACTAGTAAAATATTCACTGAAATAATTTTATATTGTACTATGTTTACAACTAAACCTAAATTACTTTAAAATGTGTTGATATTTCTATAGTTTTATTTTCTATAAACTGATATGGTAAAAAGAAAGTTATTCTTTTAATTGACTTATTGATAGGTGATACTCTTTAAATCAATCTGTTTCAAACTGACAGTTGGAAATACAGATTAATATTTACAGAATTAAAAGATGTTTCTATATCAGTTAAGTTTATTTTCTATCTGTAATAACATGTACAACAGGTTTTAAATTTTTTTCTACTTATGCAAAATAATTTTACTGTATAATATCTTCTAAAATATTTTTTTTGATTTTACTAGACTGTGTTCAGTTTATAAAAAAATAAAAAGTGTTCAGATACGATATCTGAATACATCTGGCCTGTGGTGTTGTGGTCAGCACAACTGGCTTTTATGTCAGGATCCTGGGTTCGATTCCCAATCAGGTCTGGCATTTTTTCATCTGTATATCACTTCATGTCCATTACCTATGCACAAGCCAAGGGTTATGTAGGCATATCACTTTAAAAACAATTATTAATTAGAATAAATTAAGTATATTAAAATAAAATTGATTTATTACAACAAAATATTACAGCATGTCAGTAAGACAAAAAATTATTTGAAGAGGAATAAGAGAGTAGAAGAGATCTTGTAAAACCTCCACAGACTATATAAACATAAAAATTTAATTCTTAATTCAAGAGAAGCTTTCAATATGATTACAATAATTAGGTATTATAAAATGATAATTAAAATAATGAGAAAACTTTTTACAATGATGACAGTACATTGCACTGATGAACTTTATGTTTAAATCAGTAAAATTACTACTGATACTGAAATTAGTACTGGGATTAATTCTACGTCAAATTAGTTCAATATCAAGTTCAATATCAAATAATTACTTAAAATCATAAATATTGTTTATGGGCATCTTATGATAATGGAAAAAGTTTGATAAATCCATTAATAAGGTAAACTACTTTATAATGTATATTTGCGACTCTTATTAATGTGGAAAATTGATTGAATTGATTAAAATACAAATTAGATAAATTAATAAACAAATGTAATACAAACACAAATTAAAATTGAATAACAAGATTATAAACTTTCTATTTCATATAATGAATTAATATAATAATTTCACTAACCTTCTTTTTAAACTGCGTCACCTTTATTGTAATTTCTACTTACACGTGTTTTGGTGGATCCACCATCATCAGAGTAAATGAAAAATTGAAACTAAAAAATTTTTTCACATTTATTTAAAATTTACAGAAGATGGTACATCTTCAGTCACTTGTATAAAAGTTTTATACAAGTGACTGAAGATGTACCATCTTCTGTAAATTTTAAATAAATGTGAAAAAATTTTTTAGTTTCAATTTTTCATTTACTCTGATGATGGTGGATCCACCGAAACACGTGTAAGTAGAAATTACAATAAAGGTGACGCAGTTTAAAAAGAAGGTTAGTGAAATTATTATATTAATTCATTATATGAAATAGAAATAATTTCAAACTGCAGGATGCATTATAAAGATTTATTTTTGAATGAAGATTATAAACATTCCTTACTTAAATTTAAATAATTTATTTTATAAATGATACCTATAAAAAATAATCTGTTATGAAACTAATAATTTATTTACTAATTAAAGATAATATAACAGATTTTGCTTGGATTCATTTAAGTACTGTATGTCAAATATTTCGATATAATGAGTTCCTGTAGCAAAAATGTAAATTTTACTTATTTATTTAAATTTTGTAGTTGCATTACATAAGAAATACAGTAATAAACTTCTTTTTCTCATATATTTTATTTCTAAGATGCATCTGATTGGTGTTTGTTTTGTTCCAGATGACATATCATACTTTTAGTCAGAAAATGTTGAGTTTAGATTAACAAGTTATAGATTTTCTGACTTCCAAAAATTTCGTAAGTAAGTAATGACTTATTTCATATAGAACTTAGACTATCATATGACTTTCCTTAACATGGAACAGCATAAGAATAGCCTGTCATGTGGAAACAACCACTCCCCACAGTCAACTCCCCTTTAACTCTCTTACTCTATTGGCCAGTAGAAACTTTATAGGTCCTGAGAAGATTAAAGAAAAAAATCCCACTTCAAGAATATTTGAACATAAGAATTCAATGCAATTTTGTTGCTGTATAGGGATGAACCTCAGGGCCATAGTGTTAGATTGGGTAGTGAGTAGCTGCTTAATAGGGCATGTGAGGATAAGGGCAAAGGGTTCTCACCTTCTACCTATTCAAACAATCAATCAAGTGACTGTTTTGCAATTATGTGTTACAGCAAAGGTAATAACCCTTGATATAAAATGTGGGAAAAAGCGGTTTCATTGAAAAGGCACTTTAATTTTGATACATAAAATTAATCCTGAAGTTTACTAGTGATTTCAAAACGAAAGAAAATGAAGTATTAAGATTGTATTATTCTACTTCTCGATGAAATAATTAGATTTTGGATTCTTGTTTGGAAACTAGATAAAAATATCTAAAAGTATTAGGCCTAACAGGCTTAATTCAAATACATTTATAAAAAAGAACTATTTTATCTTCAAAAATAATGTTTGTTACTAATAATGTTAATTAATTATCATGCGATTCATGTGTTGTTACAAAACGATATCGTATAACAAGTAATTTATATATCTCTATCTGTATTAAAAGTAACCTACCGGGTTGGTCTAGTGGTAATGTCATCGCTGTGAGTCAGCTGTTTATCAACTGATTTTCAGAGACGAAGGTTCTATGATTCAAATAAAACTAAAGGTAGTTACTTTTACATGACCCACCAGGTTGGTCTAGATATAAGGTTGTTGTCAAAATCAGCTGGTTAACAGCTGATTTTCGGAGTCAAAGGTTCCTGGTTCAAATCCTAGTAAAGGTAGTTACTTTTATACAAATTTGAATGCTAGACAGTGGTTACCAGTGTACTTTGATGGTAACCATACTCTCTCAGGAATGGTCGGGCTGAGTCTGTACAAGACTACACCTCATTTACACTTCATACATACCATCCTCATCTCATTGGGTCATCGGGTTGCTTATTGTTCTGAACTGAACAGATTGCAACCTACACATATTATGATTAAAAATTTGTTTTATGAATCTGAATTATAGACAGTGGTTACTGATGTACTTTGATGGTTGGGGTTTAATTAACCATACTGTCTCAAGAATGGTCGGTCTGAGCCTGTTAAAACTATTTAAACCTTATTACTATCTAAAACTAATCACTATTAAAAACTCATTTAAGTAAATGTCATATAAACGTCTTCCTCATCTCATTGGGCCATGGGGTAACTTATTGTTCTTAAATTGATCAGATTGCAATGTACACACATTAGGAATAAAACCATTGAAATTACTGTTGGTAATTATAGTGGAAAAATAAATTTGTAACAAATTATTAGACAAAGATTTGACCTAGAAAGAAATTTCAATAGATATTTTTGAGGTCAGGGTTTTTTGATTGTAATACTCTGATTAAAATAACTGTAACAATATCTTAACAGACATTTAAAGATGATATATTATAAGAACAGAATTTAAATTTAGAAATTATTACAATTTAAGTACCATCACCAGAATAAGATATACTTAAATAAATTATGAAAATTGAATCATACTTCCAAGAAAAGGATTAAGTCCACTTTCTCTTCTAACAATAATTGATGGAAATCCAGTGACATAAACTGCTCCAGCATCAAGGAAAGTTGAATGAGGTGCAATTACTAGTATTGGTGCTTCTTGTCGAGATGCTTGCTTTCCTTTAACTTTGTACCTCATACCACCAGCGTAGTATGTTCCTCGTCCAAGCAGTGTAACCACCTCTCGTAATCGACTGCATCAGTATATTTAATAAATTCATTTATTTACTTATACAAATTCAGACATGTTTCAGAAGTAATTAAATTTTAAATAAAATATAATCATTTAAAATAGACATTTTATTAGTATTTAAAAACTATTAGTTAGTTTCCATGCACCATTACGTAAAAGTATGTTAGTTGTGATATTGTACATTTACATTTTAATGTTTCTGATTCATGATGATGTAAATTATTAGATAAATTTATTATTTGATTTTATTCAATTATAAAAGTATGTCTAGATATTAATAATAAAAATATAGTCCATTGGAGTATTTAAAATTAGTAGAGTTGACTTACCTACTATATTAAACATAATATTTTTATTATTTCATTTCGAACAAGGGAGTCTGCCTTCAAAAATTTTCTTGTGTTAAAAATAAGCGTTCAAAAATTGCAAACAAAAAACACAAAAACAAAAAAAAACATAAGTGTTAAAAAATTTTTATGTGCTTGAAATGAAGCTTTTATTTTTTATTAGATCTTGAATAAAAGGTGTTTTAAAATTTTAACCTCATCCCCTAAAATCAAGGTGTGGGTCGAAAAGGAGCCTCTAGTTTCAGAAATTATAATGTGGGTGGATTTCAGCCAATTTACATAAAACTGATTGTCAAATTAAAGGAAAAATCCAATTGTAGTATTATCGTTTATTAAAATTAATAATCTGTCACAAAATTGTTATCAACAAAGAAATAAAAATAATTCTTAAAATTTCTCATAATACAGTAAAATCTTTTGTATTCAGTGGTCCTAGAGTACAAAATTCTGAGTAATTAAAATTAATCTTTGAAATCAGTTAGGTAGGTCAAAAGTTATGACTTCTGAAAAATAGTATAGTTTAGAAATTATAAACTTCAGGGGAATGATGATCTAAGTATAATAAAAGTTTAATACTTCTTTTTTTACTTTTAAATTGCTGTACCCTCTATATTGCTTATAACTCTGTGTTACTTATAAAACTTCTAGAGAATAAAATGAAATAAATTGCATAAATATATTTCAATTTTAAACTCAATATTAAAGTTTAAAAAGTCAAATTACATAAAAACATATTGTTGATTTGTTCAGAATAATGTGCTATACAGAAAAATTCGAGAAACAGTTCTTTTTGAAGGTAGATTTCCCCTCAATTTTACACAGTATGAGTTACAGTATTTATTATAGTATAAAATTAAATTATTGTTTCAATTCGTAATTAAACAAGCACAAATTTATATAAAACTTAATATTTTTGATGCAGAAAAATGGGTTAGTTTGTAATGATTTAGATTATTGAATAATTATGTTAATTGATATGTTGATTAGTATTGAATAATAATATGTTGATAGAGTCAGGAAAGAATTTTAAAAATGTCAAAATGAATGCATATTTTAGTACCACCATAAATAGAAAGATTATAAATCAATCAAAATTATTTGTATGACTTATTACAAAGATTAGTTGAAAATAATACAGTAATTACAAGACAGTTACAAAAATTTACAAATTATTAATAAAATACGCTATTAAAAATATACCAGTACTTACAAGTTTATAATAAGGAAAATACAATTAAACCTTTAAATTTTAATTACCACCAATACGACCATTGTCTATCACTACATATTTACAGTAATGATATATTATTATAATTCATTTAAAATCATTTACCGCGATTTCATAAAATAGCAAAAATTATGATGAAGGTATATGAAATTTTAACGAAATATTACCATTTTACTTTGTTAGTTATTACTCCCTTTCTGTCATACCGAAACTCAATTGCCTGAGGAGACAGAGTGAAACAAACATTGAAATGTATTCACTATATTTATAAAATGTGAGTTGAATTTGAATTTATGAATAAATCCTTAGAATGTATCCAGCAGTTTGAAATTAATCTAAGTAAAAATTTAATATAAGTTTTTGACTTATGACTTAAACAAAAGTTGCTGACTTTTGTTTTACTGCTTCAATTTTTTTGAATATTATTCTACACTTACAAATTTTGATGAACGTATCTTAATTAAAGTACATTTACATAAAAATTGAAACTAACATTTATTAAAATTGTTTCAGAAGATGTTATATATTTAGTCAAACTGTTTTATACAACTGAGTTTTAAGTAACAGAAGATGTTACCTTCTGAAAAGATTTTAATAAATTAGTTTCAATTTTTAAGCTAAATATACTCTGAAAATTTTATGCTATTTATGAAATTAGAAGAAGTAACAAAATGCTGGTGAAAAATATAATAGTTTTACATTTAAATTAGCTTGAATTGTACTAACAGAAATTCTTAAAGCAATATGGGATCTCTATATATTACAAAATTATTTTTACAATACATTTATCCATGGTATATGGGTGTGGATTGTGTGTTGATAGGCATAATCAAAAGAAAAAAGACTGCCTAACGTTTATACTGTGAATAAACGTATTATAAAAATAATTGTATTGAACAGGGAATTCTATACTGCTTTAAAATTCAAGTAAATTAAAATTTCACTTTCTGTAAGATATAGATTTGTAAAGACATATATCTACTCTGTCATGCTAAATGGTGTGAAACATGGACTTTGAGTATGCAGTTCATGCATCTTTTAGAAGCTTTCGAAATGTGGGTGTTTAGAAGAATGCTCCAGATTTCGTGAACGGGTCATGTTACCAATGTTAATATTTTGAGATGTATGGTGTGGACCATGAGTTGATGGACATATGCAAAAGAAGAATGACTCCCAACCTTGGTCATTTATACACGAGTGATAAGTATGATTTTCTGAGACTGATTCTCAAGGGTTCTCAAGGGTTCGCTGAGGGCAAGCGTAGGCCTGGGCGAAGGAAATGCTCATAGTTGAAGAACATTTGAGACTGGACAAACTTGAGTACACTCACTCTTTTGAAAATGGCTCATGATAAAGAGCAATTTGCGAGTATTGTGGCCAACTTTCACTAATGGAGTTGGCATTATAAGAAAAGATAGGATTCTCTAATTTCCTGTAAATTTGAGTTTTTAAATTTTTCGATTTTTCAAATCAATTTGATGGGAAATTGGAATAAGAGAAAAGCAGAAATAATATAAAAAAATTTTATTAAAAAGAATGAGAAAATTATGATTTCTTCTTTTCGGTTTAGTAAGTTATTTAGTGTTTTTTTCCTATTGTAGGTTGTTAAAAAATATCAGAAGATTATAATTAATATATTGTATTATTCCACTACCTAATGAACATTACAAGTTATTAGGAGCTTGGCTTTTAAATTGATCAATAGAGCATTAAAACGGTAGGGTTCAATTAATTTATTTCATTACTTTATCACTTACAGTAAATAGTACATTTTATTGAATATAAAAATTATATAAACATTCAATACTACTTCTACTTGTTATTGATGGAATATTTTGAACTGGAACAGAATGTAAGATAACTTATGTATATGTAGATAAATTTATTATAATGACATTCTAGAAAATATTTTTATAAATGTAACCAGTTCATGTTTTTATTTATTTATTTAATCTTATATCAACAGGTTACTTATTATTGATCGTGATGGTATAAGTAATAAGTTTGATTTTATTACAATTTTTCAAATGCTTTTCAAGTATTAAAGTTAAAACTAGACTGATGAATTGAAAGATGTATCGATCTAATACTTTACTGATTGTACCACTGAAGGGATAAAAATATAATATTTTTATACATTCAACCTTCTGTTGATTTTTTTTGTCATAATCTCTAGACTGGTTTGATGCAGTTCTCCAAGCTGTTCTATCTGGCACAAGTTGTTTCACATCTACATACCTGTAACACCCTATATCTTTTGTAATTTGCTTTAAATATTCTAACCTTTGCCTTCTCCTACTATTCACTCCCTCAATATTACCCTCTATTATTGTTAGACCAATACATGGATGTCTTAAGATATACCCCACTAGCCTATCCCTTCTTCTGGTAGATGTTTCCATATAGGTACTTCTTTTTTCATTCACTCATCATTTAAATCAATTTTTTTGTCCACCCACCTAATCTTTAACATTTTCCTATAACACCTATTTCAAAAGCTTCTATCCTCTTCCTTTCTACAGCCCTATCACTCATGTTTCACTTCTGTATAATGCAACACTCCAAACATAGTGTTTTAAGAAATTTTTCCTTATCTGTAAATCAATGTTTGTAGTCAGCAAACTGTTTTTACTTAAAGAGAATTTACAGAAAAATGTACTATTTAGATTGGAAACAATACCAAAATGTAAATGTGAGAAAAAAATTGACCAATGATTGCTAGTAAACAATTTTGATTTGATAAAAACCGCTAATGATTCCTTTTTAACCAATTTGACTACATTTAAGGAGTAACTATTTATGTGGGGACAAAATACATCAATAAATTACCCTAATTTTTAAAATGTGATAATTTGCATTCCTTTAAAAAGATCTGATAAATTACTTGATTGGTAAAACTTTTTATAATGTAAAAGAATTTCTTTCTTAATAATATTATATAAAAATAAAAAAGAGAATTAACTCAAAATAAATAAACACCCAAAACATTGAAGCGAATGCTAAGAAAACTATGTAAATATTAGAAGATGACACAATTATTGTGGTAAATAAGCTTGAAGTAGTAGATCAATGTGTGATTGAAATAATATGTATTTATTCAGGGTAGTGTATTAACTTATAACTTGACATGTCCTTATAAATTCTCAGGACATTCCTTGTGAGTCTCCTGGATGCAATTTACAAAACACAAGGCTATTGTAATGAAGTTACTGATATAAATATTTAAATCCCATTTAGCCCAGATTATTATGCGTCTACTTTATTTTTATTGTAAATTTACTTCACTGTAATATCTACACTGAATGATATCAATATATTCAGTAAATACTCCAATAAAATTTATACATAAACCATGTAGAGTTTCAACTTGTAAGTCTTTTTATAAGGTTATTATGTCTAACACTCTAAAATGCTAAACAATATTATTATTATTAAAACTACACAATAAAATTAATAAAAAATTAGTTAACAGTTAATTCAAATTATATTTTACAAATGAGCATAAGACATTAATGTTTTACAAACATGCATGTTAGTTAATTTTATGGTACATTATATACACAAATCAGTTGGTTAATATAAAAAAATGTTATGTAGTTTACTGTGTGTACTGTGAGATAAAAACTTATAAATAAATAGTGATATACTGTAGAGGCCTGTAGGTATGCTGTAGAGATATATTGTAGGTTATCCGAGGCCTGACTAACAGAGTTTCGGGTTAACCGAGGTAGTCCAAAAAAGTACAGCACAAAGCGAAATCTGCAAATATCGGCAAATCAATAATAAACTGTATGTACTGTACGCCTATTTTTCATTTGATAATACAGTAAATACCTTTTTCATATCTTTGACTACTTTTGACCACATTCATTTCACCAGTTTACTTTATGGTTCTCTCTCGATTTTTGACAGAATCTGTGTTATCCGAGTTTTTTTATTAGCCGAAGTACCCTCAGTCCACATTACCTCAGATAATTGAGGCTCTGCTGTAGTTAGCTAATGTTAGGTAGGTCATTAAGCTAAGCAGTCTAGCATATCTTCTTAAACAGAAATTAATGCAAATTAATATAAGTCAAGAAACATTAAGTAACATAGTTATTGGTAAGTTGTACGTATGAAACAAGTCATCTTAGAATTCTTATTCTGATTTTACTTAATTTGTTTTAATGAAATTGAGCATCAAATAAATAAAAATTGTAAATTTTATTTTAATAGTTACAATATCTGCCTAGGTTATTAGCAGTTACCTTGGGTTTTATATTTTTTTACTGTAAAAGAATTTGGGTTATTCCCAAAATCTATCCAGGAATTACCCCTGAGACAATTAGTTTTAGTGTATAATATTCATTGTGCCATCTACATAATTAATTATGTTGTGTTTGATAGAGAATTTTGATTTGCCAGTAATTTGACAAGATATTTTCAGTGCAGAAAAAAATTATGTTTGGGATAGATCAAGACAAGTCTTGTAGAAAATATTTTAAGAAAAAGATTGTTTTTATTGTACTCTGGTTAATTATGATGAATTTGGTACTGTGAGCAAGATCAGTAAAAAGAGTTCGGTTGAAGAAAATGCCTTGTGGTAATCTTACAAGGAGGCACGGTTTTAATTTTGTGAAATTTCA
Organism: Catonia carolina; assembly: GCA_035578175.1. Lineage (NCBI taxonomy): Eukaryota > Metazoa > Arthropoda > Insecta > Hemiptera > Achilidae > Catonia > Catonia carolina. The sequence goes on along the minus strand of JAQMRL010000001.1, from coordinate 240,080,153 downwards.
TTGATAGGTTGTCTTTTTATGAAGTGAATACTTAAAAAAAGTTTAGTTTGCTTTATGAAGTATAGTATGTTTGATCAAAACTAATCATTGATTGTAAAAGATACTTAAAAATTTAATCTATTTGAAGGAGATCCTATTCAGGGCAGGAATTTATAAGACGGGGTTTGTTACATGTATTTTTTAAAGTCTTTTTGGGAAAGAGACTGTGTTATTAATCTTGTGCAATAATTTTTTGTATTTTAACACTTATTGAGAGATGTTAATAACATTGATTTTATAATTTATCCAGTACTCAATTTGAATTTTGTAACAAATGAAAAGCAAATAAAATAAAAATATGTTGTACTGTAAGGTTAGGAGTGTTATAAATAAACTAATCTACATTACATTAAGTTTTCATTTTTACATCAGTTAAGCAATTTAAAAAGCATGTTAAGTATTACTATATTAGTGACAAAAATAACCTAAATTTATGAGTTTATAAGTCAAATTTTCTTTTTAAAATGGTGAAAAATATTGTACAATATTAACACATGTTAAATTAAAATTAGTAAGTATAATATTTACATGTAAAAAGTTGTTAAAAAAAAAGCACAATTCAATCAAAATATATACATTAAAAGAGTCACAAATAACATGAGTAAAATTAAAATTTCTAAAAAATAAATATTTATAAAGAATTATGACAAAATTTAAAGTGGATACATTTTTAAATAAAAATATTATAATATTAATAAAATTTTCTGAAAGCATCCTGCAATATATTTGTTGCAAAATTACATGGTTAACATTGTTATAGCTAATTAAAAATTATAACTTGAAAAAATACAGTGAATTTTTTGATGATTTATCATTGCAATGAACTGGAAATTGAAAAATAATTTTAAAGAGATATGTCTTAATAATTTGCAAATTACAACTATGGCTAGTTTAGTAAAAATAGGTTAGTTTTCTGAAGCAGCTTTTACAAAGCTCCACTGTGCAGTTTTGATAATAAAACTGTTTATAACTGTGAATTCATAAAATGGAATATCAAAACACATCCTCTGACATATCAGTCAGGTTTGCTCATGATGGAAACACCATATTTCTTACAATAGGACACTTTTTTGGGAATAAAAATTATGAAAAAGTTTTGATTGTAATGTAAGTCATGGCGGATGATCTGCATCAGTAGAAAGCAAAAAGCTAAAATAAATTATGGCTGCAAAATTAAGAAAAGCCAAGGTTAAAAATGTTAGGCGATATTGTGGATGTGTTATTTTTTAGTTAATCTATTCTAATTTTTCCCCCATTATGTATGTAGATTATTTTATAGTTTTCGTCAACTTTAATTTTAATATTTTTTTTAAAAACCAGAGGTATTTTTTTAAGTTGCATCAAGAGCTAGGGGATGACTGAATACTTAGAGTTAATAAATAGAGGGTTTGAACATGTAATAATTTTACAAACCCTAGTTGGGAGCATTGAACCCTGGATCTTCTGCTTCGTAGAGTAGCATGCTAACCATTGTGCCACAAAGTAGGTCAATTAGGTATTATTAATTTTAAACAAAATATCTAAATTAAAAATTTTGAGTAGTAGTTAGTTATTGAGAAATTAAAATATTTCTCCAAGTAACTGTAACCTGTTTTTATAATCTTAAAGGAAAAGAGAAGATGTGCAGGAGAAAGTTTAAATTAAATTCTTACAAGACACTAATATGATTATTCAAAAAAATTTACAAAGTTTTTTTTTTATAGAATAATAATCAATTAAAATTTTGGTAGTTTCAAGTATAAGTTATTCAGGTTTAAAAAAACAACCTAGTTGGATGCAAAAATATTGCTTAATTAGCTAAAGTTTTGTCATACTGGGTTTGATTTCCCATCATGTCTAGAATTTTTTCATCTCTCATTTTCCTCTATTGCCCTCCGATGTCAGCATAAGTAATAACATGCATGACATGTTAGCTTCAGGCGTACAAACAGTAGCTCTGTTTTTTCTTCTTGCAAGATTAATTAATAAGATGATTAAAGAACAGAAAATTTGTAGGTGTAAGCAGAACTAATCAGAGCAATCTCACCAAAAGTAATTAATTTTATTGTCCTGCGAGACCCTGCAGTGAATAAAATGAAGGTTTCATTTGTAGAATGAAAAACCAGTGCTTTTCAGAAAGCTTGGAATACTAATAAGCAGTTATACTTTTCAGCTCAGTGAACAAGGGATCGGTAAACCACCTCACCCCTTATTTTAATTAGTAAAAATTCTTAAGGGTTCAGAACAGCTGTTTGGCTATTAACATAAACAAAACCATTAAAATACCTCTAAATTTTGAGTTTAATGAATTTAAAAACTACAAGCTGATACAAATTATTAAATTAACAATATTTTTAGTATCCAGCTATATTTTAGTGTACTAACTTGTCATCCACCATTTCATACTTTACAAATAAATTTTTGTTAACGTAATGATAAAAATGTTATAAAAGGAAAACTAAATAATGAACAATGTACATTTGTATTTACTTCCAAGGAAAGGAATACGACTATTTTCATTCCTTGATACTGAACTTGCTCCATCGCAAAACACTAAAGGAATCGCATCAAAAAATGAAGAATGTGGAGCCGCTGTTAATATTCTTGCATTTGCAGACGATTCACGTTTTCCAAACACCTTTACCTTAAAGCCCATAGCCCAAATGCATGCAATTACAGTCCATTTTGTCAAATATTTTACAAACCTGTTTTAATAAAATAAAAATAGATTAATAGTCATATACAATAATACATAATATTAAATTTAAATAAAATAAGTTATTAAAATATATTGTTCCAAAGCAGAAGAAAAAAAATATTCGATTCAAAGCATTTTTTTTAAAGCCTTGCTTAAATTGTTAGTAAATACATTAGGTTGGAAACATTTTGAAAACTTAATAATTGGATATTTTCAAGTTCTGAACTCAGGTGGTTAAGGAATTCACATTAGCTCTGAGTTCAAGAACTTTAGTTAAACATTTTCATGAATACATAGATAGTTAAAGACAAGACAGTTTTGAGGGGACCAGTATAAGGTTTGATTGAAAATTTCAATTTTAAGGTTTTTTGTTTTTCAATAGTGTGGACCTAGATTTACCAAAAAAACATTAAAATATATCAAAAAAAATTATTTTAATAAAAAAATTAAGTTTTTGCAGGTACACCCAGAACAATTATCATGTCACCCAGAATGAATACTTTTCATAATTTTATTCTGCTTGTTTTAGTGCAATGGGAATTTTAGTTTTTTTAAATATCTGCATCACTGTTTTAATATTCTCAGCTTTTGGTTCAGCTTTCTAATCAACTGTTGATGTGAAATTTACTCGTTTTTGTACATTTTGTTTTTTCGCCTTTTCCTGTAAATTTAGAGTTTTAACATTTAGGTACATTTTTCTCAGAAACCATTTTAACCTACCACACTGAAATTTTTACCAGTTAATAACCTTGTACATGCACATATACCGACATTTTTATGACTTCCTCGGTGCTTCAAAAATTAGTAAAATGCAAAAACCTTAAAAAAAATTGTAAAAATTTTATGTTATTCGTTATTTTTTGTTTAAATTTTATGGTCCAACAGACTAATTTGAAAAAAAAAGTTAGTAGCTAAAGAAACTGGACAACTATAAGTGTGTAAAAATTCATTTTCCTATCTGTTACTAATCCCATGAAAAATGTACCCAAAAGTAGCAAATTTAATATTGGTCGGATACAAATAAATACACATAAAATACAGTCTCCCCTTAAATTTCTTCCTGTCTCCATTATGTTTTCTTTAATACAATGTTTCTGAAATTTAGAACAGCCTGTACCATAATTTTGGCTGGTGATAATATCTGCATAGGATATTGAATATTTATAAAGTATAAAAATGCATATTTTGTGCAATACAGATTTATCCAGTCGAAATATGGACAAGTAGAAGGAAGGCAGATAATAAAATGCAGGCAGTAAAAATGAAGTTCAAGAGAGTATGCTAAGGAAGACAAAAAAGATTGAATGAGAAATGATGCAGTTAGGGAGAAATTGGGGATGGACAAGAAAAAATTATAATAATTGGGATATGTCAGTCAGGTGGAGGAGGGTTGACTACTAAAAAGGACGCTGTACTTGGAGGTGGAAGGAAAAAGACTGAGATGCAGATTATGTGGTTGGTTTTTAGTTTTGGTTGAATTGGGAAAAAGATGCGATAATAAGAAAGCAATGGAGGAGATATGTTTATGAATAGAGAAAGGTGAAGAGGAGTTGTGTTGGTTTGACCCAAGGAAACTTTAAAGAGCGATAAAAAGGATGATGATGATTAATATTTATGAATTATAAAATTTGAATTTAACAGTGTCAAACTTAAGTTGATTGCCTTAAGTTGAGTACTTTGATTTTATATATAAATACTATATATATATATATATATATATATATATATATATATATATATATATATATATATATATATTAAAGAAAGTTGTTTTTGTAAGAGATAAGTGTACTACATAAAAAAAAAGTTTAAAAAAATTGAAGCACTCAAATGAAGGTTAATATCAATTAAAATTATTCAACATATTTATATTTGTGCTGAAACTATGCTATTCAGAAATTAGGCCTACATATCATTGAAGAGCTACATAAATATATTCATTTATGTACATATCTTTATTTCATTTTTAACTTATTTCTCAATCTAATTATATGGTTGTTATACATTCAGCAGTATAAGAAATAAAGATACTTATTCAATGTGTTGCCAATTTTACAATGCTAAAATTTTGGCAACTTCCATTTGCCAACATTATCATTAGTAATAGTATAAGCAGGCTATATAATATAAGAAGTAAACTGACAGAAGGGTATTGTTAGCACTTTTTACTTTCTTTTATAAACCATTAGTCACTTTTCTAAAGTGTTGTTTTTATTAAAATAATAGTTTAAATTATCTAAATGGAAATTTGTAAGATGTAACATGAAAAAAAACAACACTACTAATAAAATTGAATGAATTCCCACGAGTGATTACCACAACATGCAACATACCAAAAATACAAAACTAATATCAAATTCAATTATTTGAATTAAGAAACTTAAAATTTACTAGTATATAAATTATTCCAAAGATAAAGAGTTTAACTGTTATTGAAAAAAAAATGGTTATGAAAATGGAAGCATTCAGATCGTGTAGAAATGACAAACGCTACAAGTAAATAAATGTAATAATTTAATGTTATACACAGGAGCTTTGATTATCCGATTGTCAGTCATCCGAGCCAACAATTATTGCAACCAGAATCGATGGCAAAAATAAAAAAAATCACTCACGCGAAGACCTTTTCTGCCCTAAAAACTGCAATACTATGAATTCAGTGCTGCTGAAGCATTGTTACTAAAAAGAATATGAGATTTGCTGCTACGAAAAGAGGTTAAGTCTTAATTCAAAAGAAAATTCAAATTTTTTAAAAATTACTGTATAGTATGTACAAGTGCGTTAAAAAAATATTTCCTGGCTGCCTCCGTAGTGTAATGGTAGCGCGCTAGCGTACCACGTGGAGGTCTCGGGTTTAATTACCGGCCATTCAATTATCCAAACTATTTGATTATCAGAACCGCTCTGGTCCCAATTAGTTCGGATAACTGACGCTCCACTATATATGAATTTAAATGTATGGGAAAATGAAAAAATTGTTACAGATACATATGTTGTTGTTGTTTAGGTCATCAGCCAAAAGGCTGGTTTAAACTGTAGAGGTTTACTTAGTAAATCGAGGAGTGAGGTGGTTTACCATGGCCTTCCTCACTCAGTGGAAAATTACGCTTATCAGCATACCGGGCCCTCTGAAAAGCACATATTTTCCACTCTGCAAACCTTCACTTCATTCACCACAGGGTCTGACTGAATAATGAAATTCATTACTTTCAGAGGAGATAACTCTGATCAGTGTCTTTTACAACTCTACCTCTCTGTTCTTAAAATGGTTCAGTCATTTAATTGGCTGACCATGTGATAAGAAACAGAACTATTTATTTTAGCCCTGCAACGAATGTCATATACATAGTTAATATATTCCATTGAAAATTTTTACATATTAGGCTATAATAAAAACCTATTTTAATTTAATGGTGTCCAGTGTGGAAAAATCATATTTTAGGATATTTAAATACCCGAACAAAACATTATAATACTGTGATAAAACCTTTGACTCTGTTTGCGAGGAAGTGCCTTAGAATGACTGGGATGACTGGTCTAAGAAGAATAGTACTAATAAAATTCATCACTAAATGCAATATTATTTCAGAGCATATAAGACACTTCACGTTATTATTTACTTTAAGTATTGGTACAAACTTTAAATCTGTTAGATAAAGAGAAAACAAACCAACTAACCAACCACTGTAGTTATGTTTTCTATTTGTTTTGTATTTGTTATTTAAAGTGCAAATTATTTGGTAGACAATTAATAAGTTGACTTGTGAAAATGAACATGGTAAAACATTGACTATTAATTTACAGTTAATTAGTCTCAGTATGTTTAGTTGGTAGTTCTAGTCAAAGTTTTCGTAAAGTTTTCCTTGGCCATTCTAAGAGAATGCCTCGTCAATCTCCTTTACTGTTCCGTGCACTTGAATGCCATCCCATTCCCTACCACAAATTTTGACTTGTCCTAGACTACGTGTATAATATAAAAGCCAATAAAGTTTATTTATTTTTATTTCTTGTGTTATTCTACTACTGCAGTTATGTATATATATATATATATATATATATATATATATATATATATACATACTTATATTCATGCGAGGATTTACAGCCCCAGCTGTACCTCGCTTCCTAAGCACCGCTTCTCTCTGTCTCACCAGTCCCAATCGGAGAGCCGCCGCAAAGATATTGCCTCCTGCACTCCATCCAAGCATATCACTTCCGGCCTACCCCTCCTTCTTCTACCGGCTGGCGTCCACTCCCATACCCTCTTTGGCCACCTTCCATCCTCCATCTTTTGCGAATGGCCAAACCATTCTAACTGCTTCCGGGATATGGTATCCATGATATTTCCTTGAACGCCGATCATTCTCCTAATTTCAGAATTCGGAATTCGATCGATCCGCGACTCACCACAGCTCCGCCTCCAGAAATCCATCTCCACCGTTTTTAGGCAATCCTTCTGTCTCTTTGTCAATACCCACACTTCTGCAGCATAGGTACACACACTCTCCACGATAGCATGATAATATTTATTTTTGTTTCCTTCCATATTTCATCATTCCAAAGGACAGAATCTAATTGCCCTATAACCCTTTGTCCTTGCAAAATCTTGCTGTTTACTTCCGCTGCACTGTTCCGCTCCTATCAAAGATGACTGCCTGGTATTTAAAACTTTCACAGCTTTTCACTACACCCGTACCCAGCTGAATATCATTTCCTGGCTCACCAACAGTGTGGTGTTCAGTCTTGTTTATAATTATACTGAGGCCCCATCTTTCATAGGTACTCCTCTTGCAACTTCCTCATCATATAGCTGGCATCATCGTGATCTGCAGATATGACAACTTGATCATCCGCAAAGAAGAGAGTATAAAGTAAATTGTCGGTAACTGGGATTCCCATACCACAGCATACTGCGGTTTGTTTCTCTAATAGCTACACCAGGCATTGCACACCCGAGATCTAGAGATACTATGAATATTTCTGTGCGTCTAAGTTTTGGGTAATTAGCGGTTTGAAAATTCAGATCTTTCTGAAATACTGTATTCTCAATAAACAAAAAAGGAAACTATCAGAAGGTAGTATTTGCTTATTAGGAATCATAAAACTACTAGTAATAATTTTTAATTCTTTGCAAATTGATTTAGGATATGTAGGCCTACTTCATTTTATTTAATTATATTGTTTTTGCAGACAAACTAGCAATTCTTTTTAGTGACACAAAAAAACAGCGATTATGATAAATCAACATGTTAAAAGGACAAGCAGAAAAGTGGGGCTACAGGTTTCCTTTTAAAAAAATTAATACATAACCAATACCAAAATAGCTCCGCGTTGCTTGAAGTCTAAATAGGAAAAGTTTATAGCTTTAAGTACCTTATGATGATAAAACAACCGAAGACCAACGAAAAGGAAGTAAACAACAGGAGGCGAGAAAAGATGGCCGCTGCATTCTGAAAAACTAACAACCTGTACAAGATGAAAATACTACCGGAACATTATAATAATGGGATAAAAGACGCGTGTCTGTTCACCTTAGAATAACGTGGAAGGTTGGTCTAAGAGAAGCAGAAAGATTTTTGAAAGAAAGATCCTGCGAAAGATAACGGGTCCGAAATTAGTAGCTGGACAGTATAGGTTACAAGGAAGAAAATAACTGTAGAAGAAAATCGAACGATTAATGGAAACATTCAAAAAACTGAGAATAAAATTCCACGGGGATGAGAAACGGTTAACAAAGCATAGACTACTTTAAAGAAAGTAAATTATAGACCTAAGGTGTCGGATAAGATGTTTATAGAAGTCAGGAAGGATTTTGCGGAAACTGGAATAAACCGAGAAAACATAATGGATTGAACCAAGTGCGGACTACTGATTACTGACTTCTAGGGCTTTCACGAGGAACAAAAGCAGAAAACAGAATGGGTGGAAGAATAAAGAAAAACGTACAGTGAAAGAATGTTAAGAGATGCAAATAAACCTTCCAGAAAAAAAGTTTTAAGTTACTTTATGTGGTTTAAAATGGCCGTAAGAATGACTAGCTGTGATTATTATGATGTTTTTAATGACCTGGATAGGAAACCAACCTTGTGAGACGAACAATTTACCGATTGAGGCGGATATGCACATTTATAATTTCACAGTTTTTTTACAAAAATTCTTAAATATTTTTTCTGGTTTAATTGCTGCAAGACAAATATTATCATAATCTTGAAAAATGTATGCAGAAAAGAATTTTTACATAAAATTTAACTTGTTATTTTTATTACCGATTAAGCAACCTTCGGAAAGTAAACGTAAAATAGCTAAATCATAATATTTAAATTAAATGGTATTATACTACAAACAGACATTGTGATACATATTCAAGTTTATTGTAGATATTAAAGAAGATCTTAATTTGGTTTTATTCATTCATATATCTTATGGATCGATTTTAAGAGAAACTTTCAGTTTAATAAATAAATCACAGTACTGTAACCTACACGTGAAACAACAATATATTTATTGACACGACGGTTGATAACCTGACTTGTTTATTTTACATTATCTACTCTTTTCGGACGCTAAAAAAACTTAGAAGTTTGCTCTTAATATTCTACTGAAACGCCTAAATACAAGGTCATTTTATATTATATAAAAAGCTTCTACTTTTTTTAAGTAAGTAATAAGACTTCAGAATTCATTAAAGGAGCCTGCAGAGTAAAAGTAAACAAAACTTGAAGTGATGACTTGATTTTGATCGTAGTTGAAGGGCACTACTAACACAAATCACTTGGTTTTTTAAACGAATAGAAAGATTGAAATATTTAGTAAAATGAGCTTTAGACAATTCAAAATAACGGTTGTTTTCTCAATAATCAAAAGTGTTCACAGAAGATGTAGCTAAGATCTAAAATAACATATTTTCAATATAAATTCCTAATCTAATAAAATAATAATGGTTTTTTGCCATAATAATGAATCGTGGATTCATTGTAATAACCTTATTTTTGTACCTAATCTCTTTAAGGCGTACATCGAATTTGATGGTTTTTTAATGAAATAGGCCTAGGGCTACTTCCTCAATAATTATACTCAATGTATCCGATATAAAAAAAATATTTGATTATCCTCTTGAAACCATTACATTGAACTTCTCTAAAGACTGTCTGATTAAAATAAGAAATTTGGGCACACACATTTTTGATAAACAAATTTATAGCTGCTTATAAATGTAATTCAGTTCCAACTACAGTAACCTACTTTATCTAGGTTGCAATATTACATACCAGCAGAATAAAGATGCTTACAATAAATGCATCGATTTCAGCAAATATGCGGAACTATCCACCACACCCTAAAAAAGTAGCACCAGCAAAAACACGAGGGTCAGATTTTATAAAACATTAGCAGTGTCGACCCTACTCTATGGCAGTGAAACTTGGGTGCTATCAAAGCGAGAGAAGAGTAGATTGCAAGCATCTGAAATGAAATTTCTTCGACATAAGTATGGGTGTAGTAGAGAAGATCGTTACAGGAATAAAACTCATCTTCTCTATAAACGACAAGATATCTCAGAACAGAATGCAGTGGTTAGAGCATGTAAACAGAATGAGGGAGGATAAGATACCTAAGCAGACACTGGGCTATAAGCCGGAGGGCAGGAGAAAACGAGGACGCCGGAGAAAGAGATGAACAGATTTGAGAGGTTCGGAACAGGGAGAAATGCCTAATCCCTGAAAGGCAGAAGAAGAAGAAGAAGACTACTGTAACCTCTCTTTAGTCCGGGACTCTCAGGACTGGGGTGATGCCAGATTACAGATTTTTCTAGATTACCGAATGTGGGTAATTTTACTGAATATCTTCTTCTCCGTACTGAAGTTTGGCGACCATCATGATGATGCTTACTTTTTCGTAGCTATCCAAAAAAATTCTTCTGAGCTTTTTTTTAACCATACTCTCAGGTTGGCCATCCATGAAATTCTTCTGCGTCCTGGTCCTCTTCTACTGACGATTTTTCCTTGCAGAATGCGTTGTAGCAATTCATACTGCGCTCATCCCGCATGATATGACCGAGATATTGCAGCTTTCGCGCCTTCACTGCGCTGACCAATTCTGCTGCCTTGTCCATAGCACTTCCACATTAGTAATTTTCTGCGTTCAGCATATTCACAGCATTCGCCTACTCGTATACAGCCAAAATTCGAACGCTTTCAATTTGTTGATAGTTGTTTCTGTTTTACTCCAGGCCTCAACTCCGTGTAATAGGACTGACAACACATAACAATTCATGAATTTCGTTTTAGTATCGAGGGTGAAATTATGGCTTACTGAATATAATCGGGATAAATCTGGGAATTTAAGAAAGCGATCGGTCAACCGAGTACAGTACACTATATGCCTATTCACAATTCTACGCGCATTCTTATACACATGGAGATTGTAAATACCCGGTCAGACCACAAATGTTTTTAGCGTTCACAACCAGTTAAGAAAAACACTAAATTTATTGCACTATTAATTATTTATTACTGTCTTTAGAACACAGTAAAGTAAATTTGAACGAAAAATAATTAAATCATTGAATGCAGTAAGTAAACATTATAAGATTAGACATACAATAAAATGGAAGTTCGAATACAGTAAAAGAATTAAAATTTAAAACCATAATTAAAAAAAAATTAATTACCCTTACGTTACAGTATGTGATTTATAGTTATTGACTAGCTTAAGTACCCATTCTACGAACGGTTTCCTTGATGCCGTGGACGGTCGGTTGAGTTACCGAGTTCGATCTCTGTCAGGTCTGATATTCTTTTATTCTTATCTACCTCGTTTCAACGTCAAAATTATTATTTATGAAAAAAATAGTTGAACGTAAAATAAAAGCAAGAACTTGATGTTTTTAAATTAAAATATGCAGCGCTTTATTATTTTCATAATAAATGAAAGGTAAATCACAATAGGAACACCACGATGGTGACCACTATTAAGACGACTGATTCATTTTTGATAATGTGACCGAGAAAGTGATAAGGTACTGGGAGGAATGAGTAGGTAGGTAACTAACGGTATTAATACGGGTTTTACTGGCGGTAGGCCTGTGTTTATTGTAATGTTTATTTTGCATGTTAATATTCTAAAAATATTGGTTTATTTTTTTTTAAATCGGTAATATCTCCGTAATTATGCATGAAAATTAAAAACTTTACATAATAATCAAACTTATTCGTCTTTAAACGTTTCACAATTTCGATTATATAAAATTTTTTGATACATTGACTTTTAACGGAAATATTCGTCGTTTTATGCTCACCCCTCCTTCTGAACCCCCTATCCCTTTGTGATATTAAAATAATTTATGGCCTATTTTAATTTTGATTATGTCCAAAACCTAGATACCGAAATTCATTCAATTTGGTTCGGTGGTTCTCATATGATGCCGTAACATGCAAACAGATGAACAGACAAATAGACAAACAGATAAACAGATATACAGTCAAACAGACAAAAATTTAGCTGAATTTATTTTCGGTGTTTATGTGGTACATCTGGCGTAGAAACAAAATTTGGGGCATTTTGAAAAATTGTACAGACAAAATCACAATTTTATTTATATAGATATAGGTTAGGATTCTATCTTGCTTAAAGAAGTCTGTGATGTCTCTTAGCCTTCGTGATTCCAATTTTTTCTTCAAAAAATCATAACGACTTATATATAAATTTAAAATTTCTACAGAATTGTAAGCTATGTTTGATTCGGCAAAGTTTATGAATGCAATAAGTGCAAGCCATTTTGAATGTCGTTCAGAACTACACGTAGTTTTGTTAGTGAAACTGGAATTTACCCGACTTCGTTTCTTACATCTTCTGCTTGTTTTATTTCACAAAATAGGTATAGTAATATTTTTTGTTAGATCGGAACCCGAGGCGTGCGGACTATAGAATAATCCGGACTATGGAATGCCGGACTAAAAAAAGGTTACTGAATATCGAAGGGAATAACTTAAGATTTTAATTTAAAACATTTTTAAAACAAGTTTTCAATTGTTACAAAGGTTTAGAATTTTGAACAACACTTGAAATTGCTTTATAGTTTAATGTCTTAAATTCACTTGTTAAATCCTTACTGTTCTGTTCTTGTAAGGTGGAATAACCTGAACAAAAAACCTTGATACAATTGCACAAAGCGTAATCTTCATCGTACAGCAACGTTCATTTCTCAATGTTGTATACGGCATAACAAAAGCACACTGTCATTGCCGTAAAAGAAATAAAATAAGTGAAACAAACTTATGACCGATGCGAGAGATAGTGAGGGAGGGAGGGAGGAGGAGGAGAAGAGAGAGAGAGAGAGAGAGAGAGAGAGAGAGAGAGAGAGAGAGAAAGGGGGACTTCATAAAAGATGATCAAAGTAAAACAAAGTACAAAAGAGACTCAAAGAAAAGAATTGATTCGTTGATGTCCAGGAAACCATGAAACAGATGTACTGGGTGACTCTTAAATCTTAATCGTCTGTGTAGAAATACTGGAACCCTTAAAAAAATAGTTTACGTACAGTTACATAATTCTCTCATTCGGTGTAAAGTTCTTAAATTTATCTTAATTTACTTGTGAGATACAGTATTAAAATACACTTATTACACCTGATTATTTATTTATTTTTATGGGTGTAAATTCAGGATACAATAAGCAGAGATGCGATTCCTGAGAGAAAGGGCTGGGTACACCAGATTGTATACGAAAAGATTTTAAATGAGAAGGGAACTACTAAATGTTCCTCCTGTATTGCAAAACGTCTAGCAGAAAAACTGCAGCTGATGTTCAGCACACAGAAAGAATGTCCGTTGAACTATTACCAGTTCGAATGTTACTAGGTGGTCGAAGTGAACGAGGAAGGCCTTTGAGTAGTAAGTGCCGGAAAGGTTGCATATCCACTCGTGGGGTGGAGATAAGATATTTAGAAACATTTAATAGTTCATAAATATATTTCATAGTTATTAAATTTATGGATTTTGATAATTTTGAAGCCTGGTGATTTGGTGGCATTTAGAAGTAAACGGTACCGTATTGAGTTATCATGTCAATCAAACACACAATGATAAAAAAATCTTGTGTGAAACAATCACACGACTTTCTCTTGCCAATTTAAATAATAACGTATGATGAAATATATAACCTATGTTTAATCATGAGTAAACAATGTTAAATGAAAAATATAACCTAATGTTAATCATGAGTAAATGATGCTAAATGAAAATCAACCTTTGCAGGAGTTAAAAATACTGAAAATTACTAATATTGTCGCTAAACTAGGCTATGCAGAAAAAAAACTTCGCATAAAAGTTGTAGGTTTTTTAATTTTCAACATTTTGATTATTAGTCCTTTGCCATAAAATGCATATTAAGTCCGTAATCTTAAAAGATAAACAATTTTTTACCACTAGAGCACAGCCCCAAAAATTTCAGCAGATTGTAGAGCATAAAAAATGTAGCGAATGAGGTGATTTAAAAAAAATCGTAGGAGCCGGATTTGCAAAAAGTGAAAAGACGCACGAATAAATTACTACTTCCGGTTGACCAATTTGGATGAAAATGTTCATGTCGGATCCCTTGTGGTTCTTAACTTAGTTCCAAGTTTCAACTTTATACGCTGTTCTGTTTTTAAGATATTTTATTTACATACATACAGACAGCCAGATAGACACACGCACACACACGCGCGCGCCAATCGCTAAAAACATGTATTTTGGGTTTGGGGGGCCTGGAAACGTGTCCGGTGAAAACTCGATTTCGAAAAATTGACATGGAAACAATCTTTCCTTCCCTATATATTCATTTAGGGCAAAAGAAAGTAAAAATAGAATCGGCGATTTCTATCGAAATTTTACCGAGCCTGATAGACCTCATAATTTTTTTATCGACGCGACGTATCTAAGATGTTGTGAAATGAAAAACAAAGCACGTCTCTAAAAATCAACCAAACAAGGAAAACTAAAAGAAAAAAATGTAACTCTATTCGAAGTAATAAATTCAGGTAAACCGTTTCTGAAAAGATATACTACCACAGTATTCTATAGTGCCGTACAAGCTATTAATGAACGGGAAGGAAATCTGAGGAAGAATTAGTTTAGTCGAATTAAAGAAAATATTAGATTATGTGAAAAAGTTACTTGTGGGTCATTCAGTATTTTGTATAAATAATCAATTAGTTGAAATTGCTGCTCTATTTTCTCTTATATTTAAGCCATGATGAGTTTGCTAGAGACCATTATTGATTTTACAATTGAAACTATGCACAGTGTAACGTTTAAATTCTTTTGATCTTTGTTGGGAATTAAACCTAGGATTTTCAATTTAGGAGTTGAGAATATTGTGATTTGGATACTGATTATGAAATTGGTCATCTTTATAAAACTTTTTGTTCTTATGTTGTATTAAGTTATGTAAGTTACAACCTTCATGCAATGATTATTATCAAACTGTGAGAAAAAATCATACTAAGCCGTCATTAATTTTAAATTTCCTTCAACAGTTCATTGTCAGTATTAATTTATTTTACTGAAAGTACATGTTAATGAAAACTTGTAGGAACAAGTGAATAAAATTTGAAGTGTTTTATTTATCGTATGTATCATTTAGAGAATACGGATTGCGATTTTTATTTTATAAGTTATATTTATTGCTTTAGAGTAGCAAATCCCTTTTTACCCTTTAAACCCAAGTGATCGGAATAAATATTATTTAAGCTACTTAGTATTCAACTCTTAAGGGAAAAAACTTGTCGAATTGTCTCTCTATGTCGTTAGAAGATTAGTGAAGTAATGACGAGTCAGTCGTGAGGATGAACGCATTTATATAGGCAGTAGAGCAAAAGATTAAGTTACTGTAAGTTGTAAGTTACAGGTAACAGACAAGTGGAGTGTCAAATTACTTACACTCTATCTGTTCGTAGCAGAGCTAAAATAAATAGTTCTGTTTCTTATCACATGGTCAGCCAATTAAATGACTGAATCTTTTAAGAACAGAAACGGTTGAGTTGTAAAAGACACTAGTCAGAGTTATCTCCTCTGAAAGTAATGAATTTCATTACACAGCCAGACCCTGTGGTGAAGTGTCATGAAGTGTCAAAGTGAAGGTGTCATTTGCAGAGTGGAAAATATGTGCTTTTCAGAGGGCCCGGCATGCTGATAAGCGTACTTTTCCATTCAGTAAGGAAAGCAATGGTAAACCACCTAACTCCTCGTTTTACTTAGTAACTTCCTCCTCTAGAGGTTCAAACCAGCCTTTCGGCTAATGACCTAAACAACCTATTTTTGTGGTAAAGGACCAGTTTTCGACCATATGAGGTGACTTTTGACATTTATGGAAGCCATTTGCAGCCCACATTCTCAGTATATTTCAGTATATTTATATCTCAGTATATTTCTACAGTTCACTGTAAGTTTTTCTCATTTTTTCTGTCCACCCGGTGTTTTGTTTTATTCTTCATGGAAGCCCTTAAAGTCGGTAATTAGTTTTCTGAATTTGGTTCGGTTCATTAAGTTGTCTCGTTTCATTCCAGTTTTCTCAACATACTTTTTGACTTTTTTAAACCATTTATGCGACACCTTAGATCTATTGTTTATTGTCTTAACAATTTCTATTGTCAACCGTTTATCATCTATTCTACGTACACACAGGTGTTCGTAAAATTTTAGTCTTCTTTTTCTAATCGTTTCCATTAATCGTTCAATTTCCTTGTATAGTTCTTCTCGACCTTGAAACCTATATTACCCGTCTTCTATCTTCGGACCCATTATCTTGCGGAGTATATTTCTCTGCTTCTCTTAGACCAGCCTTCCCAGTCATTCTAAGGACTCACTTGCGTACAGACACAACGTTTTTATGAGAGTACTATAATATCTAATTTTGGCTTGTCTTGAGATCGTTTTTTTACTTTCTCTTGCCTATATGAATATATAGGAAGGAAAGTATTGTTTTCATGTCGATTTTTGGAAATCGAGTTTTCACCGGATCTATACGTTTTCAGACCCCCTGAACCCAAAAAACATGTTTTTAGCGATTGGTCTGTGTGTGTGTGTGTGTGTGTGTGTGTGTGTGTGTGTGTGTGTGAACAGAATATCTCAAGAACGGAACATCGTACGAACTTGAAACTTGAAACTTAAGTTACATACCACTACCGGACCCGACACGAACATTTTCATCAAAATCGGTCAACCGGAAGTAGTAGTTTATTCGTATAATTTTTCACTTTTTTGCGATTTTCTCAAAAACTGGTCATACGATTTTTTTTAAAATCGCCTGGTTTACTAAATTTTTAATTCTCTACAAGATAGGGTAGGCGCCATGTTTGCTGAAATTCTGCGTGAGGCTGTTTTTATGTAAAAACGTTTTCTTTTTAAGATTGCGGCTTTAATATGCATTTTAGCGCAAAACGTTATATAATAAAAGTTGTAGAAAATTTAAAATTCTACAACTTTTATTTCAAACATTTTTTTGTATAACGCTTAGTTTAGCGGTAATTTGCGATTTTCTGTTTTTTTTCTCACGAAAACGTGTGAAAAATTGATTTTTTAAAGATTTCGGCCTTAGAATGCATTTTACGACAAAAGTGTATATAATTAATTTTATAGGAAATTAAAAGATGTACAACTTTTATTTAAAGCATTTTTCTCTACAGAGCCTAGTTTAGAGAGAAAGAGTGATTTTCCGTATTTCTAAGCCAAACTGAGGTTGATTTTCATTTTGCGTCTTTCACTCATGATTAAAATTAGGTTATGTTTATTGAGGTTAGTTTTTTGTTTATTTCTAATGTTTTATTACTAATATTAGGTTTATTGTTAATTATTTCTATTGGCAAGAGAAAGTTGTGTGTTTCACACCAGATTTTTAAAGTTACTATAGGTTATTAATAAAAGAATATCTCAAAATCTCAATTTTTGATGAATTTATGATGATTTTATTAATTATAATTTTTATGATGAATTACTTAAAATGCAAATAGATTTAGAATAGCTATGCAATTTTTTAAAACTGAATTTTCCGGTAATAATCGTTGAGTGAATTTATGGATATATTCATTGCTGAATTTTGTGAATCGAAAGCTACTAAGAATAATTTTAGTATTACAGACAACACACAAAGTATTAAACGATTTAATAAAACTAGATTGGAACTTCATATTGTATATACCTAACACAAAGTAAATTATTAAAAAAATATTTTCACTAAAATTATCTCTAAAAATCAACAAAAGACCATAAAGATTAGATCTCAGTCGATGTACGATGCAAGTAGATCGGAACGAAACGGGCTACCTAATTCTTGGTTAGTTTTCAAAATTAAATCTTTTAAGCACATAATAATGTGTACAAGGAAAAATGAAAAATAATTATCGCATCAACAATTCTCAAGCCAAAACATAAATGCAATTTTTTTATTGTAATACAAAAAATAATTTTCACTTAATGTGTTATTATGTAAATTAATAACATAATTATATTATTACATACAATATTTCGAATAATTCTTCAAATTATTATTTATATTTGTAATAATATCAGGTAATATTATAATTATAATTTGTAATAAAGTTCATTATTCGTATTACAGGAGGACTTAGAATTTTAACGTATTAGAATTAATTATGTATTATTTTAGAATTAACAAAATTAGTTTAGAATTAATGCAAAAGATTACGATAAAGGTCAGTGCAACGATTGGTTATGCTCTGCATAAACAGTAAACGAACACGAGAGAGGGGTGTATAAAAAGCAACCAAAGAGAAGAGTGGATGAAAGTGCTAAACAACATTTGTTTAAAAAAAAGGTTTTGTTACTGATGAAGGTGTTATGTGCATATTTAATTATACAGCTAACGTGGAATGCTTCCTCTATACAATTAACGGAATACGAGTTGATTAAGAAGTTACAAACTTCTTAATTTTAAGTTTTGGATAAAGGTATTCAGATCATTTGGCACCGTTTTCTATCAAAATGTATTACAATTTCATAGAAATTATTTTCTTATACTAATAACAACTGTTACAGAACAGGAAGTCATGTCAGACATGAGGAACTTGAATATAAATGAAGAAATGATCCAGAGACGAGAAGAGAAGACCATCCTAAAGGAAAAGAAGATAACCCAACTGCCTTTCAGAGAGAGAAGACAGGCGAATGCAGCTGTAGCAGAGAGATTGAGAGCCACCAGGTCAAGGAATATGAAATTGATGTGGGAACGAAGAAAACAACAGTGTGGTGCCACGACTAACTCCTCAAGGAACGCATGTCCATGAGTGACTTGAGTGCTCCAATTGGGGCGTAAATTAAAAATAAATAAATAAATAAAATAACAACTGTTAATCATGGCAATAAACATTTATCAGTAAAAAATTTTATTGAGTATTCTTTTTAAAAAATTTCTTATCATTACTTTCTCTTGCATTATTGAAATACCCTACCATAGTCATAAAACACAATGTTCTATACAGGTTGTTAGTGAATGAAGGTGTTATAGCCGTAAAGTTGAAGAGATTTTTGTCTTTAATTTTAATTATGTTACTGTACAATGAGCTGCAAATTCCCGAAATTCCCGGTAACCTGAACTGGTTCGAATCTACAAAAGATAGAATTTTAGTATATTATTTTTCTGATTTATCCTTAACAGATAGATACACGAGGTTTTTTTGTGAATACGTTTCAGCAAGTTTTTGTTTGAAGAGGTTTTTTTAACACTGGTTTTTGAGAAAGTTAATCGGATAATTAGATATTTATTAATGTAGATAGACTTTCTTTGGTTTTGTTACGAGGAAAAAATGACAAAATGAAATTTTTTGTCCGTTAAATGTAATGGTGAACAGGAAATAAAAGAAAGAACTAGTTATTTAATTATCACGAAAATAAAATTTGTTTGATTTTTAATTACGAATTACTAGATTCTCATACTTCTTCTGTTAGATAATATATTTATTTTATGTTAAGTAATTAAAGTACCAAACTATTTAATCTATTTTTAGTTGTACAATTTTATTTCTGATTAGATTACAATAAGGTAGTTTACTGAATGCCAAATTGTGATTGAATCTGATTTCTTTTTGAAATTTTATTGTTCGTTTTGGTAATTATGAATATAGTTAATCAAAATTTTATTATAACCTTTTATACTTAGGTCTATCATGTACTCAAGTGCCCAAAAAATTATCTTGTACTTTTTTCCAAGTAAAAAAAACGACTGAATTGTTTAAGAATTAAAGAGATGGGGTTTTCAGGTGTAGGTGACACTAATAAGAGTAACGTCTGCTGAAAGTAATGGATCTCATTAAACAACCTATGGTGAATGAAGTAAAAGTATTTTTTGCAGAGTAAAAGTTTTAATGTTTTTAAAGTGGTCTACCACACTGATATACTTTTCAACCCATTGAGTCGAGAGAGGGAACTGCAATATACTTCAGATTGTGTTTTTTTTAATAAAATATTTTGGATTCAAACCGTTCTTTTCGCTGCTAACCTGAGCAATAACGAGGAAACTACAAAATGAAGCCTTACCAGATTAATAAATAGCACTAATATCCATTAGTTCTTATTCTTTCTTGCCCTGTAAGAAAAGTAATGTTTTCATGTCTATTTTTTGAAATCGAGTTTTCAGCGGATATACACGTTTTCAAACCCTCTGAACCCAAACATACATATTTATAGCGATTGGTTCTCTCTCTCTCTCTCTCTCTCTCTTTGTCTGTCTGTCTGTGTGTGTGTGTGTGTGTGTGTGTGTGTGTGTGCGTGAATGCAAATAAAATATCATAAAAACAGAACAGCGTACGAAGTTGAAACTTGGAACTTGGAAGTTGAACTTGGCCACTACGGAACCCCCACACGAATATTTTCATAAAAATCGGTCAACCGGAAGTAGTATATTTGCATGATTTTTTCAATTTTTCGCATTTTTCTGAAAATCGGCTGCAACAATTTTTCTTTTTGTCAACGGATGGTGACATTAAGTGGCGAGTTGAAACCTATACTTTTTGGTGGCCCTGAAAGAGCTGTTTAAACGGTGTTCGTCTTGGCGATGCGTCGTTCGTAGTCGTTGTGGCGGTCGAGGGGCTGGGCGACACGGCGTGTCGTCGTCCAGTGGAGACGTCATCTTCTTCCCTCGCAGTAGTGCGTCGAAGGCTGCTTCGTCGGATCCGGTGGACGCAAGGCTCGGTTGAGAGACTATTCTGGGCATCGCTCGCGGCAGCGGGCGATGACGGTCCCGGTCGACGACTTACGGTGTCTGGTTGGTGAGCGGAAGCATCAGCTTCTCTCTTGCGGGGTCGTCGATGAGACTTCGCTGGAGTCCGGTAGCCGTGTGCCGATGTAGGAAGTCTCGTCGATGGTGTAGAGTGGCGTGGAATCGAATCTTCTCAGGTTGAGTGGAGCGCTCTTTACATAGTTGCCGAGTGCGCTGTGGTAGGGGGTGGTTATTGGTCTCGGTCTTGGCGACAAAGACCTCTTTCGGTACGCCACCACAGGCCTACCGCTCCTTTCGGAACTATTGGCGGTTCCCTTTGTCACTACGTCGGAAGCTTTGATAGCCGGCAGCACAGTTTCAAAGATGACGACGGTGACATTTTAAATCGCCTCATTCACTAAATTTTTTATGCTCTACAAGATAGGGTAAGCGCCAGGTTGCTGAAATTCTTGGAGAGGCTGTGCTCTGGTAGAAAAAAAATCGTTTTCTTTGTGAAAATAGCTGCTTTAATATGCATTTCAAAGCAAAAGTGTATTTTATAATAGTAGAACATTTAAAAACCGACCACTTTCACTTAAAACTTTTTTTGTACAACACTTAGTTTAGCGGCAAAATTAGTAAGTTCCTGGTTTTTTTTTCATCAAAGTCGGTAAATGAATTAGATGTTTTAAGATTGCGGCCTTAGTAGTAGACTATGAATTTTATTAGAAAACAAAGTTTCAGAGTAAAACAAAGTTTTATATAATCAAAGTTATAGGAAACTGAAAAACCTTAAATCTTTTTAAAGCATATTTCTCTACAGAGTCTAGTTTAGAGGCAATTACTGATATGCCGTATTTTAAGTCAAACAGAGGTTAATTTTCATTTTGCTCATGATTAAAATATTAGGTTATGATTTTAATTTTACATTGTTTATTCATGATTAAACTAAGGTTATATTTGCATTATTTGCATTAACAAAAAAAAGTCGTGTGAGTGTTTCACACCAGAATTTTTAATTAGTTTACGGGAAATCTCAACTGATCGAAAAATTTAATTACTTATCAGATGTATGGGATTTTTTCCATAACATGATATGACAGAAAATAACAGCATTACAGCTCTACTACATTTTTCTTCAAATTTTAGCCTTGAAACTGACATAAATTAACAGCAAAAAATAATTTTTGAGTGAGAAACTTACTTGTACACAATAAATATTAAAACAATGTACGTTTTTAAAATTCTTTTACAAAAAATTGTTTGTAAAATATCAGTTAACAGGAATCTATACTGTATTCTAATATTGTTGATATTTTGAAAGAACAAACAAAAACGTGGAATCCTTTGATTAAAAAAAGATATTTTAGAAACACACATAGTAAACCTATTTCAGCGTAGTTCAATGTCTAAAATCATCTATAAAAATATTTCACACAAATTTAGTGTACAAAAATTTTATTATTATAAATTATAAAGATAAAAATTAAACCTATCAGGTCTAATTAAAAGTGAAATTTTGTGAAAGGTTAGCGTAACGACTAGTTCAGTTAATTTCACAGCGCGATCTAATGCAGAAATATAGAACTACTTTAACTTATCGCTGGTATTTATAACATAGGTTGTGGTTTTAATGATACGGCTAGTTACAGATGGGAATGAAAAGAAACTAAATACAATAGAGGAAGTAATTACATGATATTCACGAGTTACTTCCCTCTCTAGACAAATTCTGGCCCGTAAATACCTGTTTGTGATTAAATAACGTTAACAAAAACCTAAACAAGTTATGAAAAAATATTAAATATGTAACTATTATTTAATCGAATGGAATGCAGAAAAGTTATTGTTTATTATACTTTAAAAAGCTAAATAAATTTTTATATTGTAGTAAAAATAAAAAGTTTAATTATGATTTTGAAGGAAGGGACTAGAAAATTACTGCGACAAACTGTACTAGCTTGAAAATTAAAAGTCTATGAAAGCGGTGGGTATAAAAATTAGTCCGAAATCGATACTTGATTAGTAAACAATGACTTTGTAACAATCTTAAACCAAGTTGCTATAAAAATTCAGAGGTCGCGGTTCGATTCCCGGTCGGTCTGGAACTTTTTCATTACTTATCACCCTACACCTTTTAAGTGCATAAAAACGACGTAAAACTAATAAAAACGTAAAAAAGTAAAATTTTCAGTTATGAGGCTGGATTATCAAAACAAGCATTAATTTTATTTTTTGGATTAGTAAGGATCATTTGGATAGCCTAACTTAATAATTACATTTAAAAATAAAATAATTACAGGTACGTTAACCGTTGTGGCTGCGCTGTGTGCGGAATTATTGCTAGTCTCTGAAGGTTTGTAATAAGATTGGAATTGAAAATATTACGGGGATTAGTAAAAACATTGTATTTGTAATTTATTTATACTTGTAAACTTCAGCCCTTTTACTTGTCGAGAAAATAGAAAACTAAATAATTTGGCTTTTAGTGGTAACCCTTTTCATTATTTTGGAAGATGCATCTTGGGATTAGGTATAAACCGCTTATTGTGATCACTTTAATACTCCAAGGTTTTGATCGTATTTAGCGGCGATAATATTACCTATATAAAAATTGAGTAATTAACAGCCTGTTCAGCAAACTGAACTTGATCGCAAATAAAGCCTTCGTCTAATGTGAAAATAGTTATTCCTATTTTTTTTTAATACGTTTTCATTTATTTTATATTTTGTTTATCAAGGTTACATGTCAATCCTTCTAAAAGAAAGCAGATGTTTTCACTGAACGGATACTGTGTAATTTACTGTACCGAAGATCTATGTAGGCTACTTCACTCTTCCCTAATGATTTTGTGACTGTGTTCCTGTTAGAACAATTCCACAGAGTTAAGTTAGATAAAACAACCTTTTTTTAATAATTTCGTATGAGGTGAAGATAAGTTTGAATATTTTTGAAGAACCTTGGCATAATAAGCGGCGGAATAAAAATACGTGATCATATAAATCAAAGAAAACTACATTTACATTTATGATTGATTCCGTAATTTTGAATTTTATTGTAATAAGGGACTGATCACATGACCAATAAACGCAATAAGGGTATTTTGTGTTTAGTGTATTTTTAACTATGTACTTTGTATACGTGGCGAATTAATTACCGCTGTCAACTTTTTGGAGAACTGGGAGAGAATCAATAATACTGTTTGTAAGGGATGAAACCGAACCCTTTTTTACCCCTATAGCGGATGAATTAAAAAAAAAACTTTCTTAGTACACTCCTATAGAAAGCTAAGTGTGAAATTTTAAGTTTCTAAATATAGTGGAATGAGATGTGGATTGATGAATGAGTGAGTCAGTGAATACAAATCGTTTTGTAGATATAGAATACAGGAATTATGGGAAAAATGTGGGAATGAAAAATAGTAAATACTAGAACATGCTATAAATTTTCCATTCAACATCTTTCATGCAATTGAAGATAAATGATATGAATAAAATATTTGGAATATTTACCTCTTAATACAAATCCCTAAAAATAATGTAGTAAATAAAATAAAAGTAAATAATTACTTACAGTCTCCAACCGGATAAAGGTTTCTTTCTTAGTTCTTCATCTGTTAAACCATATAAACCAATACATGCGAGAATCCAGGCTCCGGTCAATAATGACATTATGACACATACTCGTAGTGGTAAAACTAATACTGTCAAAATAGCTGCCTGTAAATAAAGAACAAAATTTTTTTATATCAAAAATAATGCAATGTAGTAGTTAAAAATTATGACAATTTTTGAGTGTGAGGATTTTTTTGTGTAAACGAGAAAGTATAAATTTGTTGTCTTGAATAATGGTTACAACTATTGTACACCATTTTCTTAAATTATTTTCATTATATTGTCTGGTATATTTTTTGGTTTAATTACCACTGACTGTAACCATTATGGTTACCCAGGAAATGTACGGTACACATTCCATGAAAATAATTTAATTTTTATGAAAAACCAGGATAAATTCTTAATTAGCAACATTAAATTTTTTTTAATTTTAAAATTATTTTACGGAGTTCTTAAAAATGATCAAACTAAAATTCACGTAGTTTTATTTCTGACGGATACAAAGTTATTTTACAAACTTTACTTCTTTTACCAACATTACAAAATTATTTCTGTAGAAAATACTCAAATAAATGTGCCCATAACGGGAAGGTGGAGGGTAAATTAATTGTACTCGATCTGTTGGTTCCAGGGCAACCAAATTAGTTCTGTTTCTTATCATATCGTCAGCCAATTATATGACTGAACTATTTAAGAAGAGAAGAGGTGTAAAATACACTAGTCAGAGTTATCTCCTCTGAGAGTAATGAATTTCTCTGTACAGCCAGACACTGTGGTGAATGAAGTTAAAGTGTCATTTGCAGGGTAGAAAGTAGATGCTTTTCGGAGGGCCTGGCATACAGATAAGCATACTCTTTTAACTCAGTGAGAAAGGCAATAGTAAACTACCTCACTCCCCGTAAAACTTTTTAGAGGTTCAAACCAGTCTATTGACCTAAACAATAACAAATCAGAAAATAGAATGAAATTGACATGTCAATGGAAGTGACAAATTGAGAGGTATTAGGGAAACTACTTTTTCAAAGTATCTGAAAATGAATAGGTAATAAATGGAAGCAATTCATGTTGTAGAAATAGTAGTTTCAAGATTGCAAATTGGTCATTCTAAATTGACATAATGTCATCTGACGTCTAAAAGTTCTCCGGAAATTTGACGGTAATGTGGTTTCTTTTAGACTATTAATCATCACCGTGCACTCAAGTAACATCTGTTAATTTAAAATTATTTTATCTGACACTCAATTAGCATGTTACGAATAATTGAGTCCTCGGATCTTTAGTCTAAGCACGCGTTTCTTGGGAATTAAATCAGAGCTTTCGATTTTGTCTGAATGGTGATGTTGTTGAAGACAGTGTGTTTCTTAAAGACCATTAAATTAATAGAAAAGATGTAACTTAACTAATACGGTTGCTATTGTTATTATATTACAATATAATCGCTAAGATTATCTAAGTCGATACGACTTGAAAACAGTTCATATCTCAGAACTAAAACCTACCCATGTTGTTTTATAAAATATCGAGCAAAAGCCAAACTGTCATGTTAACTTTTTCGCAAAAGCATATTATAGTTTTGTTTATCATTCCGAAACATTCTCGGATACATACTGTTAAATTTTTGTTGATACAATTTCTACAACTTAACATAATGTTAATAGTTATAATAAAAGGTTAATACATTTTTTATGGCAATAATTTTTAGTTATTAACTTCAAGATGTTCAAAATATGATTTCATATATACTGTACTCTAAAGATATTTTTTAATAATATTATGTCTTAAGGCAAATTATGCCTTGAATTAAACAAATGTCTTCATATGGACAATGTTGTTGTTTAGATCATCAGCTGAAAGGCTAGTCATATAACTGGCTGAGCTTGTGATAAGAAATAAAACTATTTTTGTAGCCCTCGAACTAATAGATCGAGTACAAGAAATGATACACTGCACCTGCCTGTTATGGGCAAAATATGGACAATACTAAAGCTATTGAAATAAGACAGTAACTGGTTTTAAAGATACAAAAATTACTGTGGATAACAACGTCAAAAGTAACCAAGAATAGATAATTTTATTTGAAAGAACGAATATTGAATCTTTTCTTTCCAGCAGAGAAAATGTGTTCGACGCAAACTAGTAACCGAACAAAAGAATTTGAAGTGACAAAAATATATTTATTATTTTTGAAGGTATTACCTGACATGAAAAAATATTTACGTATTCGTAAAAATTTCATTTTTTTAAAAAGAAATCTAACTGTGTTAAGTAATTAGTGTATTGTACATACATAGTAGAAAATAACGGAACTAAAATATGTACATTTTTGAAAGAATATTAAAATTCTCAATACATATGTAAAATATTCATAAGAACATATTTTACGAATAATGTACAAAAGATATAGTTCTACAATTTGTAAAATTAACGAAAAGGATATTCAAGTATAAAATTATGGCTGTATAAAAATCAATTTAAGTGACATCACATTAGTCACACCTGTTCTTCAAACATTGGATGACCTAAATCATGAAGTGATCATCATCAAAAAAAAAATGACAATGAGTCTTCATTACGGAGAAAGCTTTGACCATTATTTTCTTTCTTTTAGCTCAGTAAATAAAACAAAATCTGCCATATTGCTTAGTTGTACTTGGAAAGGTGAACTTGAGTAGTAGGTAAATATTTGCAAGGAAGAATGCGTAGATCTTAGGCCTATTTACTCAAAAATAATTTATTTGTTTATTATTGTAAAGAGACCGTTAATATTCTTTTCAATTAGTTTTGAATTTAAATCCGGTGTAGGTTATTTTTTAGAACACTTTTAATCTAGGTTTATTTTAAATTTAAATAAGTTTGTCTCATGGGAATTATTGCACGGTTTATTTACCGCCTAAAAACAATCTTTGTCATTCCTGTCAACATCCTCAACAAATTTAATTAATTACATACATTTTGTTTGGTCGTAAGAAGGAATACCAGATTACATACTATATATATGTGACAAGTATGAATCTTATGAGCTTCTCAGATTTATTCTCGAGAGCAAAGTTAAGGGTATGCGCTGACCTGGATAAAGGAAATGCTCATGGGTGAAAAATATTAGACGTGGACAAACATGAGTACGCACATTCTTTTAAGAATGATTCACAAAGATTGATTTCTTTTAGAGAGCGATTTATCAAAGTTGTAGCCAATCTTCATTGATGGAAACGAAATTCTAAAGAGAAGATTTGGGTACATTTTTCTAATTATTGGCAATTTTATCTCCTTGGCCTCTCCCCCTTTCCTTCTATTTATTAATTATTTTAAACGAAAATACTTTATAAATTTTTGAATATAAGGTGTGAATTCAAATAAAATAAATTTAAACATTACAAAAATCTGGTGTGAAACCTCATACGACTTAAGTCGTATTACTCTTGACAATGTAAATAATAAAACATATAATCTACAATCTACGTTTAATAATTAATAAACAATGTATATGAAAAACATAACCTAATTTTAATCATGAGTGAATGGCGGAAAATGAAAATCAACCTTTGTAGGATTTTAAAATACAGAAAACCACTAATTGACGCTTAACTAAGCTCTGTAGAAAAAAAATGCTTGGAATAACAATTGTAAATTTTTTTATTTCTTTAACTTTAATAAATATTAAAAAATATATATTTTTTGATTTTGATAAAAAAAAATTTAGAAAATCACTCAAATTGGCGGTGAACTAAGCGTTGTACAAAAAAATGTTTGAAGTAAAAGTTGAGGGAGTTTTATTGTTCTACAAATATTTATATACGTTTTTGTTTTAGAATGTATATTAAGTCCGAAATATTAAAAAACAATTTTTTAGCACGTGACCACAGGCCTTCCAAGAAGTTTCACAGATATGGGTTAACCTATCTTGTAGAGCATAAGAAATGTAGTAAATTTGGCGATTTAAAAAAAATCGTAGAAGCCGTTTTTGAGAAAATCACAAAAAGTGAAAAATTGTACGAATAACCTACTACTTCCAGTTGACCGATTTTGATGAAAATGATCGTGTCGGGTCCGGTAGTATCTAACTTAAGTTCAAGTTTCAACTTCGTACGATGTTCCGTTCTTGAGATATTTTGATCTAACACACACTCAAATCTGCACACTTACAAACCAATCGCTAAAAACAGGTTTTTTTGTTCAGGAGGCTTGTAAGCCTAGATCCGGTGAAAACTCGATTTGGAAAAATCGACGTGAAAACAATACTTTCCTTCCTTATTTATTTATAGTACCTATTTATTCATAGTATTCATAGGGCAAGAGAAAGCAATACACAAAAATATAATGAACAGAAGAAGGAGGAGAACATGAGAAGAGGAGGAGAGGATGATAAGGGGGGAGAAGAGGGAGAAGGATTGTTATGTTCCTGAATAGAGCACTGATTCAGATAAATGTGAGAGCTGCTCTTTGAAATATCCACTGGTTGAAATATGTGGTTCATGTTTCACACTGTCTACGAGTCTACTTATTTTTGCATATCTATGCTTCATTCATTTTACTGCACTAGAATACTAATGTACTATAAGTTATATTGTTCTGTCAAACCATAGTTACTATGCATGTAACATTTTATTGACAGATTTTAGAAGTCATTAATAATTAAATTTTCAAATCAGTCAACGTCTACATAAAATTATCGATGCATCTAAGTGTTATGATTAAAAATTATTTTCTAAATAAACTAAAGAGAAGCAGATAAATGCTTCTAATGAAAAGTCAAATTTTAAATATCTTAACTTAAAATAATTGAAGTAACAAAAATATATTTTCAAAAAAATGCGATCAAAGTTCTAACGTTCTTATGAAGTGTCTACTTTTTCATTTTGGTACCTGAGTATTATTCTTTCATAAAAATTTAGCTTATACAATTAAAAGTTCTTCAAACTTTATTTCTCAAAGTAATTTTACTTTTGTTATACCATCTTCATTACAAAACATTTGTTGGTATTAAGTTAGTATTGTATTCTCTAAAAATGGATTAACGTAATTGTAATTATACAACATTTTTTAACACTACTTTTTTATGAGAAATAATAAATACCATTTACTGCTGAAGATAAATGTTACTTTAGTTAGCTGTTAATATTCTAAAAAGACATTGTCTACGAGATTGTAGTGTGCTCAAGAGGAAGGTGTCATTAAATTTTAACTTTACTCTTATTCTTTTCATCCCAGGATCCGATCGGACGGACTCGAATACAATACGAGTTAAAATGTTATTACGCATTTTATTCGCACTTATTTTATACCAGTTGGTATAAAGCTATGAGATTTCATAATAAATGTCCGTAGATTGTGTTGTTAAGAACTCATTATTTTGTTAATGAAGACAAAGTCGCGTGAAATGTTGGAAAGATGATCGGTCCGCCATCTTCATCGCTAAAAACGTTAGTTTATTGGGTATTTGTAAAAGTATTGTGAAGATTTTTCCTGAAAATACTAATAATAATCTGATCATATTAAGAATTAAATCTCGTTTTTGGCGATTATTCTTGAAATAAATTTATAAATCTATTATTTAACTTAAGTTTATTTCAAAAATTTTAAATTATGGACGTTCTGCTTTAGTATATAGATCAGTGAGGTACATTATTAATTTAAATTAACCAAAAAAGTATATCCTGTATTTAAAACGCGAAATCTGGTGGAATATATTTTAAATGGAAATTCTATCAGTTCTTAAATACAGAGTTCTAAACGGTTTACATGGTTGTAAAGAGAACACTTTTGGAATTTTGCAAAACCCTGAAGAAGAATATTGGTAAAATCCGTAACGAGATTTTATGAAGTAAATAATTAAATAACAGTTTTGATGGTTCAAGTATTTTAGTGGCGACGTTGTGAAGTTCGAAGTATGTTTTGAGGGGTCATTATGGTATGTTGTTATGAAATATAAATAATATAACCTAATACTTCACTTTACATTAAAATAATTTGTTAAAACAATGTTTTAAGGTAATTTTGAATTTCGTTGTGAATAAAATAAACTAAATACATCTATCAAAAATATTGTATGACTTTATTCGCACGAGACAGCTTGTATTACTTAAAAGTACAAAGATAATTTTTATTAAAAAAAATTATCAAACATTTTAATGTAGAAAGATATACGAGTAGAAATTGTTTTGAAAAAAAAACAGCGTGCATACATCTTGAAAAGAGGCCAGTTTTTCCTATTTAATATTTAAAACCTGTCAGATATTAAAATGGTAAAACTAGTTAAATATTGATAAAGTAACTGATTAAGTATGATTAAACATTAAGTATTCTTTGTTAACTAGAGTGTATTTAAATATGCACGTAAATTAATCAATCGCAAAAACTCAGTTTTTGAAAAAAAAATATTACACGAAACATTCTTTTAATTATTAAGTAACAGATAAAACTACTGTAAGTGGAAAACCTATGAAATGCGACTACACGAGTAACTTCAATTACCGTTATAACGGAGTAAAATTCATATAACACGCTATATAAATTTCAATATTGAGAAGTAATAATCAGTAAATCTATCTTTATTGATTACATTGTTCAATTTTAAACTCCCGATTTACTTGATGTATTTAACAGCATAACGGTTTTAAATGAATAAATAATTTGATAACGGCACTAACAGTTAAGTGTGAAATAATACAAAGACAAAATAAACCAATAAAAACTAAAGTCAATTACATTGTAAGAAAATGAGCGATTCCGAATCGATAAGTTCAAGGTAAAAATACAAGACGAGGGGGTAGTGGCAACTAAGCAAATAAATAAGTCGTTGCGCCGATGATTCATTTACTAGGAATTATTTATTTAGATTAATAAGAAAGGAGTAAAAGTAGTAGGTTCGTGAGGAAAAGTAAAGGGAAACAGAGGGAAAATAAAATAAGGGAAAAGTAGAAAATGTAAGAGACTAAAAATAAATAAGACAAAAGGGAGTTGAGTAAATATTATGGGAGTAGAAGGAGAAAGATGACATAACAGGAGTAAAAAATTGTTCAGCTTTTAAGAAACTGATAAATGAAGAATGAGAAATGAGTATTGTAACGTTTATTCAGGTATTTTGGGATCTTCTTATTTATAAATAACAAGACTTCCTTTTTAAATTTATAAGAAACCGTTATTTATAAATTAATTATAATAATTATTACAATTAGGGAATTACTATAAACTGCTTAACTTAAAAACAGACTAAATTTAATACAAATGTTATAAAACTTCACCAAAAATAACTGGAACTTATTTAAAAATTAATATGACTATTTACAATCAAATAATAATTAATTCTTACTTTCTATCTGATAAAAATTGCACATTATATGCTCGTCACAAAGAAGGTGTTTCAGTACGCGACACACAAACGGCTTTTAACAAACTCGTTTAATATTGTTCACAACATTGACTGACTGAGAAAATGGTAGTCACTTTCCATAATAAAACAATTCATCGAATGTTCTCGAAAAATAAATAATATAATAGAAAAGAATAATCTAGAGAAACAAATAACAATAAACATAAAATTACTTTTTACCAGGAATACAACAAGCAATAATTCACACTAACAAAAACCTAAAGAGCACTCAACCACAAAAGACGCTTACCATCGTCTAGTCGGCGTATGTCACGATATAGGCCTAATCAAAGGAAGAAAAAAAAATAAAGATGGAAGAGAATGAGAAGGAAGTTAAAATGAAAGGAATGGATCAATAAGAGAGATAAATGCGACTCGAGTTGATAAACGGGAAACACAAATTTCTTTCGGTATAACTGTTTGGCGTAGGTTTGCCCCTGGTAATGTGTAGTGTCTAGCGTACTAGACATTAAAATAACACCGGTCAAATACATCAGTAGTACAGGCAGTATTTATGAATACGCGCGTTTCGTCACTTCTAAGTCACCCGACCATTCAGTCCTCAAGGACTGGGGTAAAGCTTAAGCTAGTAAGTATAACAGTTTGGTAAAATTGTACCAACATAACAAAAAACATGTAATGTAAAATTAGAGAGATGAAAGAATTGAAAAATTTGCTAGAATTTAAAATTGAAATCGGGTGCAACATTCAGATACACTCCACAAACCCTGTTGATGATTTAGTATAAGAAAATATTTGTATAGATAGATAAAAAAAAAATAGGAATGTTGCAACTTTGGGAAAAGTTGATAAGAAAGTATGTGGAGTTAAAAATGAGGATAGAAAGGAGGAAAACAAGAAGAAACTGCTTATAATAATTGAAAAAAAAGGTGCAGAAGAAGAAGAAGAAAAGAAGCGGAAGAGGAAGAAGTGGAGGATAACGATGCTAATGCAGAATATAAGTAGCAAAGAAGTATAATGTTTTAATAACACAAACAAATAATAAAAGAAGAGAGAGAGAGAGATAATACAAAAAAGGACAGATAAAG
The DNA here is from genome assembly GCA_035578175.1 of Catonia carolina. Lineage (NCBI taxonomy): Eukaryota > Metazoa > Arthropoda > Insecta > Hemiptera > Achilidae > Catonia > Catonia carolina. Next base: position 240,047,215 of record JAQMRL010000001.1, on the reverse strand, counting down.
AATTATTAAATGGTATTTAAAAATCGTAATTAATATTACTGAAACCCAAAAAGAAATTGTCTTCCCTACTTAAGATAAAACACTAAAGAACATTTTGTAATTTTATAAGATAACGAAAGAAATTGAGAATGTATATAGTACTGTTTTATATCGCAATGGAAGATTGCAATTTGAAATCTTTCTAAAGGACATGACCATGATATTTGTGTGTACAAAAAAATCCAGTCATTTCCCGTTTTAAACACAACTTGAAACATGTTCCCTTGGCTAAAAGTTATGTGTAACTTCATTAAGAAACCGGTAGCAATACATTTAACCTATGATAACATCGTCCAACTCGTCACGACTACATTAATAAACAAAAAAATTCTAAATTATTTCATAATATTATTACATCCAAACTTGTTCAAAAGGTAATGCAAGTTATTGCTTTGGATTTATTAATTAGCATTAAAAAATGAATAAAACAGACCAATTGTGAACTAATGGTTTTTCTAAGCGTTTTATAATTTTATCTGCTTAGACAAAGTTAACTGTAATAAAACAGGGAATATTTATGTAAAGTGTGATTAGCTATCTGTTGTAAATTTTAATTAAAGTTCGTGCGATGACTTTTCTATTTTTACAACGAGGCAAGTTTCGAGTAAATATCAGATTTCATAATTTTATGACTTATTATAATTTCAACATTAAGTATTACATTTCGGCATAATGTTTGCGCCGAGTTTTTTCTGTTATTCGTTGAAAGTTACTTGTCACTACTACTTGTCCAATTTCAGCAGTTCTTGGACTATGGTGGGTGATTCGACTTGAATAAAACGTTTGCAATGGCGAAATTTTGGTGATAGACTGCGAGGATGGATTAATTCTCTCAAAAGCCTAAAGTGAGTGCCATAAATTTAGGATGTTAAAAACTTTCCTTTTTCTCATTCAAATGGATAGTATATTTTTACTATATTAAGTCAAACCTATGAAACCTCATGAATTATTTTTATAATTAAAAAAATATATATATTAATTTTCATATTACAACTTCCTTTCAGTTGATAATTTGTTAATTTTTTATAATTACCGTCTCAACACGATTTAGTTAGTTAATTTAAAATGCGGCCGTGCCTCATCAAGTGTTTATAAAAAAAAAATTAAAAAATTTGTATAAAATTGATGGATTATTATTTTAATTTATCATTTTTTTAGTGTTTTTATTTGAGCTGAATAACTAATAAAAACAGAGGCTTGTTATGAAAGGTTTAGGGCAGTAACATCTGCATTACTCATTTTTTTTGAAATATTCTAAGTTTGAATTAAGACTAAAAAAATATTGTTTAAGTTTAATTAACATCGCTGTTCATCAGTTCAAATGTAAGATCGCGATCAATATTAATTTAATTTGTATAAACGCCACAACAGGCGTTTATACTTTGTGCACAATAGGCGTAATTTAATTTGTTTGCCCACAACAGGCAGGTGGGGTATTAAATTATTTGCACTTGATCTGCTAGTTCCAGAGCTACAAAAAAGTTATGTTTCTTATCACATGGTCAGTAAATTATATGACTGAAGAATTTAAGAACAGAAGAGGTAGAGGTGTAAAAGACACTAGTTAGAGTTATCTCCTTAAGAGTAATGAATTTCATCATACAGACCCTGTGATGAATGAAGTGAAGGTGTCATTTGCAGGGTGGAAAGTAGATGCTTTTCAGAGGGCCTGACATGCTGACATGCATATTTTTCCAATTAGTGAGAAAGGCAATGGTAAACCACCTCAATCCTCGTATTACTTAGTAAAACCTGTAGAGGTTCAAACCAGCCTTTCGGCTGATAATCCAAACGACAACGTACGTACCTATTTCTTATGTAGCGCAATTGCATTTACTAAGGGTTAAAAAACGTGTTTGGTTTTGAAAACCTAAGAAATTGGATTTGTAAAATATCAGAATGTACACGCTGAGTTTTAGAATTGTATGTCTTCAAGAAGGTAAGCAGAATTGTTTTTTGTAGGATATTTATTACCCATTCTCAACCCGCTAGGCACAAGTCTTGGAATTTAAGATGATTTATTTTTCCCAGATATCTCTTAGAGTCCTAGAACAGTAGTTCTCAGTTATCTACTTACGGTGGGCCTCTGCGAATAACTGATCGCCATATTTTTTTACTTTTCGAATATAGGCCAATGTAAAAATTATCTACGCTTTCATACTGATAACAAATATTAAAAACTATAAGTTTTTTTCAATACTAGTAGGCTGAATACCTTCTATATTTCAAGAAGTTATAAATTAATGTGTATTCATGACAATCAAAAATGGTAACGGTAATGGTAATAAAAACATGGTAAATCAAAAAATAATTTTTGCTTGTTTTTGACTAATTGGTCATTGGAGCAAAACACAAGCAATTCATGTCGTATTTTATAATATTGGTTTTTGCGCCTCTCAGAGACTCAGTAAGAGCAGTCAATGGTATTCATGGGGGTCCGCGGATGATCATTTGGGAACCACTATCTTAGAGAATAGAAGTGCTGATTATTAGAATTGTAGTTTTTCGGCAAGAGATGGAAATATGAAGTGCTTTCGGATTGTTAACCGTTGTTTACCTCTAAAGCGCAAGTAATACAAACAAAATGCGACTAGTTTAGTTTTCTTGTAACTCATTAGAAATAAATTTGTAAAATTTTTAATTTCTACGTTGTCGGGAAGTTAGAGAATTAGTGATAAGTGAGTGAGTCAGTCATTGAGAACTTTCGCATTTATAGTATACCCGTACAGATTTAAAAAATTAACCACCAATAAACTATTATTCTGTACATTCTTTTTGTAACACTATTTTTGCAGCCCACATTCAGGATTCTTTCAATTTAGGCGGTTTTTCTTCTTCCGTTCGTAATGTTTTGTTTTTGCTTCTCTTAGAATCCCTTAAATTTAGAATTAGTTGTGCAAACTTATTTTATTCCGTTATTTTCTCAGTTTATTTCAATTTCTAAAATATCTTACTGATCTGTTTAAACCACTTATCCGACTTTTTCGGTCTATTGCTTAGTGCCTTAAAAATTTGTTGTTTCATCCATTTTATACAGATTTCAGTAGAATTTTAGTTTTTGTTTTTAAAATTGTTTCTATTAATCATTCGTTTTTTAACAGTTCTTCTCGTCCTCGTAACCTCTAAAGTTTCAACTATTTTTGGACTCAGTATCTATAGATCTAAATTATCTTTTGGCCGCTTTTGTGGACCATTGGTTAGCATACTGCGCCGAAAAGCGGAGGTTCTGGGTTCGATTTCCGACTAGGGTCTGAAAAATTATTACTCGTTCAAACCCACTGTTCCTTTACCCAAATATGTCACTAATGGCCAAGACTTGACTTTGAATAAACTAAAACGTATATATGTATGTGTGTGTATTTAAATAAACTGATTAGATATGGAGCATATAGTAACAAATCATTATAAAAATTCTACGAGGTATTATAAAATTATAAATAAAATAATCCGTAAAATTAAAAATAATTGCTAATTAAAATACGGAAGGAAGTATAATAGGCTATTATGAATAAATATAAATTTGGCATTTGTCAAATATAAAATACATGCTCCTAAAAACTAGAACGAAAGGAATTCCTTCATTGGTTAAACGTCATTTCACTTTCTTTAACCTATTCAAAGATTATACTGCAGTGATTAGAAGCAAAAAAGGAAAGATATTAAAAAATATGATAAAAGTAATATAGTGGTTGTGGTAGTATTAGTAGCGTAAATAGTAATAATAATTTATAGTAGTAGTAGTTAAGTAGTAGTAATTCATCTCTACAGAAAACAAGTTTGACCACTTTCAGCAAGAAAGTCTTTCCTATTCAGTTATGGTTTACTCTGTAGATACCAAGCATACACAGTTTATTTCGCATCGAATCACATGGTCAAGTCCGTAATAACAAAGATTGTCTTGTGGTAGAACTTATCATGTCCAATAAAGTTCACTTACACGAACCACTTTTACCGCACGTACCTTATGAAACCGCTGTATATTTCAAAACAACTCAACTACTCTGTCTTATGTTTTAGTTCCTTCAAAAATACACCAAAATCACAATCCGCGATTATATTTTGTACTTGCAATAATACATAAATTTATGTAAAATCAGTCTCTTAAAATACATACAAAAATTGCCATTAGAAAATTATTTACTAGGAAAAACATCAGAAAATTTAAATTAACTATAACTTTAAAATTAAAATAATTCCCTTGTAAAAATAAAAATTAAACTTCGGCTATATATTTATTTATCTAAGAGTACGTGGAAAATAAAATAAGATAGAAATGTATTGATTGTATTAAATTTATTTTTCTTGTAGTAGGCATACAGCCTGTTACGCTATCCAGTTTCCTAAAAGATTCATCCTTCCATCTTTTCCTTGGCATTACCAAGGTCCATCTCTCCCTCGGATTGTAGCTCTCAGTCTATGTAAAGTCTTTTACTTAATTCATATATACCGGTGCCCCATGAAGAGGTTGCTATTTTTGAATTAATATGCCGAACTTATCGCACACTCTACAGACTGGAAACTTTACAGTTATAATAAATAAATATGTAAAAAAGTACCCTCGAGTTTCATTTACAACAGGATCTGTAAACAGACATAATTGTCATTATTATAACACACAAAATTCATATTTTACACGAAGAGAACTTGAAATCAAAGGGTATAACAGTGTGGGTTGCTATCACCAAGGACGGTGTTTTATCGTATGATATATGCCATCAGACAATAACTGGAGACAGATACGCATCAATTTTAATTAATCACATAGTTCCTCATCTTTCTCAGGTGGAGATGCAGGACGGGGTTTTCAAGCATGCTGGAGCTCCTCCTCATTATGCTAATGTGGCCAAAGCGGTTTTAAACCAAAATCTTCTAAAAGCCTCCAAGATCGCCAGACTTGTCTGTTTGCGATTTTTTCCTATGGGGCTTTTGAAGGAAAATGTTTATTCTCACACCATTGCAACAGACGATAAATTAATGAGGCTGATTGAAGAGGAACTGCTGTTGAGACCTCGGCAATTTTTCGAAAACGCTTATGACTTATTTTTGTTTCGTTGCTATCAGTGCATATCTATTAATGGACATCAGTTCGAATAAAGGTTAATGAAACAAATTAAGTTCATTAATAATGCATCACTTGCATGTTTCTTTCGTTTCTTTCATTTTATTACTTAAGTAACATTGTAACAAACCACTAATTTGAAATGGTTATGCAAATAAAATGACTATCCACCATTTTGTTTTGATTAATCATAAGCAAATAAAACTCGAGGGTACTTTTTTACATATACAGGGTGATTCATGAAGTTCTCCCCCCACTTCTACAGCACATTGTACTAGTAAAAATAATGAAAAAATGTTATATAAACATAGGTCCGAAAACGCTTCGTTAGCGAGTTACAGCTAGCGAAAGTTTCGCCTGGATTTCAGTTCACCAGGTGAAATGAGGTCTTCCTGGAATTGTGGTAAGGTAGATTAAGGGGCAAATTCAATCATTTCTTATGGTTTTTGATCTGATAAATTGAATAAAACAGGTCCCAGATCTGTAAGTTAAATAGTTTTTAAGAAAACCAGTGTCAAATGCAAAAAATGGAGTGAAAATCACATTTTTTCATCTTTGGGCAAGAATAACTTTGTTATTTCACCAAGAAACAGTTAAAAATTTTCAATAAAAAATGTAGAAAATTTTATTCTGAACAAACCGGTGTAAATAAAGTACACAGAAAGCGAATAGTTTTTGAGAAAACCAGTGTCAAATGCAAAAAAATGGAGTGAAAAAAACACATTTTTTCATTTTAGTTTTTCCGGTTAATTTTACTTTGTACTCTTATGAATAAAAACTCATTTAATCAAACATCTATTCGCTTTCTGTGTACTTAATTTACACCGGTTTGTTCAGAATAAAATTTTCTACATTTTTTATTGAAAAATTTTAACTGTTTCTTGGTGAAATAACAAAGTTATTCTTGCCCAAAGATGAAAAAATGTGATTTTCACTCCATTTTTTGCATTTGACACTGGTTTTCTCAAAAACTATTTAACTTACAGTTCTGGGACCTGTTTTATTCAATTTATCAGATCAAAAACCATAAGAAATGATTGAATTCGCCCCTTAATCTACCTTACCACAATTCCAGGAAGACCTCATTTCACCTGGTGAACTGAAATCCAGGCGAAACTTTCGCTAGCTGTAACTCGCTAACGAAGCGTTTTCGGACCTATGTTTATATAACATTTTTTCATTATTTTTACTAGTACAATGTGCTGTAGAAGTGGGGGGAGAACTTCATGAATCACCCTGTATATTTATTATAATTGTAAAGTTTCCAGTCTGTAGACTGTACGATACGTCCGGCATATTAATTCAAAAATAGCAACCTCTTTGTGGGACGACCGTATATTGAAATGATAAGTAGAGTACGACCTTTCAAAACAACTTTCACGAATATTATATATTTTATTTTTCTCATTTTTCCTAATAATAGTTTTTCATTGTTGGTGTAGTGGTTAGCGTAACTGGCTTCTGCGCAAGGGTTCCCAGATTTGATTTCCGGCGTTGAATTTTTCACAACGTCAGTCTCGTTATTTAATAGCCTCACCTCGTATTATGCGTAACGAGAAAATATGTGGATTGTGGCAATCTGTATTACAAGGAAGAATAGCTGGACAACAAAGTGTGAGGAGAAGACGTATTTCCTGGTTGAAAAATCTGAGGATGTGGTACTCAAAAACAACAACGTAACTATTTCGAGCAACAGTGAATACGGTTCAGATTGTTAATATTGTGGCAACATCTGGAACGGAAAGGAACCTAAAGAAGAAGAACACGTCACTTTCATCGACCACCGTTCATCTTATGCATTAGAATTAATATACAAAATGGTTGAAAAAAAAACTCATTGTGTTATGATACGTTTCAGAATACGTTAAGCCTTTCTCAACTAATGCAGGCTATGTTATTTCCTATTGTGGCCAAGCATTATAATTAATTTAAAATAATTGTAATAACTAATTAACTTTTAGGTCGTTTTAAATCTGTAGGAAAAATGTCAGTTCCACGACATAATACATACATTATGTATTAAAAATATTTGTACAAAAATTAGTTTTTAAACTGTAAAAGAATTGTAAGCTGTTGAAAAAGACATATAATAAAAATATTATTATGATTTATATCTAAATGTGTTCCGCAGATACATAGAAACTTGAAGATATATGCGATCTTTCAACCCGGTTATGTTGAACTGAACGTATAAAGGAACCACAACATGATTGTTAAATTATGATAATTGTTTAAATAAAATTAAAAAAATTGTTGTACATATTTAAAAAATATTGGTTGCTCTATTATGGCACTGAACCCGGGTCCAGTAGTTCAGATAACACTAGGCAGTACTGGTCACAACGGGAAAAGAACCGTGTGTAAGGAGCCTGAGGCCACTTTATCGTGATTCACGATTATATCTGAATAAACAATATCCAGGTGCAACAACTGTACGTAGGTGCCCCTTCCTCTGTACTGATCCTTTCTCTCAAACTCATTCATATTAAATTTCTTCCTTCTAATATAAAACCGCTAAAATAAATTAACATTGTTATATAATATATGGTTCGTATATCATATAAAATATCCATGATAACCCTTAAAATTTTAAATACCGTAGGTACCATGAGAATAATACATTTTGGCAATTTATAATTAAAATAAAAAAATTATAAATTAAATTGTGACATTATATAAATAACATTATTCTCGCGATGACAGCAAAGGTTTCAATCTTTAATCTAAAATAAACTTTAGCCCGTAACAAGCAGATGGAGTTTTAAATTATTTGGACTCGATCAGGGCTACAAAAAACAGTTCTGTTTCTTATCACATGGTCAGCCTATATGACTGAACTATTTAAGAACAGAAGCGGTAGAGGTGTAAAAGACACTAGTCACATTTATCTCCTCTGAAAGTAATGAATTTCATTATACAGAAAGACCCTGTGGTGAATGAAGTGAACGTATCATTTGCAGGGTGCAGGGTAGATGCTTTTCGGAGGGCCTGGCATGCAGATAACCATAGGCTACTTTTGTACTCAGTGAGAAAGGCAATGGTAAATCACATCACTCCTCGTTTTACTTAGTAAAACCTCTAGAGTTTCAAACCAGCCTTTCGGCTGTTGACCAAAACAACAAAATAAACTTTACTATATAGATCTGACAAGTTATGATGTAGTTTGCTTTACAATATTGCATCTTTGTACAAAAATATTCTTTTAAAAGATGTTATTTTTCACGAAAAATCTTTTACGTATTGAATTACATTTTGTTTAAAGTGTTGGAGCAGGTTTCACAATTTAAGTACTTGGGTTGAAATATGATATATGAAGAGGACCATATGATATATGAATCATATGAGGATGAGGATCATATGATATTTGAATTCGATGTAATGACAAAAGTTTATAGGTTTCAAAATGTTTGCGGTTATATAAATAGAACATTTACAGCAATGGCCCGGAAAGAAACGTAGTTGAGGCTATATGATATAGTGGCACTACCTCTTTTGTTGTACGGTAGTGAAACATTAGGTCCTAAGGAAATCTGAGGGTAGGAAGTTGAAAGCAGCTATAATGCGGTTTTTGAGATCGGTGAGAGGAGCAATGCTTAAAGATTGAGTCAAAAGTGAGACAATCCGGCATGATTTGGGTAGAACGGAGTCTGTGAGGCAGAGGATTGAACGATATAGGGAGAGGTGGTTACAACATGTAAGCCGCATGCCAGACGATCGGTATCCACTACTGGCCTTACAATACCGTCCGCAAGGAGAGTGGTCGTTGGGTAGACCACGAAGAAGTTGCATAGATGCTAGAACAGGCAATGTGCCTAATCCGTAAATGAGGAAGAAGAACAAGACTTAAATTTTGAAATTGTTGAAAGTAAGGCAAGAAACTAAAAATTAATTAGCTTCCCAACTGGTCAACGGAATTGCAATAAATTGCCTGTATCAATTAATAGTGAAATTAGGTGTTATAACACAGTAATAAAGCCAAAAGTGGTCGCCTTGGTAGCGCGCTAGCCTAAAATGCAGAAATCTCGGGTTCGATATCCGGTCAAGGTCTGGAAATTATAACGAATCAAAACCCACAATTCTAGTTACATAACCCACCTTAGTCGCTAATAACTAAGCTGTTGATACGACTAAAAATGGTCAGAAACATTGAATGTGTTTGAATGTTTACCGATTAACTACATTAACTACAAAACATGGCAAAAATTGAAAAAAATATAAAGAAAAATATGTGAACCAGTAAAGAATGGAAACAAGGAATACAGATAAGAAAAACAGAACTCTACAAAAACTGAAGAGTTTCAAAGATTAATCGATACAATAAAAAAAGAAGAGATGTTTTATGGACATATAACGGGATGAGGGTAAAATTGGGTGAGGATTTTTATGTATCAATGTCAGATTATAAAAGTCTATCTAGTTAATTGGTACGCTAAATTAATCTGCTAAAATAACTAGCAAGAAAACTAAAAGAGTTTTTACTTTTCTCAAAAACTAAGTGAACTGTATTTATTTTCTTCTTCAAACCGTTCATTCAAATTGCCTTTGAGGTAATTTTTATAATTAAAATTTGAGGAAAAGGCTGAAGGAATTTTATTATATAATTTCAGTCAAAACTATTATAACGTTACCAAACTGAAAAAACACACAAATTTAATGAAGTGCATTTAAATAACGCAGCTGGAACCTTTACTACCATGTTCCCTGTAACCTGTAATCCTGTATCCTGTAACCCTATTCCTGGTACGATTACTTCAAATAGAACAGTGAGGATGTTAATATTTTAAATTATTATTTTAATACTTTTTTATTCTTAAGTATGAATTTTATTAGTTACTTTTAATAGCCTATTTGTAATCATAATGGAATACGATGCACAAAATTTCTACAATGTCCATTTGTAATAGCTTTTCTTAACTCTGAGGAGAACGTCCAGAGATTATACTCGAAACACCAACAAATATTTCATAAAACAGACAAATTATTTTCTAAATATTGCAACATACAAAAATGTGATTTGTTATGCAACTGTTCATACTACAGACAGTAATGATTCCTTCGTGCATAGTTAGTAAGTATGATTACCTCTGTGCAACAATGTACTTTACCAACTTGGTGTATTAAACAAGTGTAATAATAATAGACCAATATACAATACAGGAAATCTTGGATAAGGTTTAGCAATTGATGGACTCAAGCAAAAAAAATTTAGTTACCATATCGAGATAAAAATTTTCATAAGCTGAGGATTACAAGTGGTAAACTACAGCGGAGTTACAGGAAAGAAAAAAATAAACATAGGCCTATTAAAATTTCAGTAAAGGTCACGAGGATTAAGAATAATTGAACGAAAAAACGAACAATTAATGGAAACGATTAGAAAACGAAGACTAAAAGTCTTCAAACGGTTAGCAAATAAAATTTTTAAGACATCAAACAATATATATGGGAGCTCCAATTATTCTGTACGGAAGTGAGGTATAGACAACAACAAAAACCGAAGAGCGGAGAATCCAGACGGCAGAGTTGAGATTTCTGCGGTAGACTAAGAGGTGTACACACTTGGACAGAATAAGGAATGAGGAAATGAGGTAGGAATTGGGCATTTACAACTTGAACGAAAAGATTATCGCCAAAAGTTGGAGACAGCACATGGAAAGAATGTTAGATCACAGGATACCTAAGAAGGCACGCTGGTATGTTTCAAATGGTAAAAAGGATGTCGGTAGAGCTAGGAAAAGATAAGATAGATGATATAGTGTGTGTTTGGAAAAGGCTGCGGCCTAATCTTTGTTTGGAAGAAGAAGGAGACTAAACAATAGATCTTAAGTATCGGATTAATGATTTAAAGAAGTCAGAAAGGATACAAAAAAAACTGGGATAAACCAAGAATGTAATGGACTGAAGCAAATTGAACATCAGATTACTGATTTAGAAGGCTTCTACGAAGAAAGGAGTAAAGCCTGCAGTAAAAGAATTCTGAGAATGTGAGCTGCAAAAATAGCTTCCATAAATATTTAGTGTTATTTTCTTCTTTTTTGTGTGCCAACTATATTACTGAAGATTGGTTACAACTCTGATACACCGTTCTTTATTAAGGTTCAACCTCAAAAGAGTGTGTAATTTTTGTTCAGTCCCTAATATTCTTTACCATGAGCATTTTCTTCGTCTGGCTTTGTACCTACCATTAACTTCAACCTCGAGAATTAGCCTAAGAAGCTAATTTTTATCACCCCTGTATAAAATGATAAAGATAAGCAATCTTTCTTATTTTTTATGCTTATCAACTCACGGTCCCACACCCTATGTCTCAAAATATTGACTTTGGTAACACGATTGTTTCACAAAATCTTGAGCATTCTTCTGAGAATCCATATCTCGAAAGCTTCTGAACTATTCATGGACTGTATAACCTACTCAAAGTCAATTTTTTCAAACCATATAGCAGACAGAGTAAGATATATGAATTTACAAACCTATACTAATTATCTTACAGGAAGTGAAATTTGTAAAATGGTCCTACAAAAAAGTCACTAAGGCCTACAGAACAATTCTTAAATATAATTGTTGAGTAAAATGTAAAAATGTGGAATTGCGAAAAATTCTTAATTATAATTGTTGAGTAAAATGTAAGAAATGTGGAAGTGCTGAAAAGAATTAAGGAAGAACTATAAGGTATAACCTTACTACGACGGAAATGATCTGGTAGGAAATTTTTATTAAAACATTCAGCAGTATAATAACTTAAACGGAATGGTGAAATGAAGGGAAGGCTATATAGAGAACATGAAGATTAAAGTACTCAAATTAAACACAATGAAATTATAAGGACGGGAGTAAAGTTGATAAGAAGCAACTTGCTTAACTTAGTAAAGTTTGAGAAATCTGAATCAAACCAGTCTCAAGAATGACAAAAGAAGAAATATAATTACAAAAGTTACCTTAAAATTCAAACCAAGAATAATAAATTAATTATATTCACAGTTATTTTGTATGATATCCGTAGATAAAAAAATACTGTTCCTTTTAGGTGTTATGAATAAACAAGCAGCATATTACAACAACACTAAAAAATATATAAAAACAAGTTGCAACAATAAATTTGATTAAGAAATTCACAAAAAATTAAAAATTTAATGCTTTTGTAAATAAAATTTTAAATATTTGTCATTCATTACGTTTAATAAATCCGGTGTTTAGAAATAACTAAATTAATTTACGCTTAAATTTCATCGTAAAAGTTAAAATCAACAAACGGTTTTTTATAGCATATGTATAATAATATTTAGTAATGTTACATTTTGTTGCAAATAAGTTAAACTAGTATTTTATTTAGTAACAAGCGTATAAAAGTGGTTCTTGCCTAATAATTTTTTTATAAACCATTTAAAGCTTTACAGTTACTATATGAAATCGTTCAGAATTGCAGTTCTTAAAATATACATTGCATAAAAAAAAATCTTTATAACTTTGTGTAACATGTGCATATGTATTGAAATTCTGTGCAACCTGTAGGACTGCAACTTTGTTAAAAACAAAATTTTGGCCACCACGCCTACGTAAATATCTCTCATAATCAACGGTTTTAAACCGATTTTAATGTACGATTCATTTGAAAAATATGTACTACGTTTGTAGTTATTTCATACAAATTAACTTATTTTACAAAACTATAATAAACGAACTGAACCAGATAATCCTTGCAAAGTGGTTTTCATTGCTAAATAACGGATAACGGATCATTTATAAATTTATAACATATTACGCGTATAACATTGTACGGTATTCTAGAAATAGTTGAAGGAGTAGATTGTTCATTGTAAGAATTGCGAATTTGGAGTGGAGTGTGTTGAACCAGGATAGTAAATTGCAATGAACGAGATGTTTTGATTATGAGTCCTTGGAAATTTAAAAAAGTAGAAACTTCTGTTTTTATTTTGATTCTTTTTACGATATTAGAACATCGGAGAATTTGTTAAAAAGATCTCATTTGTTTGGAAAATTATCAGACCGCCGATATAAAAACAGTTAGCGCCTTTGTAGTTAATTAGTACTTGACTGTGAATGGAATTAGTGTTGTCTGACATATCTGTTTCGAAATAGTGTCGTTACAGGACCGGTTCTGAATTGTGTTAATAGTGTGTAAAGGTGTTAGCAGGTGGTTGTAGACAGGTAAATCATTTGTTGTGATATTTAAGTGACAGTATATTAATTACAGTTAAGGTTTTCATTTCAGCATTAAGTCTTATAGTTAATTTAATTGAAATCTAATTATTGTATTTGTTAGGTGCTTAAGTTTAATCATTTATTATAATATATTATTATTGTGTAAATAAATAATTTTTGTAAATTTAAAGTAAATCTGTTTATTATTTATCATATCCAGATCTCGAAAGAACTTAGGATTAAGTGCCCATTAGCGCAAAGGTTAGCAAAAGTGGCTTCTACGCCGAGGTCCTGGGTTCGATTACCGGTCAGGTTTGGCATTTTTTCATCACTTATTTTCACATATCATCATTCTCAACAGTCTGCATTAGCAGAAATTGCAAAACAGTCAGACGTAAAAGAAAAATTTTATACTAAATGTTTGTTAGTAAGCGACTTTTTTCGGAGATATTTTAAAAATAATAATTGTCTTGGGGTGCCTTCTATCGCAGGTTGGCGATTAAAACACACATTTTCTTCAATGCTTCCATAAATATTTATAATAAATTATAAGAAAAAATATGTTCAGAGGCCAACTTCATAGCGTACTGGTAGCGTGCTAGCCTACAACACGGAAGGCCCGGGTTCAATTCCCGGTTAGGGTCTGAAAATTATAACAATATGAAACTCATCGTTCCAGCTACATTACCTACCGTAGTCGCAAATAATAATAAGCTGTTAATGCGACGTTAAAATAAAACAAAACATACAGAAGAAACATAAATATTAGTGGTCAGCGCAACTAGCTACTATGCCGGGGTCCCGGGTTCGATTCCCGGTCAGGTCTGGCATTTTTTCATCTGTAAATTATCGCATATCATTACCTACGCACAAGCCCAAGGCTTATGTAGGCATCATCACCCAATAAAAATAAAAAAATAAAAATTAAAATGCAAGTTTTCAAAAGGAGTAGATTACAAAAAGATATAAACAAAGTCTATTTGATATTAAAGTCTATATTTATTATTAGCAAAGTTTTTTTCTAATTTAAATAAAACGTTTCTTAAGGACATTGACAAATTGATCCGTTCAGATATTATTTTAGAAATATTTTTTAACGAATCATGATTGTTGTAAAAATCAATTCTATATTAACGTTTACTTATCTTAAATTAAAAGAAAAATTAATATTGATTACATTTATTTATTTTTTAAACGTTTAAAGAATTACTAACTCAGTTTTCACAATGTTTCCTCATCGTTTTCAGTAACTATAATGTTTATTTTTATTTTTATTTTGTCTTTAACAGCAACATAACGAAGAAATTTTAAAACTTTGTCACAACTGGCTTTACACCTAACATTGTCGTGAAATATTGCAGAAATACCAAGAAGAGTACGAGCGCTTTGAAGTTATCGACATTCTAAAACGATATGTGAAACCGTTGCTTTTGCGTCGCAGAAAGAAATTAAATTTGTTTTGCTTTTAAAGTAATTTAAGGATTAAAAGATAATGTTAATTGTTTGTTCTGTTTATTTGTACGAGGTGTGGCTATTAAATAACGAGACTGACGTAAAAAAAATTATTTTAATTTTATACATAATCACATATTGTCACCTTCAATAAACACTCCTTCTCTATCCCTACAACACTCCATGAGAATTTTCCATAGTTGGAAACAGTGCTGGAAGTCATCTTTTGTCAGCTCCTTTAGGACACGTGCCGCTTTCTCTTTTACAGCCAATCCATGCACTGGAAGAGCCGAACTTCACCGAGAGCCAAAAAAGCTCGAATGAGCAAGTTAAAATTTAAAGCAATGATGATTGTTTTTTTTTTATATCCACAGGATTGTGTACCTTCACTGGGTTCCTGAAGGTCAAACAATTAATCAATATTACTACCTTGAGGTATTTTCTAAATTACGTCAAAGAGCAAGTAAAAAACGCCCCGAAATGTGGAAGGTCAAATCATGGGTTCTCCACCAAGACAATGCGCCAGCTCATTTCGCGTTATCTGTCAAGAGGTTCCTACCCAAGTACAGCATCTCAGTGTTAGAATATCCGCCTTATTCACCAGATCTTGCACCATGTGACTTCTACCTGCTTCCTAAGGTAAAATCTGAATTAAAAGGGAAAAGATTTGAGCCTGTGGAAGCTGTAAAAGAGAAAGCGGCACGTGTCCTGAAGCAGCTGACAGGAGATGACTTCAGCACTGTTTCCAACAATGGAAAATTCAATATTTTCATTTATTTTTCGTAAACAATGCATGCAGCGTTGTAGGGATAGAGAAGGAGTGTATATTGAAGGTGACAATAAGTGATTATGTATAAAATAAAAATAAAATTTTTTACAACGTCAGTCTCGTTACATAGCCACACCTCGTATCCTTTTTGCGGAATTCTTTTTATTTCTTTCATAATTATTTTAAAACTTTTGTCCGTTTTTAATGTTCACAAATAGTTCAACTGTTTTGAGAAGAAATATTTTTTGAAGGATTGTTTGAAAGATGAATATACAGTTGTAATACAGAAACAAGCAAGCTAAATTAATACAGAGGAAAACTGAATTACAAAAAAAATTCTTCAACATTTGGTACAATCTTTTCATTTATTTTTCGTAAACAATTTTTGATTTCGCATTTACGAAACCACATTAAAATGTAGAAAGATTAGCAATAAAGTTTGGATTGCCTTGACATTTATTTGTCTTCTGCAATTAGTACGTCGTTGATGAGTTGATAATTAAATTAACATTAAGACAAATTTTTTTTGAAACAAATGGTACAAAAATAAATAGGTACGTTTAAAGTTTTTTACATTTTTTTAAACAATTATATCTGTAGGTAAGATACCTGTCAATCATAACACTTGTACCAGACAATATAATGGAAATTGCTAGATTAAAATCCTTAACGTTGCTTCAACCTTCAAGAAAAAAATATCTAGAGCAATTTTTCATGGTGTATTAAAAGTTATCGCCAATTGTGTAAAATTACCAATTTAACCGAGAGATGTTTGTTATTCTGTACATTCGATCAACTGTAAAGGCGCGCGAAAATTTGATTTCACGTATAACATATATACAGGGTTTATTTCATTATAAAAATTGCAAAGCGTTAAAGTGCAATGTCCTTTAAAAATTAAACAATAAAATGTATCACAAACATTGGCGTATTTCACAATAAATATGAGAAACTAGAAGTTTACGCAATGAATTAGCTGAAAGATATGTATTGTATTTACCGATTGATATGCAAAATGCAGTTTACTGTTTGTGAATGAAATACAAAAGTAAATCCGTTTCAAAATGAAGATGTAAATTTATTCAACAATTAATATTCGCAATTTGTATCGACATATCCTTTGTGCTAATTAAAGAATTATCATTTTTACTTCAATAATTTTGTTTAACGTTTTAAATAAGTTATTAAAACTAACCAAAGTGTCCTCTTAACAAACATGTAAATTTTTTAAAATCCGTTCTGTAGAATTTTGTATTTAAGAATAGACAGAATCTCAATTTAAAATACATTGAACTAAATTTTGCATTCTATAATATAACTATGATAATTCAAGATTCTATTCAATACATGATATTTTTAATCGTCACGCTTACTGATATGACTCTCATTTTATATTCAACATGAGAATATGAATTGAATTTAGAAAAAAATTCATTTTGTTGGTTCTATACCATGTCTCTTCAATGTCTAAGTTGATGTTGTCGGTTTTCTAATTCTGTTGTGAATCAGAATGGAGGCTACAAATAAAGATGTTAGAAAGTCTGACTAATTTGTAGTGGAATACCTATATAAAATAAAATTACATAGCTTGGCTCTTCTTACTAAATGTGAAAATAATTTTCTTAAAAATCTGAATCGAAATTTACGGTTTCATTTTGGAAATTCTAACCGTATTTTTGAATGAAATTAATAATTGTAATCTAAATAAACACTTCGTTACATTTCTAATATTGTGTGTTTTAATTGTACGGGAGATTTATTTTATTACTTCAAAAATATGTGAAACTAAAATTAATGAACAGGCTTTAATACAAGACTGATAAGAATCGTAAAAATCCTATTTAAAAAAAATTAAAATGTTATGAAGTGATAGTTGAGAAATTATTAGACCTGACCAGGAAACCAACCCGGGATCGTTGGCGTAGAAGCGAGTTGTGCTGACCACAACACCAACAGCCGTTAAGAAAATACAAATTAAAGTGCATTATCGTTTATGAATTGTTAAGTAGAACTTTCAGAGATTACTAAAAAACATTATAAAATAATATATTATACATCGGATTGACATATTGTTGTTTATAGGTATAAGCCAAAAAGGTCGTTTGAACCTCTAGAGGCTTTACGAAGTAAAACGAGGAGTGAGGTGATTTACGATTGCTTTCCTCACTGAGTGGAAAAAATGCTTATAAACATGTCAGGCCCTCCAAAAATCATCTACTTTCCACCCTGCAAATGACACCTTTACTTCATTCACCACAGTGTCTGGCTGTATATAATATAATGAAATTCACTACTCTCAGGGGAGTTAACTCTGACTTGTCTTTAACACCTCTACCTCTTCTGTTCTTAAATGCTTCAGTCGTATAATTCGCTGACAATGTGAGAAGAAACGGAACTATTTTTGTAGCCCTGGAACAAGCAGATCGAGTGCAAATAATTTAACACTCAACCGGCCTGTTATGGGCATGAAATACGTATTGTGAAACATTTATTAAAAATAATATAAATGATGATGTGAAACACTCAAATATTTTGAACGTGAAACAAAATATCTGCGGTCCAGTGATTAGAGCACTAAATGCACTGCACATTGCAAAGTGGAAGGACCCTGGTTTTATTTCCGGTTAGAGTCTGATATTATTACATTAGAAAATTCACCGATTCTTCACCCTAACCCATAAGAGTGGCTAACAACCAAAGTAGTTTGATGCAACTTTTTAGATAAAAACCAAAAAATTATTATTTAATTTAAATTCTCTTTTGACTAAATTATAAATAATTACAATGGGAGGATATCTCACATTTATTCTAAAGTCGATCGCAAAGTCTATCATTTTGCTTATAAAACTAAAATAAATTGTTTCCGTTACAAGAAATTAAAATTACATTTGACATTGACAAAATTCTTTAAAATTTTTTATCGGTTTCAAGTTCTGATTTTAATACAAGCATTGATAACTCTATAATGAAACCAGATAATTATATTGTCATTTATTATAAGGATCAATTAAAATATTTTTGGTTAAAACGAAGAAAATTCTTTCTTTTAAAGAACTCTAGAGATTTCTCTCTTACCATTAATATTATTATTATTATTATTAAAACTTATCGAAATAAAATATATCCAGTCCTATTGAAATATTTAATAATATTGTGTCAATTAACACGACTACTACTACTACTACTACTACTACTACTACTACTACTACTACTACTACTACTACTACTACTACTACTACTACTACTACTACTACTACTACTACTACTACTACTTAAAACAATATTGATTTCATATTACAATATTCATTTAAGCGTAAATCACTAAAGAAAATTACATCGTAGAATTTTTATTTCTTATCGATTCAAAAGAATAATTTATGAATTAATAATGGGAAAAATATCAAGGTCGATAAGTAAATATGTTATGAAACGAGATAAATTAAATAATTTTAGTATTTTAAGGTTAATTAAGAGTCTAAAATTAAATTATTTAAGATTGGTTGTCTGATTAAAGGCAATAATTGTAAAAATGATTCAATAATTTCAAACTGTTTGTATTATTAATGTTGTATCAGATATTCCCATTTTTAGAAGTACGAATATAATAATACTTTCGATACATTTTCTTTTTAATTTAACGTTAATACAAATGGAATATCGTAAGAAGTTGAAATTTGGAACTTAAGTTAGATACCACAATAGGACCCGACATGAAAATTTTCATCAAAACGGATCGACCGGAAGTAATAGTTTATTCGTTGATTTTTCACTTTTTGCGATTTTCTCAAAACCCTCATTTACTTAATTTTTCGTGCTCTACAAGATAAGGTCAGTGGTATGTCTGTTGAAATTTTTGGAGGGGCTGTATAAGAATAGTGTTTTTAATAGTGTTTATTGGTCCTTTAAGATGCATTTTAGATCAAAAGTGTAACCTATATTATAATCAACGTTGTAGACAATTAAAAACCCCCACAACTATTAATTTAAACATTTTTTTCTACAGCGCTTAGTTTGGGGTTAAAATTAATAATTTTTCGTATTTTTTAATTAAAATTAGTAAAAAGGTTTTTTTTAAGATTGCGGTTTAGTATGGATTTTACGACGTTAAAAAGTATAACTGAAGTTATAAAAAATTAAAAAACTACAACTTTTATTTCAAACTTTTCTCCTACAGAGTTTAACGTCAATTAGTGAATTTCCGTATTTTTAAGATCTACTGAGGTTGATTTTCATTTAGCGTCATTATTTCATGATTAAAATTAGGTTACCCATAATTAATTAAACGTAGCTTTTTATTACTTTCTCTATAAGAAATATATAGGAAGGAAAGTAGTGTTTTTATGTCAATTTCTCGAAATCGAGTTTTCACCGGATCTACACGCTTTCAGACCCCTGAACTCAAAAAACATGTTTTTAGCGATTGGTCTGTGTGTGTGTGTGTGTGTGTGAACAAAATATCTAAAGAACGGAACATCGTACGAACTTAAAACTTGAAACTTAATTTAGATACCACTACCGAACCCGACACGAACATTTTTATCAAAATCGGTCAACCGGAAGTAGTATTTTATGCGTGTCATTTTTCACTTTTTTGCGATTTTCTCAAAAACTGGACCTACGATTTTTTTTAAAAATCGCCACGTTTACTTTTTTATGCTTAACAAGATAGGGTAGACGTCATGTCTGCTGAAATTCTTGGAGAGGCTGTTTTCACGTAAAAAAATTGTTTTTTTAAAGATTGCTGCTTTAATATGCATTTGAGCGCAAAAATGTAATAATAAAAGTTGTAGAGAATTTAAAATCCTACAACTTGTAATTCAAACATTTTTTTTGTATAACGCTTAGTTTAGCGGTAATTAGCGATTTTCTGTTTTTTCTCACGAAAACGTGTAAAAATCGATTTTATTAAAATATATTTTAGCCTTAGTATGCACTTTCCGACAAAGTTGTATACATAATAAAATTTATAGGTAATTAAAAGATCTACAACTTTTATTTACAACATTTTTTTCTACAGAGCCTAGTTTAGCATGAAAGAATGATTTCCCTTATTTGAAGCCTAACTGAGGTTGATTTTCATTTTGCGTCTTTCACTCATGATTCAAATTAGGTTATGTTTATTGAAGTTAGTTTTTTGTTTATTTCTAATGTTTTATTACTAACGTTAGATTATATTGTTAATTATTTGCATTGGCAAGAGAAAGTTGTGTGAGTGTTTCACACTAGATTTTTTTTATTATTTACATTGTCAAGAGAAAGTCGTAAGAGTGTTTTACATATTTTTTTTTTTAACTCGTTCTAAATGAATATAAAAGTCCTTGTTATCATTACTATTATTGCTCTTGTATTTGTATCTGTTTTTAAATCACTCTAATTAATTTCATACTACGAGTATTGTATGTCTAAAAACTTAACTCAAATTATATTTAAATAAATAACATTTTAAGTTAAATTAACAACAAATTTTGTTGCTAATTTTTATAGACTGCAATAAAACTCTTGACTACTGACTTCCTGTGAGTTCTTTAGACTAAGTACAAAAATTTATATTTTATTTTAGGATTGTCAATGGACTCTTTTTCTTTAAATACATGTTGTTGTACACATAAAATAAATAAATACATGTTGTTGTTTGATAGTTCACCTGATTGAAAAATGAAATTATTAACAAAAAACAACTTAAATAATTAGGTATTTGAAAGTTTTATAATAAAGTTTTCAGGGAATTCAGTGAAAATTTAAATTAACTGTATTACGAACATTTAAATTGTTACGTTGTTGGTGATGCAGTTCACATAATTATTTTGTTATTTTTAGTGGCAATTTTTAAAATTTTCATATAAAATTTTGTTTTATCCGTCCGTCCGTCACACTCAGATGTCAGAGAACTACAAGAGATAACAATAAACGGTTTTCGAATTCATAATTTACACAAAAAGTTAGTGGGCCTAAATTGAATTTGAAGTTCCGGCTTTGACCGAAAGTGGCCCAAAACCGCAAGTCAAGAAATTAAATTCGGAATTTGAAATAGCGTCATTCAATTCCTCTTGGAGAGTAGATACAGAAATCACTAATCGTTTTTTGTCATAAGTGAAAGGTAAGACTTTTAAATTTTTACTAGCCATGAGACAAGTCGTCTCATGAAAGAATTTTTTAACAATGATTTAGATATACAGTTGAGAATAAGATAACTTGATCTTAAATTTTTAGTCCCAGTTACATCGACTACTAAGGCAGTAATTACAGTGTGAAATGACTTCTAAAATTCTTGGTGTTTGTTTACTGTGTTGCGCTTGTTTTATATAATGTTAAATTGAAGTCATTGTATTATATATTTGCTAGACAAAAGTTTAAAACACTAATTTAATTAGAGTACCTACATCTTAGAAACTATTAATTTAGAGCTACATTAGCGTTATATAATACAACAAAACGAAAAATGCGGACATTGACAAAAAAATGTAGAAGTAGTGTATAAGTTTGTTTATCATTAGTAAAAAAGATAAGTAAGGTAAACACAATTACATTATTAATTAACATTTAACGACATTGTAAAAAAAAAACAACAATAAATAATTCTATTAGTTTTAGTACATTTGCGTCACATTTAACTCTTCATTTCACTGTATAATTTCCTTTCTAGTTACGAATTTATTATTCTTCAAGACAATTCTTTATTTATTTGAAAGTGTTCTACATTTACTTAGTGAAATACACGGTAATTAATAATGTTAACGTAATATAGCATACTTAGAAATCACTCGAAATTCTGCTTTCGCTCATATTTTTTTCTATTTCATTTATAAATTGTTGTATTTTATAGCTTAACTGTTGAAATTCATTGCAACCCCAATTTATTTAAATCGTTGTGTGGGTATCTATTAACTGAAATGCTTTCATTACGTCAGTTTCATCTTCATCAGTAGGTAAACATATTTCAATTTAATCGTTAGTTTCAGGAAGAACATCCGGTCATAATAAAATTAGGTAATATCCTTGCTCACATGACGTGTCAAAAAGCAATCAGGTGTCAAAAGAAAGTGAAATATCCCCAAACTGTAGGTATTATAATTTTTAAAACGTTATAAAAATACTCTAATAACATTGCGTTATACGAGTAATAACAAAATATAAAGATGATACATTTTAAATGTGCTAGGTTACAATGCGGAATATCCCGGGTTTGATTCCCGAGTAAACTTCAGTAATTTTTACCCCTTAAAAGCTACTGACCCACCGGGTTGGTCTAGAGGTAAAGTCTTTGCCGCGAGTCAGCTGTTAAACATCTGATGTACGGAGGCAAACTTCCATGGTTCAAATCCTAGTAAAAGTAGTAACTTTAACTAGGATTTGAATATAAGACAGTGGTTACCGGTGTACTTAGATGGTACGAGTTTAATTTTTTTTTGTTTTACGTCTGACTTTTTTGCAATTTCTGCTGATGCAGACGGTGGAGAATGATGATATATGAAAATGAGTGATGAAGAAATTCCAGACCTGACCGGGAATTGAACCCGGGACCCCGGTGTAAAAGCCAGTTGTATGAGTTTAATTAACAATATGACCATTTAACCAGTTAATATGCTTCAATTAACCAGTTCATGACCCAATTTTGATATGAGGATGATATGTATGACGTATGAATGTGGTTTAGACTTGTACAAACGCAGGCCGACCATTTCTGAGAGAGTATGGTTACCATTTATGAGTTAAATTAACCATACTCTCTCAGAAATAGTCGGCCTGGGTCTGTACAGGACCAAACTTTATTTACAAGTGATATACATCATCCTCTTATCAAAATTGGGTCATGGGGTTGCTTGTTGTTCCGAATTGAACAGACTGCAACGTACACACATTAGAAAATAAAAAAAGTAAAAGCTACAGTAGATACCAATGATAAAGTTGGTGCATTTTTTAAAAAAAATAATAAGAAATCTAAGTTTCTACATGGTTTATTTTTAACCTGCAAGCTAAAAACAGCAAATTGGCCGTGATTTTAAAATGTCTATCAAGAAAACGTTTGTTATAGTGTTTTTAAATTCACTCATATAAATGAAAAATTTTGTTATATAGTGGTTAGCGTTCTAGTCTACTTAACAGAGGTCCCGAGTTCGATTCCCGGCTAGGGTCTGGAAATTATTACGCACCAACACCCACCATTCTCGTTCCTTAACCCACCGTAGTGACCAAGCTCTGTTGATGCGACTTTAAATAAACTAAAAAATCTGGTGTGAAACACTCACACAACTTTCTCTTGCCAATGCAAATAATTAACAATAAACCTAACATTAATAATAAAATATTAGAAATAAACAAAAAAACTAACCTCAAAAACATAACCTTATTTTAATCATGAGTGAATGATGCAAAATGAAAATCAACCTCAGTTTGGCTTAGAAATACGGAAAATCACTCTTTCTCTCTAAACTAGGCTCTGTAGAGAAAAATGTTGTAAATAAAAGTTGTAGATCTTTTAATTTTCTATAAATTAAATTATATACACTTTTGTCGTAAAATGCATACTAAGGCCGAAATCTTAAAAAAATCAATTTTTCACACATTTTCGTGAGAAAAAAACAGAAAATCGCAAATTACCGCTAAACTAAGCGTTATACAAAAAATTGTTTGAAATAAAAGTTGTAGAATTTTCAATTCTCTACAACTTTTATTATACCGTGCGTTCGGAAAGTCGCTGTGCACTGGAATTGTGACTATGGATTTATGAAAATATGTATAAAGAAATGACTAAGCATTTTGGAAAAAAATTTATTCAATACCTTAATTTCATTGTTAAACCGTGATTACATTGTTTATAGAAGGTGTTCGAAATGACCTCCATTGGCATCAATACAGCATTGCACTCGTTTCATTTTGTTTGCAAACACCTTTCGCAACTGTATAAAACGTTATGCAACGTGTTTGGTGAACGAATAATTTCAAAGAATTTGTGGCCTGCAAGATCTCCTGATCTGACTCCCCCCGATTTCTTTTTATGAGGTGCGGCGAAACAAACTGTGTATCGGAACAGACCACACACGATTGACGAACTTAAAGCCGCAATAACGGCATACATTCAAGGAATCACTGTTCTTCAGTTGCGAAAGGTGTTTGCAAACAAAATGAAACGAGTGCAATGCTGTATTGATGCCAATGGAGGTCATTTCGAACACCTTCTATAAACAATGTAATCACGGTTTAACAATGTAATTAAGGTATTGAATAAATTTTTTTCCAAAATGCTTAGTCATTTCTTTATACATATTTTCATAAATCCATAGTCACAATTCCAGTGCACAGCGACTTTCCGAACGCACGGTATAAAGTTTTGCGCTAAAATGCATATTAAAGCTGTAATCTTAAAAAAACAACGTTTTTACGTGAAAACAGCCTCACCGAGAATTTCAGCAAACATGACGCCTACCCTATCTTGTAGAGAATAAAAAATTGAGTAAACCAGGCGATTTTAAAAAAAATCGTAGGACTAGTTTTTGAGAAAATCGCAAAAAAGTGAAAAATTACACGAATAAACTACTACTTCCGGTTGACCGATTTTGATGAAAATGTTCGTGTCGCGTCCGGTAGTGGTATGTAACTTAAGTTTCAAGTTTCAAGTTCGTACGATGTTCCGTTCTTGAGATATTCTGTTCACACACAGACACACACACACACACACACAGACACACACACAGACACACACACAGACCAATCGCTAAAAACATGTTTTTTGGGTTCAGGGGGTCTGAAAACGTATAGATCCGGTGAAAACTCGATTTCGAAAAATCGACATGAAAACAATACTTTCCTTCCTATATATTCATATAGGCAAGAGAAAGTAAAAAAAGAATTCAGAACTGATTAAATTCTAATTATTACAAAATTTACGTATTTTCTTAGAGTGAAGAGAGAGAAAAGATTGAGTTTTGCAATTTGAGTATTAGTTACTTTCAAAATCAACTCTTAAAAGTTACTTCAGCTAAATACAAAATTGCAATAATAAAAGAAAGATTTTATTAAAATTCTATTCACAAATTACAGTTTATGTTTAATCGGTTGTAATAACCAATGTATTTTTTAACAACTGTACAGGTGTTACGCCTCATACAGCGGAAAAGTGATTTTTACCGCTTTCAGCTCTCCTGTTTCTTTAGTTATCAATCCTGGAATTGGTTGGCAGTAACTCATTAAGGCACTCTTTGATTAGTTTATTCTTCAATTCCTAATTACTATCGCATCCTAAATCATTTATAACTTGTTGTAAATCCTAAATCTTTTCCTACTTCCTAAACTATATATTCACATACTTCTCTTATTGTTTTGGTGAAGGTTTTAGGTATTTAAGAATGACTTATCAATTCAGTTTTTCAATTTATTTTTGACAAATTTCATAATAATTCCAGCTCAGTGTGTGTAAACTACTAGAATGTGAGCAAAAAATCATTACGACGCACCGGTTCAAATGTTTTATTAATTTTGAACGTAAGACACCCATTTTGTTGATGAAATATCTTAAGATAGAAACGCCCAAGTACAACGGTCCATCTGCTAAAGTAAACATGCATAATAGCTATTACAAAATTTTGATTAATTAAATTAAATCCTTAACCGGAAATAAATTTTGCAATTTAATACTTGTTTTATGACAATAAAATAATCGGTTATATTCAATTGATGTTGAAATGTTTAAAACAACTGATTTTATGGTTACGCAAAATCATATAGTACAAATACAAGGCAATCTGTTATGAAATGTTTGGATATTACTGTATATCATTTTACTTTCGAATTAATCAACATGTACAATACTCGAATTATTGAGTTTATTTACCCTACAAAAACTTAATTACGAATTAAACCACCAGAATTTTTTTAAATATAGATTTAAATTACACTAACGTAATATACATATTATGTTTACAAAATTATTATTACATTTTTTGTCATCAGTCTCTCGACTAGTTTGATGCAGTTCTCCAAGCTGTTCTATTTTGCGCAAGTCGTTTCATATCTACATACCAGTAACACCCTACATCGTTTGTAATTTGCTTTATATATTCTAACCTTTGCCTCCCCCTACAATTCGCTCCCTCAATATTACCCTCCATTATTGATGGACCAATACCTGGATGTCTTACGATATGCGCCACTAGCCTATCCCTTCTTCTGGTAAGATGCTTCCATATACTTCTTTTTTCATCCACTCGCCTAAGAACATCTAAATTACTTATAGTGTCCACCCACATAATCTTTAACTTTTCCTATAACACCACATTTCAAAAGCTTCTATCCTCTTCCTTTCTACAGCCCCTATCACCCACATTTCACTCTCGTATAAAGCTACACTCCAAACATAGTGTTTTAAAAAATTTCTCTTAATCTGTAAATCAATGTTTGTAGTCAGTAAGCTGTTTTTCATTTCAAAGGTTTTTCTAGCTTGAGCAATTTATTTTAGATATCACTTGTGCTTCTACCATCCTTTGTTATTTTTACTCCCTACGAAGCAGAATTCCCCAACTTCCTGTACGTTTTCGTTGCCTACTTTTAAATTTCCTATCTCTTCTAAACCACTCTCGCTACTGCACAACACTTTCGTTTTGTTCTTATTAATTTTCATGAAGTAAACCTTTCTCATGATTTCATCCATTCCATTTAAGATAACCCTAGTTCTTTCTTTGTCTCGGCTAATACTACTATATCATCGGAGAATCTTAGCATTTTTATTGTTTCTCCTTGAATTTTTATTCCTGCGTCAAATTTTTTCTTCACTTCATTTATTGCCTCTTCTATATACAAGTTAAAAAGTAGTGTTGACAATGAACATCCTTATCATACACCTTTTCTTACAGCAGCCTCTTTTTCGTACCCCTCAATTCTTAAAACAGCCTTTATTATTTATTACCTTATTAACTTATAAAAATGGAAAAAATATAAGTTAGACACTACTGAGGGTTATGGGAATGGAACGATGGATTTTGGTTTTTAATAATCTTTAGACTCTAGCTAGGAATCGAACGCGGGACCTCCACTTATACAACTTTAAAAGAAAAATAGTAATTATTATACAGTGTTTCTTCACAAGTAAAATTATTCTCCGTAAAACAGTTTACACCTTAAATAATAATAATAATAATAATAATAATAATAATAATAATAATAATAATAATAATAATAATAATAATAAAAAAAATAGAAAATATTATAGTTTGGTTAGTTTATTTTCTCTTTAGTAATATAACATTTAGAGTTATTTAAAATTATTAATACTTAAAGCAATTAATTAATTTACAGGATAGAAATAGGACTGACTACGCTAGTTATATAAGGCAAGGAACTTAGCGAAAACTTGGACCACAACAAGTAAACATCATACCAAAACTAATTAACTGCAAATTAATACTTTATGTAAAGTGTGTTTATCTTTAAAAGTCAACTTGTTAATTGTCCATTAAACATTTTACCCTTTAAGTAACACAACGAATAAAGAATCATTATAAAATTAAACTATACAAAACATTTACAGCCTATATTATTACAACACATCCAAACCAAATTCAGATAACTCATAACAAACTTTTAAGGGCTTTCATGAAGAGCAAAAACAGAATAATGAGTGAACAGAAGAAAGGAGAAAACCTACAGTGAACGAACGCTGAGAATGTGGGCTGCAAAAAGAGCTTAAAAAACGTTTAAATTCACCTCACGTGGTCTAAAATTTTCTGTATACGGAAAAAACAATTCATCCAAACATTTTGAACATTTATTCGACTTGTAAGCACAGATTTTTTGAACAAAAACAATTTTTGATGGAAATTAGATTTCTTTGCGTAGTTAGTAGGCCATCCAGAGATAAATATAAATTACATAATTTACAATTTTAGTAAGCTAATCGTAAAAGAACATAATTTTATGTTGCATGTGCGAATGATTATACATCAATGAATTCATGTGCAAAGAAATGTATATTTACGAACATATTTTCCTTGTTCTTATTGTAGGTTTGGAACGAAAGGATTACTTTCACTATGAAACTACATTGAGTAGCAGCCTATCCGTAAGCCTACAAGAAACACATCGTGGATTATTACAGTAAATTGCCACTTAACGATAAAGAGATAGCAAGTGCTAAAAAATATGTTAAAAGCCAACATGAATGAGTTTCTTTGTTTAGTATTTTCTTTGGTTGTACATCAATGTAATTCTTCAGAAAAAGAACAATTAATTGATCGTTAACAATGGTATAAAACTTTCCCATATTTTTCTATTCTCAAACTAAAAGTGAAATTTTGGGAAGAATATTATTTATGTTTATTTTTTGACATGTACTATTCTGAGGATTGTATAAGTTATTAAAAATTATTTAAAAACCGTGTATTCGTTTACTGTTTTAGAAAATACAGTTTCTTTTTTAATCGTAGTACATAATTTATTATCTGTATATTTGAAAGATTTAGGGCATTTTTGCTCAGTTTGGTCTCAACTACGACTGGAATGATTTAAGTCAGTCTTATTGTAAAAAGTCTTATTGAAACGTTGAGATTTTCTATTATTTAACATTATTATTTTCAAATTTCCAATTAAAGCAGGGAATAGAAAATGGGAATTTTTTCTTTATAATCAAATATTTTTTGAAGATTTATCGAACTGATTTCGTGATAAATCATTTTTGTGGCTTCTATAAATACTAACATTTTGCGGCTTTTTTCGTTTAGGGTGAAATTATACAAATTAAAAAAAATAGAAAGTGCAGCTGTGAGAGGACCCATTCGGATATTTCGAATTTTCACGTACTTTCAAGCGTAGAGTACGAAAATGTTCGTATCATGTTGGTATTTGCCATATAAAAGGCGTTCAAAAAATTTCAAGCCTAATATAAATATAAGTAATACGTGTAATATAAATAGTTTATTCAGGGGTACACTATCGGTTCGTCCAATAAGCAGAGATAATAAGCAGAGCAGTGACACGGATCATTCATTCCGTTTCTTGTTCAATAGAAATTCATACCGGAACAAAGGAAAGTATTGGAAGAGTCGTAGAGTAAAGCAAGCGTACAAGGCAAAAACACTGGAATTATCAGAAAGAAAAGATGATTACAGCCGTGTTGATGGACTTCTGAGGAAGAACTTATCGGATTTCCAGGTTGAACCACGTGAGGAATAAAGCAACCTAGGAAAAAAGTAGGAAGGCCAACCAGTGTGTTAGGTGAAATAGAAAAGAAGATATTTTCGTGGTACGGTCATTTTTGCGTCGGATAAATGAAGACAGGTGGCCCAGCAGAGTTTGAACCTGGATCTTAAAGGAGATATGGAAAAGAGGACGCCGAGCAAAGCAGTGTATGAATATTGAAAAAATATTGGAGGCGATTACGAGTAAAAGCCTGTAGGAAGGTTGGTTTGGTATGCAAAAAAAAAACTATAATAGCTGTACAGTGTTGAAAACAAATCATTATTCTCATTAAGTCTAAGAATTTTCCGAAAAAAATTAGTATTTTAAATAAAAATAAAGCTAAAAATCAAAATTTCTGGTACTATAATATCTGGCAATATCACACAAAATAAACTAAAATTTTTTATTAAATCTTCATAAATTTACAAGTTTTATTTATATCTTTCTTTATACGGTTAACAAAAGAAAAGAAACTAAGAGGAGTCTTTTATTAAATTTTAACAACCGATTTAAAAATGTATGTTTAGTCAGTTGAATAAATATTTATAATATTAATAGAAAACTCGTTTATAAAATGTTTCAAATATAATAATTTTTAATTTTTTCACCTCACATTAATGTTCGTTATTGTATTTTTAATACAATTTAGATTTGTTTAGTAATATGAATAGAAACTTTTATGTGTTCTTGTTATAGATAATCATAAACTTCGAATTAGAAGTTCCGAAAGTAAAATATTTTTTCTGAAGTATTATTTCTTTTCTTTAAAATATTAAACAAATCATTTTGCTGTGTGGTTAAGACAAAGGTAAAACGGTCGCATTTGTGGCTCAGTCGGTATTGTTCTGACTTTTTTGACGAAGGATTTTGTTTTGATATTTGAAGTAGTCTTTTAATACATCAAAAATAAAAACTTACATTGTATGTTTTGAAATTAATGTAGTCGCTGATGAATTTAGCTGTTGATACGATTGGTGCAACTCTACTCCAACCAGACAATTTTGATAATCTAATTATTTTCCTACTTTATATGGAAGGCCTATGTTTAACACTGGATGATGAAGGTAACATGAATCGAAAACTGTTAAACTCAAAATTCGGAACATAACGCATGGAAAAAATTGACTTTGCTAATATGCATTGACAGACTATTATGAGCCCATAACAGGCAGGAGGAATGTTAAAGTATTTGCATTCGATCTGCTAGTTCCAGGGTTCCAAAAAATAGTTCTGTTTCTTATCCCGTAGTTAGCCAATTATATAACTGAACTATTTAAGAACAGACGAGGTGTAAAAGACACTAGTCAGAGTTATTTCCTCTGAGAGTAATGAATTTCACTATAGCCAGAATCTGTGGTGAATGAAGTGAAGGTGTCATTTGCAGGGTGGAAAGTAGATGATTTTCAGAGGGCCATACATACTGATAAACATACTTTTCCTCTCAGTGAGGAAGGTCATGGTAAAGCACCTCACTCCTATAGTAAAGCCTATATAGTAAAGCCTCTAGAACAGTGATTTTCAACCGGGGGGGGGGGGAGTCGTGTTGATATTATAGGGGGGGGGGGAGGCGCGAAACAATAATGAAATCATTTAATCATTTTATGAGAAAAAAATCACTTAACATAAAAGCAGCAGTCGCATGCTTCGGATTCTAGACTCAACTGAAGTTGTGCGATCGCCAACGCCTTCTAAATACTAGTAAGAGCACGATTTGTAAAAACATTCTCTCACAGTGAGTATTATAGAAGGAGATTAAATTACAAAAAGCATTTACAGATCAATTTGGAAGTTGGACTTGCATGTTCATACACGACACTACTCTAAAAATATAAACGCAGCAATATAAAATAATAGCAATAGTAGTATTCTATTGTTTTACTGTCTTTATTTTCTTTAAAGATATAAAATTAGTGCAGTTAAATTATATAATATTAAAAAACATTTTACATTTATAATTACAGTCAAAATTCAATTATTAATAAGGCTTACTATTATTATCGGAGGGAGGGGTTCGCGAAATATTAATTTTATTTATTTTTACTATTTGGAGATCGCGGAGCAAAAAAATTCGAGAATCACTGCTCTAGAGGTTCAAACCACCCTTTCGGCTGATGACCTAAGTAACAGCAGTCTATAACAACTAGTCGTGAAAAATCTTTTTAGTAGTTCTAGTTTTGTGGATAAACATGAACAAAAACCATCTATAAAAATGAAAACTATTATCCTGGTTTACAGTCGCTCTTGACTCGAGTGATACCTATTAAAACTTATCAAATTTATTAATATTAATGTCAGAATAACAATATTAATCATTATAATCTTAAATTAATTAATAAACCAATTAAAAATAAAATATTTATACTCAAGATACACGACTTGAATAAATATTTATTGTTATTATATTAAAGTGAAAAGTTTTGTTAAGTATTAGGTCTACTTCCGCCAAGTCCTTTTAATTTTTATTGCAATTGTATACTGTATTGATGAGTTACATCAAGGTTATCGGTGTATATAATATTCATCTAGGTTAAGTTCTATCGGAGTACTTTGACCTAATAAATAATTAAGTAGTAACTAGAATAGAGAATTACACAACACACATTGTTTTCACCTCTGTTATCTCTTTTTTCAGCGATGCATTATTAATTAAAAATATCTTATGTGAAATGCTCACACGACTTCCTCTTGCCAACGGAAATAATGAACGATATCACCTATGCCTAATCATGAGTAAACAAAGTAAAACGAAAAATCTGGTGTGAAACACTCACACGACTTTATCTTGCCATTGCAAATAATGAACAATATAATCGAATATTAGTAACAAAACATTATAAATAAACAAAAATTAATCTCAAAAAACATAACCTCATTTTCATCATGAGTGAATGATGCAAAATGAGAAACAACCTCGGTTTGGCTTAATAATACGAAAAATCACTCTTTCACGCTAAACTAGGCTCTGTAGAGAAAAGTGCTTAAAATAAAAGTTGTAAATCTTTTAATTTTCTATATATTTCATTATGTAGGTCTACACTTTTGTTATAAAATGCATACTAAGGCCGAAATCTCTAAACATTCATTTTTTGTGCAGATATTCATAAAAAACAGAAAATCACTAATTACCGCTAAACTAAGCGTTATACAAAAAAATGTATGAAAATTTGTAGATTTTTAAACTGCCTACAACTTTTATTATATACAATTTTGCCCTAAAATGCATTTTAAGGCCGCAATCTTAAAAAAAACAATTTTGTTACGAGAAAACAGCCTCCACAAGAATTTTAGCAGATATGGCACCTATTCTTTCTTGTAGAGCATAAAAAATGTAGTAAATGAGGCGATTTTTAAAAAAATCGTAGGAGCCGTTTTTAAATAAATCGCAAAAAGTGAAAAATGACAGAAATAAGGAGGAGCCAATAAAAAAAATCACTAAGTCCACTTTTTAGTAAAATGAGATTTTTAGTTGTATGTATGCAGGACATTGAGATTTAATAGATGGTAATGTTAGTTTCAAGAAAAAAAATCACTAAATACCTTATTTTTTACTATTTTTTATTTGACCAGTTTGGCAGTTTCAATCAAAGAAATATCTAAGTCCAAGAAATCACTTAGTCCAATGTGTTCAAAGCAAAAAACCACTATGTCCATCAGTTCATTGTTTAAAAATTACTAAGTCACATGTTATAAAATCAGCTGTTCCTGATGAACTATGGTTGTACTGTTTGTGTTTAGTGAAAAGTAATTGGTTTTAAAGTTGTTTGTAAAGAATTAAGTGGTATTTCAAACAAATAAAATAATATAAATTCAATAAATTAATTATTACTGAATAATGGAATTCTTAAGAAATGATTTAGACATAGGTAAGTTTTACTTTTCTGTCATGTTTTTCAATCATGCAGTTGAGGTTATAAATTGTGGCATTTTCTTACTCCAACTTAATATTTATAGATAACTTATGACGATTTTATAAACTGGTAGATACCCAACAATTTCAACATATTTTATAATAGATGTGTCTTTTTCCTAAAAATTAATTTTCACAATGTTAAAACCAGTTACCACAACATAACCTCAATTTCACGAATTTGGTTTTATTTTTATGTATGAAAAGTTATGTTGATTATAAGTAGGTGTATTTAGAAGATACCCAACAATTTCAACATGTCTTACAATAGATGTATCTCTTTTCCTAAAAATTAATTTTCATAATGTTAAAACCAGTTACCACAACATAACCTCAATTTCATGAATTTGGTTTAATTTTTATGTATGAAAAATTTTGCTGATTATTAGTAGGTGAATTTAGATGTATTTCATTTGCCTTTGAAAAATAATTGCTTTGCAATATTTCAGCCAAGGCACTGTTAAACATCTGGCATTTCGATAAAAGTTCAGTCACCAAACTTTGTTAGCACTTGTAAAAGATTTTGTATGTTTTCATTGAACCAGAGCTGGGTAACTAGAGATTTTTGTTTACATTAATTTCAGAAACAGTGTTGCTGGATATGTTAGAAAATGAAGGAACTGATCAGACTGAATTTGTGATACCGGTCCATGATGACAGTACGTTAGTTAATCACTCTGTAGAACCTCTAGATTATAACCTTCAACACACTGATACTAATGTTGAAAATAATAGCTATCCTAATCCTGAGAAAACCTTAACAGAACTTACACCAGTTAAGCAGCAGTTGAGTAACTCCGTAACAGATAAGGACATAACTGAACTTGTAATTAATGTTAATGATAACAATACATGTAATCCAAGAGTGGAAAATGAAATAAAAGGGAAAAAGAGAAAGCGAAGGGAACATTTATGGAAACAAAACGTTAAAATTAAGGAGAATGTTAGTGGTAAATCACGTCAACAAAAACGCATACCAGATTGTCGCTGTAAATGTAGGAATAAAGTAAATAAAAGTGATCAGGATAGATTATTAAAGAAATTTAACTCAATGAGCACTCATACTGAACAAAATATATTTCTTCAGGGTTGTCTTGAACCATGTGAGCCAAAAAGACATCGTCCAAGAAAAAATGATGAAAAGACACCAGCACGACCTCGTCGGGTATTTAAGTATACAGTTTTGATCGGAAGCAAACAGAAGGTTAATGTTTGTTTATCAGCATTCACAGCCATTTTTGGAATTAAACGAGACAGACTGATAGCCAAAGTTCAACATCCCGAAAAACCTATCAGTGATGGTAGAGGTCGGCACGGGAATCAAATTCGTACATCAACTGCTTCATTAGAAGCAGTTCGTAAGTTCATTGCTTCTATTCCAACTCTTGAATCGCATTACTGTAGATCTGAATCTATTATAAAACGCTATTTAGATCCCAAATTAACGATTCGAGAACTACACACTGTATTCTGCCATGATAATTGTAATATTAATGTTTCGTATGAGATTTTTCGTAGAATTTTTAATGAAGATTTTAATTTGAGTTTCGGACTGCCTAAAAAAGATTTATGTAATGTGTGTACTAAATTTAGAGTAGAGATTGAGTCAACAACTGGGAAACAAAAGGACGATTTAATTTTACAAAGAGACCAACATCATGAATCAGCAGAGTACTTCTTTGAAAAAATGAAATCATATAAAACAAGCAATGAACTAAATAGTAAAACGTTGTCCATCTGTTTTGACTTTCAAAAAAATCTTCCTCTCCCAGTCACTAACACACAAAATGAATATTATAAACGTCAGTTGTGGCTATATAACTTTGGAATACAAAACATTCAAACAAAAAGTGTTCATATGTATGTTTATGCTGAGCATTTTGCTACTAAAGGGCCAGATGAAGTAATTACTTGTCTTGATCATTTTATAGAGCAGAACAAAACAGAAGAGATGACAGAACTAGTTATTTTTTGTGATAATTGTTACTCCCAAAACAAAAATAGGTTTCTGTTTGCATATTTAGATCAGCTATGTGTTAAAATGATTTTTAAAAAAGTAGAAGTAATTTATCCAGTACCAGGACATAGTATGATGCCCATAGATTCTAACTTTGGGGCTATAGAAAAAATGAGGGTAAAATATGAAAAGGTTTATTGTCCAGAAGTTTATATTGACATGATTAGAAATAGCAGGAAAACTGATCCTTTCAATGTTGTGTTTTTAGAACACAGCTTGCGATCACCGAACTCAATAAGTGCAGAACCTGTTATAAGAGTGAAAAATTATAAAGATTATTTTGATGCTTTTACTAAGAGTATTCCAAAGATATCTAAAACCCGGCATGTGACGTTTGCTTGCAGAATGAAGCCAAAAATGTATATAGCAGGTACTTGGGAAAACTTTGTAATTTATAAGTACGCTACAAGTAAAAATAATATTACAGAAGAACCACTTCACAAATTCTTTAACAGTTCATACCTTCCAATAAAAAAACAGAAGTACAATGACATTCAGCACCTGTTATCATATATTCCTTCTTCATACCACCAATTTTACAAACATTTAAGGCCAACAGATGATGAGAATGAAGCTATTGAGGAAGTAGAATAACAATTTTAAAAATCTCTTTTTAACTTTTTTTGTATTTGTATAAAAAAAAATATTTGTATAAAAAAATAACCACATTTTGTAGTAATGTATCTCACATTTTTGACTTTTTAATTAAATGATATTTTTCACTTTAACCAATGTGTGTTTAAAAAATCCCTAAGTCCTTGTTTCCTATAAAAAAATTACTAAGTCCAGTGATTATTTTTTACAATTGCTAACAAAATATCAGTTAAAATGTTATGATACCTATATGCCATGAAAATTTAAACATAAATTTATACACAGATATTTTTTTGTTTCAATTCCAATTGTTTTACAGATTTTGTAAGGTTTTTAAAGTTTGTTTTTGCTCTACTGAAAAACTAGCAAAATGGACTTAGTGATTTCTTTTACTGGGCTCTCCTACTACTTCTGGTTGACCGATTTCGATGAAAATGTTCGTGTCGGATCCGGTAGTAGTATCTAACTTAAGTTTCAAGTTTCAAGTTCGTACGATGTTCCGGTCTTGAGATATTTTGTTCACACACACACGCGCGCACACACACACACACACACACACCGGACCAACCGCTAAAAACATGTTTTCTGGGTTCAGGGGGACTGAAAACGTGTATATCCGGTGAAAACTCTTTATCGAAAAATCGACATGATAACAATACTTTCCTTCCTATATATTCATAAAGGCAAGAGAAAGTAAAAATATAACATAATATTAATCATGAGTGACTGATACAAAATGAAAATAATTAACCTCTATAGGACTTAAAAATACGGAAAATCACTAATTGACACTAAACTAGGCTCTAAAGAAAAAAGTACTAGAAATAAAACTTTTAGATTTTATCAGTTTGTCTCAAATTTATCAGTTTAGTAAGACTAGATTAGTTTGGAAAAAATCTTACAAAATTTGTGGCACTAAACTCCTGAACACGAATTGACCGTGGAGTCTTTATATAAGCAGTCGATTACAGTAGACAAATAAATGAACTACACGCTATCATTTTTGAAAATGCAGTTCTATAATATTTCACAAAAATAACCAAATAAGGTAATAGGAAAAGAGTATTAATATCTAGTACAATTTTTGTTTGAACTTGTAAATACGAAAATCTTCCGTCCCGTTTCTGGAAAGTACATCCAAGATTATGCTCTTGGATTATGAACTTAATAAATTTCGTTCATATTATCGATTGTACTACTATGTTTGTTATGCCCATAGAAGGCAGGTGGAGTGTTAAATTAATTGCACTCAATCTGTTGATTTCAGGGCTACAAAAAATAGTTCTGTTTCTTATCTTTTAGTCAGCCAGTTATACGACTGAACTATTTTAGAACAGTGAAGAGGTAGAGGTGTAAAAGACACTGTATTCTATCCCATGAAACCGTGCAGCATATCAAAACACAAATGTATTAAAATTGTGATTGAACTTGGCGCGATCCATTCGAGTTACAAAAAATTTTGTTTGCTTATCAGCTATAATTTGCTATGTAGGCCTACTAATTGAAACATACTAAATACAAAATACGACAAAACCAGAAGAACAATTCATACAGTAGGCCTATTATAAAACATCCGGTCTGTCGCCGGTTGTTTTTACTGAAGGCATTGGTAGAGTGACACGACTTTTAACCCGTTTTTACTGACTTTTAACCCGTAGTCTGTTTATATCTGCTGCACGGTTCTGTGGGATATAAATCAGAGTCAGAGTAATTTCCTCTGAGTAATGAATTTTACGATACAGACCCTGTGGTGAATGAAGTGAAGGTGTCATTTGCAAGGTGGAAAGTGGGTGCTTTCAGGAGGGTCTGGCATGTTGATAAGCATACTTTTTCAACTCAGTAAGGAACGCAATAGTAAACCACTTCGCTCATACCTGTACTTAGTAAAACCTTTAAAGGTTCAAACCAGCCTTTCAGATGTTGACATAAACAAGATATATTTGTTACAAGATAAAAATCGATCGTTTACGATGTTATATAGTACTGATTTATGAAGATCAATTTCATTTATCTGTTGTTGTTTAGGTCAACAGCCGAAAGGCTGGTTTGAACCTCTAGAGATTTTACTAAGTAAAACGAGGAGTGAGGTGGTTTACCATTGCCTTCCTTACTGAGTGGAAAAGTACGCTTATCAGCATGCCGGGCCCTCTGAAAAGCACATATTTTCCACTCTGCAAATGACAACTTCACTTCATTCACCACAGGGTCTGGCTGTATAGTGAAATTCATTACTTTCAGAGAAGATAACTCTGACTAGTGTCTTTTACACCTCTACCTCTTCTGTTCTTAAACGATTCAGTCATTTAATTGGCTGACCATGTGATAAGAAACAGAACTATTTATTTTAGCCCTGCAACGAACAGATTGAGTGTAAATAATTTGACACTCCACCTGTCTGTTATGGGCAGTTCATTTATCTATTTTAATACAAAAAAAAATAATCGATTTAACGTATTGAAAAATTTATGCACGTAAGAGAGGTTAGACTATAGTCAATCGTAAACGCTAAGTCAGAGGAAATAAAAATAACAGTACATGTATTTGGCCGAAGGAAATTAAAGGCAATAAAAATGAAGCTTGATAATAATGATCAGTAAAAAATAAGATTCTTTGTTGTCAAGACTTTTGTTACCGACTCCCTAGAGTGTAAAACATTGTTTAGCAGACGCCGAGGTGAATAGCACGTACAGCCTATTCATTTTTGAATCTGTTAAATTGACTAAGTGGGTCACAGTCAAGGCAGATATCTAGGACGTTCATTATTTTGCATGTCATCTTTTATAACAAATATAAATAATTAAAGTAATCATAAATAAAATGAAAGAACCAGTGTTCATAATTCATTAGAACAATATAAAAATTATTACCATTCAGATAAAAATAAGGTAATAGGAAAAGAATAACGTTTGAGTAAATCGTAAAGGCATTTATTTGTTATTTTATTTCATTTATTTGTTCTACTTTTCATGAACAATGATTTTTAGTAGACTCATGAATTGTTTTTTTAACAATAGGTTAATGGGATTTTAATACAAGTACATTATTAATTTTAGATCAAACGAATCTTTATAAGGTAGGCTGCTAAAAGAATTATTAAAATAATTCTTATTTTAATAACGTTACTATTAAATTTTGAATTCCTACCGCTCAAAAATATCTGTCAATCATTTTTCATTCATATGGTCACGGATTTTGCGGTCAATGTACGATATAAATGTGGGACATTTTTATCCCACATTATAATATAAAAAGTAATTTACATTCTGCAAGAATGCTATCGTATTGAAATTATAATTCATATGTTAGTCATGGTTTTTGTGAAATTTGTTTCTCTGTATGGTGTTGTCACATCGAAACTTAAATACGTTTTTCTTTCTTGTCATCGATCAAGAGAGATAACTTACATCTTGAAAATTAAAAATATAAAATGGCCATAAAAATAAAACATGTGGCTAAGTTAGTATGTGCTCGACGAAAATCCGAAGGCTCTACCTTCGATTCTCGGTTAAAGTATGAAAGTGTTAACAAGTTGAATAAATTCATAGTTATTACAGAACTAGATAGTCGTAGCTATACTTATTAAATTTTTTTTGGTTATTTAAAATCGTATTAACAGCTTGGTCATTAGCGACTACGGTGGGTTAAGAAAGTGTAACAGTGGGTTTTGGCACGTAATAATTTTCAGACCCTAGCCGGGAACCGAACCCGGGACCTCCGCTTGACCGCTAGCGCGCTAACCACTACACCACGGAGGTGGCCTACATATTTACTTAAAGTAATTTAAAGTGTTTAGATTTGATATCACTGAATTATCTCTTCTCCCTTGCTGTCTTGGGTTGTAAAGCATAAGATCTTGAGTTCGATTCCAGGTTATATTGTAAAAATCTGAAAATTATAACTAATTAAAACCCACCGATTCAGTATTGCAACTATATAAGTTACATAGTAGTCGCTAATATCCAAAAAAGTTGATGCAACTTTAAAAAAAATTAAAATGAAAAAACTGAAAAAAATAATCAAAAATTTAAAAAAATAGACACTGTTGATTTAATTTGGTTTAATTATTTTAATTTAATATTCCTTATTGATTGAATTATGTGTGGTGAATAAGAGGTAACTAGTTAGTACGTCATTAAAAATTTATGGAGGGTCTTAGACCAGCTTGCGAAAATATATTTTTTAAAATTACGTTTATATTTAAATATTGGGGGGGGGGTTACAATGAAATAACAATTTTGCATTTAACTTCTTTTTTCTACAAAAAATTAATTAAATGAAAGTTTTGATTTTCCTTTTGAAACCGTGTGATGTTTTTTTAGAGCAAACACATATGATCAGTCACAATAAAGTAGTTAGCTTAGATATAATTTACAATTACGTTGATAGTATACGAAAAACGGCAAATTTTATTGATAATTTACGATAAAAATTGTGAATTCGTAAATTTTTATAGCCCTTAACAGGTAGCTGGAGTGTTAAATTATTAGCACTCGATCTGCTAGTTCCAGGGCAGCAAAAATAGTTCTGTTTATTATCACATTGTCAGCCAATTATATGACTGAAGCATTTAAGAACAAAAGAAGTAGAATTGTAGAAGACACTAGTCAGAGGTATCTACTTTGAGAGTAATGAGTTTCATTATATATACAGTAAGACTCTGTAGTGAATAAAGTGAAGGTGTCATTTGGAGGGTGGAAAGTAGATGCTTTTCAGAGGGCTTGGTGTACTGATAAATATACTTTTCCACTGGGTAAGGAAGGTAATGCTAAATCACCTCACTTCTCATTTTACTTAGAAAAGCCTCAAGAGGTTCAAACCAGCCTTTCTTCAACAATACAAACCTGTATACCAACCGATTTTAAAACAGTGTCGAAAGATGGGTAGTACGCAACAAAATTGCCCAAGGAAAGTAATGGGTAAAGCCAAGTCTCGCGTTAGAAATGTCATCACGGGAGAGATTTCAACCAAGAACTGGACACATTACAGAACAGAGGGTTGAGATGGTATGACCACGTCACTCGGATGTATGATAAAAGGGTGCCAAAAGACTTTTGGGGGCATCCCGTAAGAAAAAAAGAAACAAAGGAAGGCCTAAATTTAACTGGCAAAAACTAATAAGAAAATAGGTTAGAAGAGAGTTAAGGACCTTCGGAAGGTGAAAAGAATGGATTTGGACAGTAGAGAGAGTTTAGAAGTTGGCTGGATACCTCGAAGCTGTAAGTAACGTAAAGTGAAGATAAAGAGGAAAATATATTTATGTACATTTGATTGAAAGACATGACGAAACTAGCACAATTGTTGCATAATTATTGTTTCTTGTCTATTAATAAATGACAATATTAAAGCATAACAATTTACTGC
The DNA here is from genome assembly GCA_035578175.1 of Catonia carolina. Classification (NCBI taxonomy): domain Eukaryota; kingdom Metazoa; phylum Arthropoda; class Insecta; order Hemiptera; family Achilidae; genus Catonia; species Catonia carolina. Next base: position 240,005,688 of record JAQMRL010000001.1, on the reverse strand, counting down.
CTTTTAATATGCTGGGACACGTTGGGTTAAGAGTATAAATAATAAAGTTACACGTTTAATTTTATTATAGTAGTAAAATCCGTGAACTTCAGGCTTAATTAATTGCTTTGATAATGAAATTATATTGTATTCATACACTATAACAATATAAACAAAACGAACTAGAATATAGTACAATTTGTAGTTTTGGCTCTTTATTTTTACTTTCTCTTGCCTATATGAATATTATAGGAAGGAAAGTATTGTTTTCATGTCGATTTTTCGAAATCGAGTTTTCACCGGATCTACACGTTTTCAGACCCCCTAAACCCAAAAAACAAGTTTTGAGCGATTGGTGTGTGTATGTGTGAACAGAATATCTCAGAAACTGAACATCGTACGAACTTGACTTAAGTAATATACTACTACCGGACCCGACACGAACATTTTCATTAAAATCGGTCAACCGGAAGTAGTAGTTTATTCGTGTAATTTTTCACTTTTTGCAATATTCTCAAAAACGGCTCCTACGATTTTTTTTTAAAAATCACCTCATTTACTAAATTTTTTATTCTCTACAAGATAAGGTAGGCGCAATTTCTCCTGAAATTCTTGGGAAGGTTGTTTTCTCGTAACAAAATTGTTTTTGTAAGATTGCGACTTTAATATGCATTTTAGCGCAAAAATGTATGTATAAGAAGTTGTAGAAAATTTAAAATTCTACAACTTTTAATTCAAACATTTTTTTGTATAACGCTTAGTTTAGCAGTAATTAGCGATTTTCTGTTTTTTCACGAAAATGTGTAAACAAATCGATGTTTTAAGATTTCAGCCTTAGTAGTCATTTTTCATTTTACGAAAAAAGTGGATATAATAAAATTTATAGGAAATTAAAAGATCTACACCTTTTATTTAAAGTATTTTTCTCTACAGAGCCTAGTTTACCGTGAGAGAGTGATTTACCGTATTTTTAAGCCAAACTGAGATCGATTTTCATTTTATGTTTTTTGAGGTTCGTTTTTTGTTTATTTCTAATGTTTTATTACTAATATTAGATTATATTGTTCATTATTTGCATGGCAAGAGCAAGTCGTGAGAGTTTTTTACATCAGATTTTTTCTATTAGAAAAGTATTTTTGAACACGAGGTTTGTGGTTTTAATTTTTATAATTTTTACCAAATGAAATATAATTTCATCTAAACGCATTATAAGTTCTAAAAAGCCGCTTTTAATTTGTATACAGTTTATTATCAATTAACCATGCTTTCTCAGTATGGTCGGCCTGAGTTTTTATAAAACTACACCTCATTTACATGTCATACATAACATCTTCATCTCATTGGGTAATATGGTTGCTTATTGTTCTAATGAACACATTACAACATTAACACAGTATATGTGTTAAAGTTGTAGCAAATTAAAAAGCACACATTTTTTTCAAACATTTGTTTCTACAACGCTTTGTTTAGCGTTAATTAGTGATTTCTATATTTTCTCATCAAAATCGGTAAAAAGCGGGATTTTTTAAGATTCTGGCCTTAGTTGACATTTTACAACAAAAGTACATAATCAAAATTATAGGAAATAAAAAATCATCAACTTTTATTACAATCATTTTTTCCTAAAGAATCTAGTTTTGCGGTTTTTAATGATTTTCCGTATTTTCAAGTCCTACAGGGTTTGATTTTCATTTAGCGGCATTCACTCATGATTAAAATTAAATTATGATATCCATTATACATTTTTTTCTTTATTTACATTGGTAAGAAAAAGTCGTGCGAGTGTTTCACATCAGATATTTTTTTTTAATTGAATTGTTTTTTTAAGAGCTTAAGATAGTTTATTGCACTAATCTTCAGAGAAGATTAAAGAAGTGTGGTAATAAAGATATAATTCTATGAATTAAAAATACTCGTATAATGATAAAAATTGTTACAATCATTTTAGTAACGGTACACGAAATTACAGACTAGAAATTTCTAGACTAATAAAAAGAAGCTATATAAAAGTGTCAATGCTGCATTAACTAAAACGTATTAGAAAATAGCTAGGATCAATATACGAGTATGTATTATTTTGCCAGAAGAAATGGCCTGTATAACATGTAATACTATTTACAATATATGAAACCATAGAACAGTTAAGTTATTGAATTTTTTTAAGTCTTTATACATACATACACATAGTGTAGGCTATACGATTCGAGAAAGAATATAACACAATAGTGATATTCACATAATAAAAACAGTTACAGTAGAATAGCATTTCTCTTAAAGCTACAGGGAGATTAAAAAGTAAGAATCAACTAATTTTAAAATACTGACTTTAAAAACGCTATAAATAGGGAGTTAAGTTTAAGAATATGTACAAGGAAATTTTATAGAATTTTCTGATTGAGTGTACCCACCGGGTTAGCCTAGTGGTAAAGTCTTCGCTGGGAGTCAGCTGCCAAACAGTGATATACAGAGACTAATCTTCCGTGGTTCAAATCCTAATTACTAACCGTACATAATTCCTAACAGAAGTTACTTTTATACAAACTTGAACACTAGACAGTGGTTATCGGTTTACTTCGATGGTCGGGTTTCAATTATTCATCCTTTCTCAGGAATGGTCTGCCTGAGTCTGTACATACCTACGAGGTGTGGCTATTAAATAACGAGACTGACGTTGTAAAAAAAATTAATTTTTATTTTATACATAATCACTATCACCTTCAATATACACTCCTTCTCTATCCCTACAACGCTCCATGCAAATTTTCCATTGCTGGAAACACTGCTGGAAGTCATCTTCTGTCAGCTCCTTCAGGACACATGCCGCTTTCTTTTTTACAGTTTCCACAGACTCAAATCTTGTCCCTTTTAATGCAGATTTCACCTTAGAGCAGTGTTTCCCAAACTTTTTTTCTCGCAGCACACTACAAGAAAAACGGCCAATAGCCGCGGCACACCTATTACTTTATGCCATTGATTAAGCTTAAGTACTTGATATAAACGTACTTATATCATACTTATACATACTTACTTATAGTCATCGGCTAGGCATTATTTTGTTGGACCGTTTAAATTTAATTTAATAATTTATTTTCCTTGAGTTCCGCGGCTCACTTGGCCGGCCTCGCGGCACACCAGTGTGCCGCGGCACACAGTTTGGAAATCTCTGCCTTAGAGAACAGGTAGAAGTCACATGGAGCAAGATCTGGCAAATAAGGTGGATGTTCTAACACTGAGATGCTGTACTTGGCTAGGAACCTATTGACAGACAACGCGGAATGAGCTGGCGCATTGTCTTGGTGGAGAACCCATGATTTGTCCTTCCACATTTCGGGACTTATTTCCTTACTCTTTGACGAAGTTTTGAAAGTACCTCAAGATAGTAATATTAATTAATTATTTGACCTTCAGGAACCCAGTGAACGTGTGACACAATCCCATGGATATCAGAAAAAAAATCAACATTGTTTTGAATTTTGACTTGCTTATTCAAGCTTTTTATGCTCTCGGTGAAGTTCGGCTCTTCCAGTGCATGGATTGGCGCTTCATTTCCAGATAATAAGTACAAAACCACGTTTCATCACAAGGTATTATCGTTTCCAAAATATTTGGGTCATTTTCAGACGCGTACAAAGTGTCAATACAAACATTTTTGAGCGGCACGTGTCCTGAAGGAACTGACAGAAGATAACTACCAGCACTGTTTCCAACCATGGAAAATTTGCATGTAGGGATAGAGAAGGAGTGTATATTGAAGGTGACAATAAGTGATTATGTATAAACTGAACATAAAATGTTTTACAACGTCAGTCTCGTTATTTAATAGCCACACCTCGTGTATCTCATTTACACGTCATACGTATCCTCATCTCAATAGGTCATGGGGTTGCTTTTTGTTCTAAATTGAACAGAGTTCAACGTACTAATTTAATCGTTTTAAGTGTTGTTGTTGGTGTTTAGGTCAACAGCCGAATTGGCTGGTTTGACCTCTAGACGAGGAGTGAGGTGGTTTACTACTGCCTTCCTCCCTGAGTTGAAAGAGTATGCTTATCAGCATGTCAGGCCCTCCGAAAAGCACTTACTTTCCAACCTGCAAATGACACCTTCACTTCATTCACCACAGGGTCTGGCTGTACAGTGAAATTCATTGCTCTCAGAGGAGGTAACTCTGACTAGTGTCTTTCACACCTCTACCTCTTCTTTTCTTAAATAGTTCAGTCATATAGTATTGGCTGACTAGATGATAAGAAACAGAACTATTTTTTGTAGCTCTGGAACCAACAGACCGAGTGCAATGAATTTAACACTCCACCTCCCCGTAATAGGCAGGTAAATAATTTTAACGTAAATGGTTAAAAGAAAGTACAGCTCTAATTCTCTGTTTTGAAGTCAATACAATAACAAATACAGTGGTGAAATTATGACAGTTTATCATTATAAGATGTTGATACGACTTTAAATAAACTAGAAAAATAAACTGTTAACTTATTTGAATCGTATTAAATGAAGAAGCCAAAGTTTAAATTCTTGAATAGATATTATGATTTTCAGGTTTTAAAGATATAGGCCGACTAAATTTTTTTTTTTAAATTCCCAATGTGTGTATGTTGCAATCTGTTCAATTTAGAAAAATAATCAACCCTATGACCCAATAAAATGAGAATGATAGTATATGACGTGTAATAAGGTGTAGTTTTGTACAGACTCAGGCCGAACATTCCTGAAAGATGATCGTTAATTGAATCCCAACCAAAGTACACCCGTAATCACTGTCTTCTATTCAAATCCGTATAAAAGTAACTGTCTTCTCTAGGAAATTTAAATTTATATTAAATTTAAATCCGTATAAAAGTAGCAAATTTAAATTTAATTTAATTTACTAGGAAGACTAAAGTGACTCAAATTTCAGAGTAACATAGAGTTCAATTGTTAAACCTTTATGTATGACTAATCCTTAATTATACAGAATAATATATTCTGAATTGACCTAAAATTCTAATTCAAAAATTTCTAATTTAAATATTATTTTCTATTAGATCTTTAGAAGAGTTTTTTAACAAAGAAGAATAAGAAAAAAATTTAAAAGAATAAGATAATAAAGAAGGTACTACGCACACCGGGCTCTCAGGAACAGAAACAATGACCCTGCTTTAGTCACAGGACCGAGTACAAAGTGCCATTTCTCTTATTATTTCACTACTTCCGGAATCGACTAAAGATAAAAAACGACCCGCTAACACCGCAATTAGTGCCACTTTCACAGATAATTTAAAAGTATAATAATTGTACATAAATATTTTCGTAGGTTTGATCTCATGGTTTCAAAATATTTTCAAAATTATGTTGTCAAACCAAAGTAAAAGCAGAGATATAGCAGACGTCCATGAATCACTAGAAGAAACTGGTAGGAGATAGAAACTTGACGGGTAAATACTAAACTAATAAAAAAATAGAACAAATTAATTAACTAATGAAGAAAAAGTTTAAATGTTAGGTCATTATTACATCTCAAACAAATATCAAGAAACCCAAAAGGAATATTGAAAATCCAATAACGTAGGAAGTCCCAACAACTACTCGGTTATGAGAAATTACATTGATAAACTAATATACAATGATGGGAAATATCCTAGTTAAGAATCGATCCAAGAATCTTCAGATAGAAATCGAAGTATTGACTGAGCCAGCGAATCGGTCTGCACACCATTCTGTTCTATTTTACTGATTTTCAATTTTAAGGCAAATTGCCTATTAAATTGAAAATGTAATTACAATTTAATTCTTTCTGTTTGATAAATATGTAGAATGGAAAAAAAGATATTTATTAAGTCTTTTTTGGGTATTGGTTAAAGAACCCAAAAACTAATAAAGTAGATTTTAGATTACATTATAACCTTACACTGCAGAGTATATCTTTAAAAATTTTAAAGTTAATCTGGTGTGAATACTTTTGAATCACATTATACAATAATCGTACAACGAAGTAGAAAAGAGTAGGCAGATAGATATCCAAATATATCTATCTTCTTTTATCTTTCTCCGCTCTAGGAGAGTAGAAAGTTTTGCATTGATGTTAAAAAGCGGTTTCCATTTTATTTCGTTGAATAACTGCTTTAACATCATTATTTTGTAACTCGGTTTACTATACATTTTAAATTTGTAATGAAGATACAGATAATGATGTATTTATTCCGTTATAGTTTCGAAATTTATAGTTCTTACACATAAGTGTAAAATAAACGACACTAAATAGTACTTGGATTTTTATAAAATTGTTGACTAATTTTTTTTAAAGTTGAAGGCTTATAAAAATTTACGTAATAATACTACATGGAATAACCAGTTACACGAATTTTTTTGCCATTCTTATAAATTGGCCTTTAATTTTTATTCGCATGAATTAAATTTAATATTTCAGTGTTATAAAATAAACTGAGATATTCTTACACGGCAGTGACATTTACATAATTATATTTGAAGGGATTTTTTAAGATATGTAAACTTTCTTCTCACTAAAATTTTAAATAGGCCTACTTAACAAAAATTATGAATAATATTTTTTGATGATTTAACGCAATGGCCATAAAGGAAATTCATTCGATTTTTATCTTGATAAAAAGTACTTTGAATTAAGGAAAAAACTTTATTAAACGGGATAAAATTTTGTGTAGTTAACAATGCGGAAGTTTACTTCAAAATAATCGGCGAATCAATTTCCTTAATAAAATATTGCTAAATCGTAAATGTATCCAAAGTTTAACATGTAGAAAAGAGTGTTCAATTCAAAACTTTTAAATTTTATGTTTATTTTTACTCAAAATAAATTCTGTCATTAAAATGTATTCTTTTAATATAATTTAAATAACTTATGTTATTGAAGACTGAATCCGGAAAAGTAAGATAAACATTATAAACAAATAGCACGAAATAAAACAAAACAAAATTAAGATTGATATCCTTTATATATCGTTGGATGTATAATTAAGTTTTGCATTATTATTAAGTTTTAAAAATTAATATAATTTGTTTACACGATGGTTAATAGTTTCTAACTGTTAAACAAATATTTTAAATGTATTTTAAAACTAAAATAACTTAGAGAAGATTTAAATTTCATCTTATTTTTAAGCGTCATGTTGGTCTGTAATAACAAGGATAGTGAAGTTTTTGGATTCGTAGAATTGGATTGCGTAGTAATTTTGAAAAAAAATTGTTGTTAGTTGAATTGTGCTACATTTAGAACGTAAGTAAATTTGAAATTGAATTGTAGTGTTCATATAATAAATGGAGGTTTTGAAATTCGACGGATGTAGAAACTTCGAAACGAGTATAATTTTGAAAAAAACTTTTCCCCGAAATCTATGTTGCAAGCTTAGGGAGAAACGAACATATTTAATAAGTTTCATTAGCTATTTACAGATAATTCAATTTTTCTAATACTTGGAAAGTAAGTAAAAAATATGTTATTTTGAGGATATAAAAATTTAAAAGCCTTTTCGAAAAAGGATGGAAAGTACAAGCCAATTTTGTAGTTAAGCACTGACGTGATACCTTTATCTTTTATAAAAAGTAAGAAACCCCACTTGCTTCAATTCATGAATACTTTATTTTTAAAAAATATATCATAAAATATCGTACCACTTAAGCAATTAAAAACAAATTAGTTACATCGATTTCGCTTTGGTTATTCGCTGATTACTAGATATGTTACTGTACGGAATCGGTGGATTTTAACTAGTAATCATTCCAAACTTCAGCCAGGAATCGAACGCAGGAGCTTCCGCTTTACAGTGCGCTGCGTGGTCTAGGGCTCTAACCACAGGGTCACGGAGAGGACATTTTTTTTCTTAATTTGTGTACGTTGCAATCTGTTCAATTTAGAACAATAAGCAACCCCATGACCCAATGAGTGAGGATGATGTGTATGACGTGTAAATGAGGTGTAGTCTTGTACAGACCCAGGCCGACCATTCCTAAGAGTGTATGGTTAATTAAACCCCAACCATCAAAGTACACCGGTAACCACTGTCTAGCATTCAAATCAGTATAAAAGTAACTACTTTTACTAGGATTTGAACCAGGAACCTTCGTCTCCGAAACTCAGCTGTTGAACAGCTGATTTTGGCGACTTTACCTCTAGAAACGGAGAGGACATTGTATTACTCTTTTTGCTATTTATTTAACGTCGCATCAACTGCAACGGCCATTGGCGACGTTGTTGGGGTATAACTGTTTACAGTGGAGGATGAAATTATTTTTTGTAACGGATGAAAATGCCGTGCCTGAGTGGGATTCAAACCTAAGACCGCATGTTGAGAGGCGAGCACGTTACCAATTACGCCAATGCGGCCGGCTGTATTACTTTTGTTTACTTTTGGTTTTATGCATTTTTACATTAATGCTTCCAAAGATGTAATTTTTGAAAAAAATATTTTAAACACAGTTTTTCAAGAACAACAAAAATGTGCTAAACTAAGTGTTGGTTGAGCAAATAATAAACACGAAAATAAAATTCTAACACATTTTTTTTATTGTAGGTGGGTTTGGCTTGAAATGCAACTGAAGCATAACTAATTTTTAAAGAACCGATGTAAATGCGGTCTTTTCAAAAATTTGAAAATTGCCGCTAATTAAAAAACACATAACATACCGAAATTGATTTTTTAATAAAGAAATTACATACCGAAATTAACTCACCAGGTTTGACTAGCGGTAAAGTCGTCGCCGTAAGTCAGCTGTTTAACATCTGATTTTCGAAGACGGAAGGTTCCGTGGTTAGATAAAGATAGTTATTTTTTTTATACTAGCCGGCCGCATAGGCATAATTGGTAACGTGCTCCCCTCTCATCATGCGGTCCTGGGTTCGAATCCCACTCAGGCACGGCATATTTTCATACGTTACAAAAAATCATTTCATCCTCATTACGCACAGTTACACCCCAACGTCGTCGCTAATGACCCTGCAGTTGATGCGACGTTAAATAAATAAATAAATAAATCTGGTGTGAAACACTCACACGGCTTTTTGTTGCCAATGCAAATAATGTACAATATAACCTAGCATTAGTAATAAAACATTAGAAATAAACAAAAAACTAACCTCAAAAAACATAATCATTTAATCATGAGTGAAAGACGCAAAATGAAAATTAACCTCAGTTTGGCTTAAAAATACGGAAAATCGCTCTTCACGCTAAACTAGGCTCTGTATAGAAAAATGCTCTAACAAAAATGCTCTACAAAAGTTGTAGATCTTTTAATTTCCTATAAATTTGATTATATTATACACTTTTGTCGTAAAATGCACACTAAGGCCGAAATCTTAAAAAATAGATTTTTCACAAGTTTTCGTGAGAAAAAAACAGAAAATCGCTAATTACCGCTAAACTAAGCGTTATACAAAAACTTTTTTAAATAAAAGTTGTAGAATTTTAAATTGTCTACAACTTTTATTACATATATATTTTTGCGCTAAAATGAAAAAGATGTAATTTTTGAAGACGGATTGGTACTAATATTTTCATTTGGTAGAGCAGCAATCTTAAAGAAACAATTTTTTTATGTGAAAACAGCCTCTTCAAGAATTTCAGCAGACATGACGCCTACCCTAACTTGTAAAGCATACAAAATTTAGTAAACGTGGCGATTTAAAAAAAAATCGTAGGACCAGTTTTTGAAAAAATCGCAAAAACGTGAAAATTTACACAAATAAACTACTACTTCCGGTTGACCGATTTTGATGAAAATGTTCGTGTCGGGTTTGCTAGTGGTATCTAACTTAAGTTTCAAGTTCGTACGATCAAGTTCTTGAGATATTTTGTTCAAACACAAACCAATCGCTAAAAACATGTTTTTTGGGTTCAGGGTTCTGAAAACGTGTAGATCCGGTGAAAACTCGATTTCGAGAAATCGACATGAAAACAATACTTTCCTTCCTATATATTCAGATAGGCAAGAGAAAGTAAAAAGAAAGAAATGAAAACACGTACGTTTGAGAGTTACCATTTGAATTGTGAGGGTAACGAGAATAAAGACGCGATAAATATCTTTTAAAAATTTTCTTAATAATTTCAAAATAATTTTTCACAATGTATAATAAATTCGCGACAAAATATGGGTCAAATATGTAGTAACGAATGAATGACTCAATTAATACACTGCGCACTTCGTTTCTACAGATAGTATTATCTCGGGTAAGTTCTGTAAGTAATAATTAAAATTAAAAATATAAATTTTATCTTAGAAAAAATAATAAATTATTATTAAGACATATAATTACTTTTCAGCTCATATTGTACGGTCTTATTTTATTAAAATTTATCATTTCCTTCTGTAATTGGACTAAAGTTATTTTAAATGTTTTCCCCGATACTGGAGAACACAGCAGTACTTACGACCAAATTTAAAAATGCCAGAATTTATAATAAATTTTTCTATAAGTTTCATAATATCGTCTGTTGTTTATAAGCGAACTAAAGATCACTAGTTCAAAATTTCCAATTACTTTTACTGCGGTAGTTAATAAACCACAGATTAGCCTAATGCAATATTAAAAACACGTTTAAATATTTAGTGGTTTTAAAATTTGCCTTCGTTCCTTTAAAATATTTGAAATTAATTATTTTAAGTTCTGTTATGAAATAAAATTTCTCTTGAAATTATTTTTAATTTTAAAATTTAATTTTTTGCTGAAATATCGAGTTATTTGATACCAGAAATAATAGAAAAAAACCAGAGGAAATTATTAATTTGATGTGCAATATTTCGTGAAACATCTATTAAACTAAGATAAGATTTTGTCTAATTTTAAAAGTTTTTTGTGGTTTGGGATTATTAAATATCAAAGTACAAATTAAAAGTAAATAAAAATTAAATTAAATGTCTGACATTGTTTACACATGGGTTTTGGGGTAATTGTACTTTCAAACAGCCTTGTGACGTAGTTCTTAGTCATAATAAATTATTTCAACACACTTATTCTTATCTCAAGGTCTGGAGTGAGATCACGTACTGCAATTTGATGCAAACGGTTCCATTCTTAATGCAATTTTATTACCTAAAATTACACCAGACGGCAATCAATGAGCGAGATAATATTTTAACTTTAAACATTTTTTCTAAAGAATATTTCAAGAAGTCAAAAATGTTTAATTTTAGGTAAACGTATGATACGAATAAATTACTCGTAAATAAAACTTATGAAATAGATCACAACTGTTTTAAACTGTAATTTTAGTTTTAATTTAAAGTCGCATCAACTGCTCTGGCAATTAGCGACTTGTTTTGGGTTTCACTTCAACGTCAGTAGTTTTTAACGCGAAATAATTTTCAAATCCTAGCCGGAAATCGGATTCGGGACCTTTCACTTCACAGTGTGTACACGAATCCACCTCTCAAATCACTCTCTAACCACTGGACAAAGAAGGCCGTCTTTTTTAACCTGTGTTCTTATGGCAAACTGTTTATTATTTTAAATATCCATCCAAATTGATCAGTGAGATTTTAAGCGATTTATCAATAATCTGGACAAGGACACATAATAGTTTTTGTTAACATGTAGCTATTCGATAATTGCCACATCCAATCGTTAACCAAACCAACGTTACTTAACAATACAAAGTGACTTTCTACTAGCTGACTTGTTAGTCTAGCCCGAATTTCACGTTAAAAATTTAACGTAAAAAATTCATTAACTGTTATTTTGGTGAATTTTAATGTTTACTAAAAAAAGCGGTGCTGTATATAACAGCACTAAACAAAAATAACAATATATTATATACTTTATCCTTTAAGGCCTTGTCAAACTAAACGCGGACTGTCCGCGTGGACGTCGCTCTTGTCCGCGCGGACCCTGTGTTAGGCATTGTTGCATCACCCTAGTCAATTAGACAGCGGCCTACGCCGCGTACCAATCTATTCCGCGGCGGACTGTTGGGAGGTTGTATTTTTTTACAGAGTCCGCGACGGACAGGATGGCCGATGAAGAGGAAAAATTAATTGAACTTGTTAGGTAGCACCCACATTTATAAATAATGTGCAGAATAATGATTACAAAAACTTGGTTAAGAAAGCACATTCATGGAGAGAAATAGCTGAAAACCTTCAACAGACCAGCAGTATTAAACACAAATTCTATTATTTTTTTGTTATTACAGTAGATATTTATAACAAAAAATTAGTTTTACGTTTCTACTGTCGACGTGATTAACAGCATAACTGTATATTGAAAGTGTATCAATCTATATTAGTCATTAACTTATTAATTATTAACATTATTCATTGACTTAAATAGTTAAAGTAATTAACAAATTGGTCTCGTACAGGGATGTCTGTTCATGGTAGTGACTTTGGAGTCGGTATAATTTTGTTATTTACAAACTGAAGATAGAAAGCGGAATTCTCGAAGATATTGCTATCATAATGCCGCCCATAACTACCTACAATGAAATTATAGTTGGGATAAACGAATGAAAAATCGGTCTTCGAAGGGATTCAATTCATTGCAAAGTCGGTGAAATTCGCCTACCTCCTCTCTTTTGCAATCAATTTTGTGCACCCATTTTCTCTTTCGTTTCGACTGACTCAAAGCGAACAAAAGAAGTAATTCTTCTTCGTCTGAGTAATTGCTAGACATTATAAATAATTCAAGTTTCAAAAATGAAAAAATAACATATCATAAATTCGCCACGACTCGTTCACGTTTTCTTTACAACTGTTCTGGTCCGTCCTGATTTGTCCGCGATAAGTGAGGCTCTCTCAGTCCGCAGCGGACTGCCCGCGCGGACAGTCCGCGTTCTGTTTGACAAGACCTTTAATGTGCGAAAAGTTAAAAGCATAATTCAACTTTCATTTTTAACCCTAATGTGTGTACTTTCCAATCTGTACAATTTAGAACAATAAACAACCTCTTGACTCATTGGGAAGAGAAACAAGCATGTAAATGACAAATATAAATGAGGTGTAGTCTTGTACAGACTCAGGCCGACCATTCTTGAAAAAGTATTAATTATTGAACCCAGCCATCAAAGTTCACCGGTAACTACTTTTACTAGGATTTGAATCACGAAACCTTCGTCTCCGTCATCTGTCAAACAGCTGACTCGCGGCGACGACTTTACCACTACATTAACCCGGTGGGTTGACTTTCATTTAAATACTATTCTTTCATTTTAGATCATGAATACTTAGTTTGAAAAACAGGCTACTTCAATGTATACAAATTTTGAGGATTCTTTGAGTACCTAAATATTAAATTAATAGAATCATCGTATTTCTTCAACCATCTGATTAAAAATTATTATGTGATTGATATTTTTAATAATTTCGTTTTTAAAAGAATAATTTAACTAATTTACGATAATATACGATAATATTAAAAGTTGTATGCTTTATTTACTATTTAGGCTACGAGATGTCTTGTTTTCCTCGAGGAAGAAAAAGAAGTAACTTACTATCGCGGTCTGTTTGTTTATTAGATGGAACTTTATGACCAATGAAGTGTCTTAAATCATTTTGAATCCTATTGCCTCAAATCCATAATTTTTCTATTTACAAATCAGTATTTGTACTATTGCCTATTTATACAAGCTTACGATGAAACTCATGTAAACCTTTTCTAGTAAACAGGATAAAATTATCGTGTTTATTTATTAAACATAATGAGGGCTTTGTAAATGTTTTAAAGAATATCTTATTAACCCACGAGAAAACTTAACTAATTACCCAAACATCAACTAAAAGACAAGATACTTTGTAAGTTTTTCGATTGACTAATTTAAAGTCGCATCAAAATCATCCGTATTAGCTTCTTTTTTTTGTATTAGGATTTGTAATGTCAATGTGAGTTTAGCCATATAAAAAGTAATAGAACCTGGCCGGGAATCGAACGCGGACCTGTGGGAACGTAGTCAAAGAACGCTGCTCACCGGCATCCGGCAATCAAATAAATTGATTTTTAAAACAAAATAGATTAAGTATCTATATTAGCTGATAATTTTATATAGACAAATTTTCAAAAATAATATATCACATTAAAATTAGCAAATATTTAGCTTAAAACTAATTATTTTTTTAAACAACAATTTGACTTACTTTAATTTTTTCGTAAGTTGTCGTTAATTCCAAATGATGCACAAATGGGTTTATTAAGTCGGCACCCGGTGATGGCTTTGTAATCGTGCTTTCATTTGATCCTAGTTTTGTACACATTTTGTTAAAATTTCTTGCAACACTTTACTGATTGGTTTTTATAAAATTTAAAAACTAACCAATAAATCGACAGAAGGAATAACTAAAAACAACAAAAATACGCGATAATTGTTTACTACATCCATCACGCACCGTATGATTGCAAACACTGAACAGATAGAAGAAGGTAATGTTCTAGTTTGAATTGAACTACGCGCGAATTGTTGACAGATCGCGCTGACGAAATGATACAAGTCTACCAACACTACTACGTCAAACAAAAACTATGTGGTGAATAAAGTTTGCGATACAATGATCACAATCAGAATCAAAGTATGAAAATTACTATTTAACTGTGCCTTTCAAATTATGCTCTTTAATAATTAGAATAAGTTTAAAACAAGAGTGAATTTAGTATTGTTATACTTTTTTTTGTTTAAATTGATAATTAAAAACAAATTGGTACTATAAAGAAGACTGTTTAAAAATACAAGAAACATTTTTGAAATATTAAACAATTGGTTGACAATAAGTAATTAAAAATTGTACTTAAATAACAAAACTTTATTCGATAAAAATTTTCAGTATAAATACCGTATCAAGTTGGCTACAGTTACGGTGTATCATATCAGTTTATTATTTTGTTTTCCATGTGCGAATTTGGTGTCTGTATAGGTTATGTGTTTTGTGCGTATATTTTGTCATCCTTGTTTGTGATTTGTGAATGTTTTGATCATTCTGTTACTTAAACGAATACAAAGAAATGGAGAAACTGAAAAAAGTGTTTAGAACATATTTCAGATACTTAAACGAACACGTAATAAGATGGAACTCGTTAATGTTAAGCTCAGAGAAACATCTTACAGTTGTTTCGAATTTATCAGATCAGTTGCAAGTTGTGTTAAGGTAGGTCTGTAATCCAAAAAAATCCATAAAACACGGTTGTACTGTACAAACACTTTGTAAATTTTAAACTTTGTGTTACGGTGACGAGTTCATCGTAAAAATTTCACCATGGATCAATTGGAAAAATATAAAGGTATAAAATTTAAGTCATGAGCCTAAATTTCCAGTAAATTTTTAATTTATAAAACTAGTACGAACTTTGGTACCCGAAATTTTTTGTCTTCTGTACTGTTGATAGTAATTTGAATCAATTTACTACTGCTAAGCACCGACTTGATTTTCGTAGATTGTTTAGCTATATGGTGAAAGGTTAGGTTCCAAAGATTACTTATAAATCTACTAAGAGGAGTATGAGTTTATACTTCAGTTATATTTTATAGTAATGTATTCGACATATTAGAGTAATGATTTCACAATTTGTGTCAGCGAATTCTAGTAATGGCAACTACAGTATAACAAACCTAACCTATATTACAGGTTTGATTTCAATAGATGTGTTATACTTTTACTATTATGTAATGAGCCAAATATCTTGTAAATTTACAACAAAGAATCTTCATAATCTAAAAAAAAATACCAAATCATGAATTAGAGTTATAGTATACTTTTTAAAATTATGTTTGTTACCATTTGTTTTAAGTAAAAAAATTTTGCTGAAGAATTTGAATTTTGTATTAGGCCTAACACATTCAGGTAGGTATCAATTAATAATATAAACATCTTTTGCCAGAATTGACTATGTTTTTTTTTTGGTTACCTTTTTGCTAAAGTTACTGTGATTTTGTTCGTACAACAGATTTTGACTAGACAGATTAAAACTGACCTAAAAAAAAGGAAAAAAATGATTATGACAACATTGATACAGATACAGAATCTCAGTTTAATGTGTCAAAATATTTCTAGTAATAATTTTTGAATTGTCATAAAAATTATTGGTCTGGCTTGGCCTTATTTGAAGTTCTATGTTTTAAGTTAAATTTTCTGAAAAAAAAAAATGTTTGTTTATATTTGTTTCAGAGCTGAATTACATAATCAGATGATACAGTTATTTCCTGATATTAAACAAAGACTATCTGCTAAATTATTTTCAATGCTAGAAGATGAAATATCACAACTTCAAAAAATACAGTAAGGATAATCTCTTTTTTTTGTAAAATTAAATTTTTTTACTTCATGGTGGTGGTGTATTTACTCTGTAATGTACAATAAGGGTACATCTGTAGTTCAGATTGGTCTGACCAGTTACATTTTTGCGAATTAAGTTTATTTTTTAACCTGAACATACAACACTTTGAAAGAACAGGTAGAGTATAACAGTTATACTCAGTTATGTGTAGGTATGTTGGTAGTTAGGTAGTTATGCAGGTATAACACCGGTAAAACTCGACGTCCAATACGAGTCGTACCCTTACATTTATATGTTCGCCCTCCCACCAGTACAAACTCTATCGAACCGATCGCATGCGACTCAGGTTGTCCAACATCTGCTCGACCAGTCATGTATAATCATGGCAGACGAAGCAGCCAACGTAGTCTTTGTGTGTGAAGTTGAAAAATATCCGTGTCTGTGCAATTTTAATTTGACAGAATATTCTAAGCGAGACATTTACCTTTCTTTTGGCATGCGATAACAAGACTTAAATTTGTTTTCATCGCAAGAGAGTTCCTGGGCACACAAATGCTCCTCTATTACGATTATTACTTGTATACCATGATATCCAACAGCTACGGTTTTTTACTGTTTTCTTTTTAAATAGTAATAAGCAAAGACTATGTCTTCTTCATCACTTGAAATTTTGCAAACTGCAGGTGGATTTGGAGAAATTTTTTTTTTGTTTTTTGTTTAACGTCCGACTGTTTTGCAAATTGCTGCTAATGCAGACGGTGAAGGATGAAATGAATTTTTTGTAACGTATGAAAAGGTTGAACAGTTGCGTTGAGGTCGAGTCTCCTCGATGTGCGAATATGCACGACGTGAGTCGTTTTTCGGTTGAGTAATTTTAATCGCGTCGAGGTCGAGTTTCACGAGTGCGAGAGCGGCCTAACAGTTATGTAGTGTAAAACTCTTAGATATTATTTTTAAAGTGGTCTTGGTGAGGGTTTATTGTCATTAGAAAGTGACAAATTTAGTTTATTAAATGGTTTAAGATAAAATATCTAAAATGTATGCTGATTAGTTTATTATTATATGCTTCCTTAAAGGTCTACTTTAATATTAAGTACATGATTTAAAGAAGTTTTTTCGTACAACCATTATGTACTAAAAGTACAGATGTGTTATCTATCACATGTTGCATTATAGAAGTTGTTTTTATGTGATATTGTGATTATAAAGGTTTGAATTTTTGTTTCAGAGAAAGTTTAAATAATTATAATCGGGATTTACGGATTCGTTTAATTCAGCTAGAACAGGCATATAAACAGTTTCCATCTGTTGAAGAACAAACTGATAAAATAACAAGTAGTCCTCTTAAGAGTGAGACACCTGAAAAAAAAGTTGACATTTTACAACAGAATATAAAGAATGATGATAACTTTGATCCATTTTGGCCTCAGTTTGGTGAATTATTTGATATGGCTGGTGATTCATGGAGATTTTATCATGATACGTATCCTTTTCTATTGTTTATTTAAAATTTGTTTTCACAGGTGCTTAATTATTTTCATCATATGAGGCTAGGTGAGAAATAACCAGACTTACGCTAATAAATATTATATTTTTTATTAGCTAGAATTTACATATCCCGTTCAATTTACCCTCCTCCTTGGTCTTTATAATGTTCGATGTGAATTGTCTACTGCATAAGACAATGATGCTGATTATTTCCAGTAATCGTCTTCATGACCTTAGTTTCTTTTTTTGCGACTACAACAGACTTAGATCTTGTTCTCTTAAAGGATGTCTTAATCTTAGGGAACAAAAAAGTCATGCAGGTTTAAAAGTCATAAAAGAGGGTGTAATGACTCAATCACCTACCATATTAAGAGAGTTATTAGTTATCATTTTGTTGTTCTGCCATCCTTATGAGCCAATTAAAATGTGGGAGCTATTTAAAAAAGATTTTTGCAAGGATATTCTGTACAGGGAACGATTACTAAAC
Organism: Catonia carolina; assembly: GCA_035578175.1. Taxonomy (NCBI): domain Eukaryota; kingdom Metazoa; phylum Arthropoda; class Insecta; order Hemiptera; family Achilidae; genus Catonia; species Catonia carolina. Next base: position 239,987,518 of record JAQMRL010000001.1, on the reverse strand, counting down.
CACAATATTGATTTACCATTTTCTGATGAAATTTTTAATGAAGGCTTGAGAAATATTGAAGACAAAGTGATAGAGTCAAATTATAAGACCTTACAACATTTTTGTTTACCTTCACCTAACCATTTGAACAACAATATACGAGGGCGAATCAAATATAAACGGTAATTTTGCTGTTGACTGTACCAAACACGTTCGGACCAGATGTGGCGGTGAGCAGTTGTTGTTTTGTTTAATAGGAGTGGGGAGAACAGCTTACTTCGCAGCATTGTTGCGTTCTGCCGTCAGTACAGCCATGACCAAGCGAGAGGTACATCCATCTGTTGCGCAACGAATCGTTATAAAATTTTTAGCAAATGAACGTGTTAAGCCTTCGGAAATTTTTACTCGTTTGCGGGCACAGTTTGGGGACACTATTCTGTCTTAAGAATCGAGTGTATACGTGGGCCAGAGAATTTAGGGGTGGGCGAGAACGTGTTGAAAACAAAAGTCACCGTCGACGCCCAAGGTCAAGTCTCACAGATGACAACATTAGTGCCGTTCGAGAGCTTATTGAAGGTGATCGCCCGTTAACTGTTCAAGAAATCTCGTCAGAAATTGTTATCAGCTACGTGAGTGTTCAGTCTGCAATCACAGACCACCTCGGCTTCAGAAAGATTAGTGCTCGATGGGTTCCGAGGTTGCTGTCCGGAAATCAAAAACAGGTCAGGTCGGAGATCGCCGGGAGACTTCTGCATCGATTTCAAGAAGAAGGTGAAGATTTTTTGAGGCACATCGTCACATGTGATGAGACGTGGGTCCACCATTACACTCCCGAATCGAAAATGGCATGTAAGGAGTGGCGAAGGAAGGATGAAGGCTGCCCAGTGAAAGCCAAAACTCGTCTCTCAGCCGGAAAAGTTCTTGCAACAATTTTTTTTTGAATCAAGGGGAGTTCTACTCATTGATTTTCTTCACGATCAACGAACAGTGAATGCGGCTTACTACTGCCAGGTGCTACAGTCGGCAAAAACCAGTTACCGAAACAAAAGACGAGGTGTGCCCATTAGAGATGTCATCCTTCTCCATGACAACGCAAGACCTCACACCGCATTGTTGACAAGGGATAAATTGGAAGAAATGGGCTGGAAAACTCTCGAACACCCTCCTTACAGTCCAGACTTGTCCCCTTGTGACTACTTTTTGTTTGCGCCTCTGAAAGAATCACTCGGAGGAAAACGATTTGAAAGCAATGAAGATGTCGAGAAGCACGTGCACAATTGGTTGACAACTCTCCCTCAATCTTTTTATGAACAGGCAATATTCAAGCTTCCAAATCGGTGGCAGAAGTGTGTAGATAATGCAGGAGACTATATTGAAAAATGTTGAAGGCATAGTTTTTGTATAATATTATTCAATAAATATAATTTTAAAAATTACCGATTATATTTGATTCGCCCTCGTACATTCAACACTAAGATGAACGTTTGATATAAACCAAATAAATTCATATGTAAACGACAGTACGAGGTGGTACCCAGAAGTAACCGGTATAGCTTGCCGTGGACGGTGCTTGTGTAGTATGGATTTCTACTCCATTGGCGTGAATAGCGCAATATTCATTGCGAGTTCAGTCTTCATCTGCAGTGATTGTTTTTGCTAGGGCGGTTTTGTTCTTGTTTAGATTTTTATGATGGCAAGTTTATGTGAACAACATGCAGCTGTGAAATTTTGTTTTCTACTCGGTAAAAATGCTGCTGAAATTATTTTAATGTTGAAAACAGCTTACAAAGATGACGCTATGGGAAAAAACTCAAATGTACAAGTGGTTTGCAAGGTTTAAAAATGGCGACATGTCGATTGATGACAAACCTTGTTCTGGACGTCCATCAGCTGCCTGAATCGACGAAAATGTTGAAAAAATTCAAGAGCTTGTGCTCTCAGACTGTCGACAGACAATTTGGAAGTTTTAAGAAGATTGCGCAACAGTATTCGTCAAAAAATACCCGATTTGTGGCAGACAGGAGACTGGTTCTTCCACCGCGACAATGCACAGCCATCTCTGCATACACAGCCATCTCTGTTAAACAGTTTTTGACTAAAAATGGCATGGTTCTGCTGCCCCACGCACCTTACTCACATGACCTAGCTTCGTGCGACTTTTTCTTATTTCCACGCATAAAAAGGGACATGAATGAACACCGGTTTGAGAACATTTAAGAGCTCAAGAAAAAAACGAGGGAGGAGCTGTCACCTATTTCTAAAAGTGACTACATAAAATGTTTTGTGCAGTGGAAGCACCGGTGGGACAAATGTATTAGTTGTAATGGAGAGTATTTTGAAGGGGCAAAGGTTGTTTTGTAAAAAATTTGAAAATGAACAGCTTTTAAAAAATAATTCGGGTTTTTTTTGGGTACCCCTTCGTATAACTAAATTGATTCCTGAACAGCATCACACTTTCGATAAAATTATAGATGCGTAGTACAGAATAGAGGAAGGGTATTCTTCGTAGATGCATCAGGAGGTACAGGGAAAATATTTCTTACAAATTTGATTTTGGCTAAGTTAAAGAAATGGACAAAATTGGTATAGCTGTTGCTTCATCCTGCATTGCCGCAACTTTACTTTTGGATGGGAAAAATGCCCATTCAACTTTAATGTTCTGCTGACTGTCTCTACGATAAACAAAAATGGACCTGTTTGTATATTACTCCAAGATGTGTCACTAATCATGTGGGATGGTGCATAATGACCCATATAGATCACTTATTGAAGCCGTGAATCGTACACTTGAAGATTTGTGAAACTGTAATGCACTTGTAGGTGGCGTCACATTTGTGTTCACAGGTGATTTTCGCCTAACACTACCAGAAAATATGTGAGGATCGTGTGCCAACATTACTAAAGCATGTTTAAAATCTTCAGTATTATGGAGCTCTGTTCAAAAATTTCATTTGCGAACTAATATGAGAGCACAGTTAGGTAAGAGCAGTAGTGACTTTCCTATTTAATTATTGAATTTGGGTGATGGCAAACTTTCCAACATTGCACCAAACCATAACCCAGCAGTTGTTGAATTAGGTGACAAGTTAGGACACATTATACACGATGTTAATGAACTACAGTAAAATCTTGCTAATCCGAACTAATAAAAACCGTGACTTCGGATTACCGAAAAGTTTGGATTAGAGAATTTTTGTCTAAAAGGCTTTATTAATATTTAAAATGAGTAAATACAATTGTTTATGTTGGAATAAATTAATTCCATAATAATATACGTACAATAAACTGACCTTAGTTGTCGGAAAAAGTCACATTAAAAGAAATATGAATAGCCGTAAAAAAAATTGTAAATACAGTACATTCAGTAAATTAATTAAAACTTGTACAGTTTTTTATGTTGCAATAACCTAATTCAATAATAAAATACATACTTTTCACTAACCTTTATTTTTTCACAAAAAGTCACTTAATTTCTTCTGTTTCTTGGAAACCAGACTTTCTTCGCTTTACAGTACAACCTGCCACATCCGGACCTGTCACATCCGGACCTCCCCATATCCGGACGGTTCGCGGAACAAATTTTCAACTTTTGAGTAAGCAAACGCAAAGTATTTCTTCTGAACTGTGCGACATGCGAAAGAAGAAATGAACGGCGCCGCGCCTAGTTCTCTACGCATGGGTGTATTTCTAGCAGGGTATGTGACCTTGAGTTGACTCTCTCGACCGGTTTGACTTTCTCCCACCATTTCTATATGTCTCGACTGTCGGTCTTTGTTTCCTCTCAGTCTTTGTTTGCTCTTGAGCAGTGACAGTTGTTTGGCGTGAAATTTTTTAGTTCATACCTGCTTGACATTGTGATCGTTGTTTGTTCGTTGTTAATTTATTACATATTACAATACCGTTTAAAAAATTGTTACTATTTTGTTTTGTCATTCCATCGTTTTCGTGGTGATATGGCCGAGAAAAGGAAGAAAAATGTTGTAACAATGGAAGACAAGTTTCGTGCGTTGAAGAGGCTAGATGCTGGTGAAACCGCTAAGAAGATTGCTGTTGAGATGGGAGTAGGGACTAGCACTGTGAGTGACTGGAAAAAATCTAGAAACGAAATTGAAAAATGGTGCTCATCGCAGGCTTCAACAACTGGGATAAAGAAACTGAAAATGATGAAAAAAGCCCCTAACAACCATATCAATGAGTGTTTGTATCTTTGGTTCACCCAAAGGAGGGAGCAGGGATTACCAATCTCAGGGCCTATGTTAAAAGAAAAAGCCTTACACTTCAACAAAGAAATTGGAGGTGATAATGATTTCAAGGCAAGTGAAGGATGGTTGGAGAGTTGAAAAAATCGGTACGGTGTGCGGAAGCTACAGATATGTGGTGAGAAACTTTCTGCTGAACCAGAAGTTGTCGAAGTTTTCAAAAAGACCTTGCACAGCTTAATAGAAGAAGAAGGAATTACCGGAGACCAGCTTTACAATTGTGACGAAACTGGTCTCAATTATAAAATGCTGCCGACCTACACTCTGGCCTCAAAACAAGAAGACAGTGCACCAGGATTCAAGAAGAAAAAGGAAAGAGTGACAATTTTAGTCTGCAGCAACGCTACAGGATCTCACAAACTCCCTCTAGGATTTATCGGAACATCAAAAAAACCTAGGGCTTTCAAAAACTTTAGAGACTTTTCTTCCCTTCCAGTTTGGTACCGTCATCAAAGCAGTGCTTGGATGAACAGTCTTCTATTCAAAGAGTGGTTTCACAATCAATTTGTACCAAAGGTTGAAAAACATTTAGCAAAAAATAATCTACCGAGAAAGGCAGTCCTGTTGTTGGACAACACACCCTCTCATCCCGACCAAGAAGAACTAAAAGATGGCGAAATAAAGTGTCTTTTTTGCCTCCAAATGTGACATCCCTCTGTCAGCCTATGGACCAAGGTGTTATAGAATCTATAAAACGTGTCTATCGACGAAAGTTACTGATCGTGTTGATTGCTGGAATGGATGAAGGAGAAAACGTTACAGAGACTCTAAAAAAAGTGGACATGTTGGATGTGGTGATGTGGGTGGCCCAAGCATGGGATGACATAAAACCAATAACAATGGTAAGGTCATGGAGGAAGCTGTTAGACCACAAAGCATCTGATGAATGGACGGGAGAGAAACCAGAGGAAGGTACCAATGAAACTTCCAACAAAGAAGAGATTGCTGAACTGGTAAAGAACCTGCCGGGATGTGAAAAAATGAAGGAAGACGATGTTAACAAGTGGTTGAGTGCAGACGAACAGAACGAATTAACAGACGGCGATATATTGAACATGGTATGTAAGAATGATGATAAAAAGTCAGACAACGAAGAGGATGAAAGCACTGACAAAAAGCCGGTTGTAATGAGCCACTCCGAAGCATTCAAGTCGTTCGAGGCTCTGCTGTGCTACGTTCAAAGTCAAGAAGATACTTGTGCAAGTGACGTGATGCTCTTAAAAAGGATGAGAGACATGGCTTCAAAAAAACGTGTACAGTGTGGAAAGCAGCAGAAAATAACCAACTTTTTCAAAAACTAATGTTATTCTGTGAGTAAAAACTTTGTTTCAATTACGTATGTTCCTTTTTTAATTTAATGTAAATTTTCGTTTGAATACTATAACTGTAATGTGTAACTTTTTGTAAAACGTACATAACGTCTATGTGCTTCAGTATAATGTCAGTCCTGTTCTCGATGTTTTTAGTATGGAGCATATTGTATGTACTAAGTTTATAAACGTTTAATTTTTGTTTATAAGTGTTAGTATTGTGAACAGAAATACAGCTTGAAAACTCTATAATGTTTAGGTTTTTATTTTACCTTTCTTATCTATGTAATGTATGTACTGTACTTTAGTCCTGATATTAAATGCCTAAAACGCTATAAACTATTGTATAAAACACCTAAAATAACAAACGTGAGCAATTTCAGGCCGTTTACAGCTATTTTTAAATGGTCCTTGATATCCGGATTTTTTCATATCCGGATCGGTCTGTCGCCACATAGATCCGGATGTGGCAGGTTATACTGTATCTTGAAGCTGCATAAGCAATAATATTTTATGAAACGGCTTATTGGTTTCCTTAGCCCATTCTATACACATACCTATTACAACTTGGAACTGCCACTTTATCTTATTTTATTTTCCAGTAGTTTTTCATTATCGTTATCATCATTCTGCAGAGTCATGTTTACGATTTTGGTGTCTGATTACCGTATTATGACATTCAAAACATAATCGTACCATCAGAAATCATCATCGCTACATAAAAACAAACTTTTTTTGGATAGTTTGGATTACTAGAGGGTTTGGATTAGTAAGCTTGTACTGTAATAGCAAAAATTTACCCTGATATTGACGCATATCTACTAAAAGACTTTCAGGTTATGCTCCAGAACAATTATTTGTCCAAAAAATAGTGCTGTAAACGAAATAAAAATCATATTGCAAAAAGTACCTGGAGAGCTAAGGCAGTATAAATCTGTTTTTCAAATAGACATGGTTAATTACCCACAGGAATTCTTAAATATCTTAAGCTCATCTGGACTGCCGCCACATGACCTTCAGTTGAAAGTAGGTGTGCCAATTATGTTATCACATAATTTGAGCCCACATAATTTATGTAATGGCACAAGACTTTGAATTAAAAATATGGACAGTCATTACTGGTCCAGCAGCAGGGCAGCTGGAACATATTCCACGGATACAATGATACAGATCTTCAATTTTTGTTTTAATGTCTTCAGTTTCCGCTGAACATATTCTATGCATTAACTATTAATAAATCGCAGGGACAAAAGTTTAAAACGGTGGGCATCGATATAAGACAAGTGCTTCACACATGGGAAGTTCAAAAAACCGATTTATTTTGTTGCCACAGGGCAACAAAACCACAAATATTGTGTACACAGAGGTTTTAAAATAATTAAATTAGGCACTATGAAGTTAAGCAAATAGGGGGGTTGCTAGTAGTGTGTAAATAACAATCAAAATATATAGAACTTATTTTCAAATGGACTCTTGACTCAAGTAGCTATTTAGGTTTGGAGATTGTTAAATCTGGAGTTTTGTTTATGCCGAAGATTTATTGAGAGGAAAATCTTTCATTCCATCTGTTTCTTCAGTTTTCACTGTACTTATAAATATTTTTGGTTGTATATTTGGTCATTCCAAGGAATAAATAAAATTTGACTATAACTATATTGCAAACACTTCTAGTTTTTTTAAATTTTTCTTAGAATTTAATTTTGAATTCTGTTTAAAAACAATCTTTTAAAAGAATCTGATTGTATTTTCTATTTAGATTGGCCCAAATTATGTTGAAGATGAATAGGTAATCGTTTTCAACTTTTGTGTTTTCATTTAATTTTTGTGATATTAATTAAATTGTGAAATGTGTTAAGTGTGTTCAGAGAAAGACTCTTCTATGATAACCATTTTTTGTTATCTGCTTTTATAGAAATTTCTTTAACAATATTTTCAGCTGGTTGAACATAAATGTAACTCTGGTTTTAGTTGATTATGAAGATTCAAACACAATTAAACTTTTAAGAGATTCTTTTAAAAAAGATTATTATAAAAAGCAACATTTAAGTAGTAAGTATGTGGTCTCATATGCCGGGGAGAAAGTCTTTTATCATGCGGAAACTTACTCCTCTCCATTAGTCATTTCCATCAGTCATTTTTACATTTCACCATTATTATTAGTATTGTCCGCATTAGCAGTAATTGCAAAACAGCTGGATGTAAAACAAAAACAAGGTCCTGCTCTTTCATTTATGCACACATTGATGGACATTATACTCCTGTTACTGTCATATGTACATACTAACTTGAAAAGTAGGAGAGTGGATGGGAGAGAGGAGTGAGTCACCACATGCCAATAGACTTGCGCCCTAGTTTAGTAGTTGTTTCTTTTTAATTTAGATGATGTACTGGGATTATCTGTTTTCTGATTTATTTGAAACACTACAATATTTGTAGAAATTTAATACTATGACCCTTAGTAATCGCCAACAACTAAAACAGTTGATGCAACTTTAAATAAACTTAAAAAAATGATTTACCATTGTTACTAAAAATAGTTGTCTATTAGTATTTTCAAAAATAAATCTTTATAATGCATCCTGCAGTTTGAAATTAATTCTATTTTATATAACGAATTTATATAATAAATTTCACTAACCTTCTTTTTAAACTGTGTCAACTTTTATTTTTACTTACACGCGTTTTGGTGGATCCACCTTCATCAGAGTAAAGAACATAATTGAAACTAAAACCTTTTTTATTTATTAAAAATCTATAGAAGATGATTCACCTTCAGTCATTTGTATAAAAAAATTTTATAAATAATTTTTTTATACAAATGACTGAAGATATAATTATCATCTTCTTTAGATTTTAAATAAATAAAAAAAGTTTTTAGTTTCAATTTTGTTATTTACTCTGATGATGGTGGATCCACCGAAACACGTGTAAGTAAAAATAAAAGTTGACACAGTTTAAAAAGAAGGTTAGTGAAATTTATAAATTCATTATATAAAATAGTATTAGTATTTTATGGTAATTTCAATGTATTTTTGTCGGGCTGCCACCAAAAGTAGCTGGTTACTAAGCAGGCTCCATTATAAGAAGAAAAACTATTTTGTTGATAATTGCTGTTAACAAAATTGGTTTTACATGAGTAATTCTCCTGCATTTAATTAAAAAACTGTGTTTTTAGTTTAAGTTTTTATTTTTATATTTAAATTGAATTTTTATATAATAAATTAATGTAACAAATCATTTCTGTCAACATAAAACGAAGAAAAAAAATTTGTTGGGGGTTATTTTTTTGATAGTGTGAGTGCGATTCATTATTATAGAATAACATGATATCAAACTCTAACAACTAATGACTTTATTCAACTTTTGCAACACAAATTCTCAAATAAGATTTGTTTTGGATTGATTAGTGCACACCTATTTATAGAATGTTAAGCTATCCTTATAAAGGTTCCAAACAGTTAATCAACATTAACATTAAAGTGTCTGAGTAGTTATATTTAAAATGTGACATACGTGAAGTGTAACCAGATGATTTAAAATTTAGACCAATTGTCTGTCCTATTCCTTGTTGTACCTAGAGTATTCTTTACTTTAAAAAAAAGTGAAAAATAAATTCTGGTAAAGTGACCAATAATGGGTTGTAAACAAAATGCTCAGAAGTATATCAATTTTAAATTTTTATTCGTGTTAATATTGCTTCTGACTTTCAATTCTGGAACCCTCAAAATATTAGCTGTTGAATATCCTGTGTTATGTCTAGTTGAGTATTGACCAGGATTTATGTCTGCTTACTTTTGGTGGTTGATTTATTTAAACATATTTTATTCTACAGTCCAGCTGGTCTAAAATTAAAATCAAACTTTGTGTAAAGAAAAGAATTCTTGCCATGACAATAGTAATTATTACCATCTACAAAACGCTTTTCAATGACTTCAGAAACAATCAACTTTTTACAAACTACAGTAGAATCTCAGTAGTCCGGCCTGTTTGGGACCGAAAGGGTGACGGATTACTGAGTGTGTTGGAATTTTGGAACTATAAATTATAAATTTAAACAAAAAATGAATATGCATTGATTTCTATATGATTTTAAATTAAATTAACTAATTGAAAAAGGTTTGCTGAGTACTTCTGTTGTCATTGTACTAAACATAATATCGGCTATTGACATCGCCTAGTGCAGTGTGGGGGTGCTCGTGTTCTGAGAATTACATTTCGTTGTCAATTCAGCATGAAGTATAGAGTATGACCAAGTTCTGGTTTTGGATAAAAGGCCAAAAATTATTCTATTTAACAATAATTAAGGTCTGTTTATTCATTTCTTTAATCAAATCCTAAACATACATGTTATATTAAATTCATCTTAATTAGGACGAGTTGATTTCCCTAATTCGATTTAAATCTTTTACTAAAATCTGTCCTGGGTGAGGTTTCATACTTTTAGGCCTAATATTTTAAGGGCCAGATTACTGGAGGTGCCGGACTACTGCACAGCCGGACTACCGAGATTCTACTGTATATCTAACAAACTTATACAATGTCTGTGAATGTGAATTAATTATGTCATAAAACTTATATCAGTTCATAAAAGAGTGGCTTTAGTACAAGTACAAAACTGATATTTATTTTTTTCAGTATGCAATATCCTGTTTAATTGGAAAAAGAAGCTTGGTTTTTTTAACTGATAAGAGAATTTTGTGGAAAATGAGAACTTGTTTGTGAAATAACAATAATAGTTTTTGTTACTATAGAAATAGTTTCATGTTAGAAACATGTTTTTGTGGATTGTGTACCTTTGTGCTAATACTGACAGGGGTAACACTGACAGTTGTCACTTAGTAAATAGAAACGAGTTAAAACTTCTAACTTTATTTCTCTCCATGGATTGTGATTGATGAACTGTTATTTGTTGCCGGTTTACAATGTTTCATGTCAAAGGTAGTCACACAGAAGAGACCTAAATGTGTTTACAGTAATTAAATATTACTTGCGATCCAATTAATAATAATTTATGAATAAATCCATTTGTAAATTTAAATTTATTTAGAAAAACCAGATATTCCAAAAGTGTTTACATATGTATGGCTTATATTGTATAATATATAATTGATGCTACATTATGGACGTGTATCTCTATTTCTAAATCTATATATGAGGTGTAGAATCAACCTATTCAACTATGGTTTCCAATGTTTTAGGATAGGTCAAATTTAATTTAAATCAATAAAATTGATTGTTTTTTTTTATTTACAGTGATATTAAATGTGACAAAATATTTGGTAGCGCAAGACTGATGAAAGACCAGGAGAGTAAGATGATATTTTGAAATAATAAAAAAAAACAAAATGAAAGTTCAACAGACTTAAGATTTAAAGCTGTCGAGAATTTGGAATTTTTGTAATGATCTGTATCGTAGTAAAAAGTTTTGTTGAGCCTTGTATAGGAAATAAGATTAATGTTTGGTGAATGTATCTGATTATGCCATCGAGATATTTTTTGGCTTTTTTGTTTGAAGATAAAACATCTGAAAGTTTTAATATTGGTATTGTTATCAAGTAGGATGTTCGTTGTCATGTGGTTTGTGGGAAAGATTTGATGTATTTCAGTTACTGGAGGTCTCTGGGAATGTGCAGTATAATCAGTGATTTATATCAGCTATATTTATTGACAGCATCTCTAAGATTTGTAGAAGCGATTACCTGATCCAAAAGCAATGATTCAGTCATAATATTACTTTAAATCCATGTTTCACATTTTGGTTGGGATATTGCTACAAACTCAAATGTTGACTTTTATTATTTTTTGTTGTAATAATTGATTTAAAAAAATGTTTTCTTAAAGTTTATGGCACTGCGATCCTGGGTTTGATTCCCGGTTAGGTCAGGCATTTTTTCATTACTCATCTCCATCTATCATCCTTCTCATCGTCTGCATTAGCAGTAATTGCTAAATAGTCAGAAGTAAAAAAAAAAAAAAGAAGTTTATGAGAGGGTTAGTTAAAGTAGTTTTTGTTTTAACAGTTTAATAAATGCGGCAGATTTTTTTCAAAATGTGCTCATAAACTGAAAATTACTTTACCACATTACTATTACGTATTGGTAAACACTTGTTATAGAGTTTCACTAATTTTGTTTTGTTTTAAACCATGGTGGAAAGAATGGTGTGCCGATAAATTATAAAAAAAAATTTAAATAAAAAACATGACTTAAAAAAACCTTGAAGAAAGTAACTCAAAAACCACATTGAACCAAAAAAAGAAAACAAATATATCCTAAAAGAATTAAAAAAAAAAATTCAAAAATTAAACCTAGCCACCTATATTGAATTTATTGGTTCATTCTTAATCAATTCATTGACTAAGAAGAGCATGTTCATGTTGTACTATCTTTGCGGAGTATCGTTCCTTGTCTCATTTTTAAAACAGGGTTTTTATATAAAGATCAGTAGCCTATAGGCCTAGATTAGTACAGGATTAGTATTAGACTATTTTTATAGACTCTATTCAGTACTATACGATCATACTAACCTTCGGTTTATGTTTTTGTATTTATTTTCCTTCTTAGCCTATATTTTCAATTTTTTCTGATACTATCAAACTAAATAAATATATTGAATTATTTTAATGTATTTTATTAATTGCATACATACTGAAAGACCTGGAACTTTTTTTAATAACTTGGCAGATCTCAAGATGCCTAATAAATATGTGAGAAAGACAAATCGACAAAGCTGGGAACCGGAAAATATGAAGAGGGCTATTGAGGCTGTTAACGACGGAATGGCTAAGAAAACAACTGCTAAACAATTTGGCGTACCTGTGATGTCTTTAAAATGCAGATTACAAGGTAAAAATGTTTACGGTATTGAAAATATTGAAGTTCGTGGAAGTAAAAAACAAGTATTTACTGCCGAACATGAACTAGAGATTGTTCAACATGTTCTTGATTTAGAAAGCAGAATGTACGAGCTGACAACAAGGGATGTTCGATGTCTCACTTTTCAACTTGCCGAGAAAAATGGGATTAATCATTTATTTCGGTGATACCCACAGTTATCTCTGAGGTGCCTTGAGTTGACATCTGCAGCCCGAGCTAGGGCATTCAATAAGCCTGTTGTATCAAAATTTTACAATTTATTTAAAATAGAGACAGAAAAATGTCACTATCCTCCTCATAGGGTGTTTAATGTAGATGAGACTTCCATTAATACTGTTCCTGGCAAAAACAGCAAGATTTTAGCAATAAAAGGTAGCAAGAAAATCTCACGGGTTACATCAGCAGATCATGGTGTTTCATGTACTGCTGTAATATGCATGTCTGCAGGTGGAACTTTCATTCCACCAATGATCATCTTTAATAGACAGAGAATGAAAGAAGAACTGCAAGATGGAGCACCACCAGGTACTGTTTTTGTTTGTAATGATTCTGGTTGGATGAAGATGGACGTTTTTACAACATGGTGTAAACATTTTTTATTATTTGTAAAATCATCCAAAGATGACCCGTTCTTCTCATTTTAGTTGAACAACTTTCACACACCAAAAACTTGGAGGTAATCCTGGCTGCAGGAGAAAATAGTGTGACGATACTGTGTTTGCCTCCACATACATCACACAAGCTGCAGCCTTTAGATGTGGCTGTAATGTACCCGTTAAGTCGTAATCTTGACAGAGAACTGGAGAAATGGATGAGCAATCACCCTGGACGTGTAGTTACTGATTTTCAAATAAGTAAAACATTCAATGATGCTTATTTAAAGGCTAGTACACCGGGAAAATGCTATCAACGGATTTGCTAAAACAGGGATCATACCATACAATCCTGATTTGTTTACTGACCTAGACTTTGCTGCAGCAGACACAACAGAAGAAAATTAAAATAATTCAACACCACATCAACCAATAGATCTAAACACAACTATTCCTATTCATTCAAAAATCTTCCTGTCCCAAACAACGTAATCTCTGACAGCCTGCAAGCTCACAACTCTCCTGATTTTAATTTTTCAATGAATGTCTCCATTCTCGAACCAGTACCTAGTACTAGCTACACAACAACTCCTTCCCCCATTTCACCCACGCCTACTATGCCTACATCTTCCTTTCATGTCAGTCCTCCATCTATCCATCCTGTCCCCAAAAACTCTGAAAAGCGATGCACCAGGAAAAGCAGATCAGTAGGAACTACTGTCATAACTGGTAGCCCATGCAAACTAGACTTGGAAGAACATATCAGAAAAAAGCGTAAAATTGAAAGCAACCAGTCATCTAAAGGGAAAATTATAAAAACTAAAATTTGAAATTGCAAAAAGTGTGGCTACTCAGAAATCTGCAATGGCAAAAAGGAAACGGGGAAATATGTGTGTCACCTGTGGGCACATGATGCATGTGTGGGAGTTGATGAAAATGACGGCCAGTTCAGATGTGATTCATGCAACAAAAAGGAATGTTAGGTCTTAGTATAAATTTGAAGTTGGCTCAGGCCTAAATGAGAATTGTTAGCACTACTTAAATGAGACTCTTGATGTATTTAGGCCTATCTTTCATTAACATGTTTGTTTCTTTTCAATTTTTTACTATTTTAATTTTTAATATATATTTTTGGGTTTATAATATTTGATTGGACAGAATAGGCGACTATTATAAACTATTAAATTTAGCCTACATTTTATTAGGCCTGTACATTAATAAAAGTTATTGTTTTCTAATTAATTTTCATAGCTAATACTATACAGTAATTTTGTAAACTATAGTGATTTGATCATTTTTTTATAATGAATAGACTACTAAGTGTGTACTCGATAAATTGTTTTCTCATTTGCCTGTGTTTTCATTGAGGATCATTTTACCCAGCAGGGAGGGTAAAATGATCCTTTTGCAGGGTTTGCAAAAAATGATTTTAAATGCGTTAATTTAAACATAAAAATTAAATAAAGCCGTCTCATAGTACATAGAGAATGGTAAAGTGAAACTAGTTGTTCATGCTCCATTAATATTTAATTGAGACAGGGATCATTTTAGACTACTTTATCCTAACATCTTTGAATAAAATAAAAGAGGTAAAACCTTTTTAAAATATATTTTTGTGGGTACAAATATCATAAGACTTCTTTTTTTACGTCTGACTGTTTTGCAATTTCTGCTAATGCAGACTGTGAAGAATGATGATAATATATGAAAATGAGTGATGAAAAAATGCCAGACCTGACTGGGAATTGAACCTGGTACCCTGACGTAGAAGCCAGATACGCTAGCCACTAGCCAACAGGCCGACCGTTAAGACTTCTGTAACATTAATATGTTAAATAAATTTGTGTGTAAAACACAATGGGAATGTTCTGAATGATAAATATTAAAAATAAAATTTTTATTACATTTTGTTTATTGAGTGATGATGCCTACATAAGCCTTAGGGTGAGTGTAGGTAATGATATGATGTGATTTACAGATGAAAAACTGCCAGGTCTGACCGGGAATCATACCTGGTACCCCAGCATAGAAGTTGCACTGGCCAGTGAAGTGTATTCGGAGATGTTGTTAGATAAAAGTTAAATTTTGATTTGTTATGAACTAAATTTATTTCTCCACATATTGGGGCTGTTCTTATTTTCGTTGTCTGATGTTAAATTTAATTAACATAATAAAAGTTAAAAGGCCATTGTAATTGAATTATATTTTTATTGTAAATATGAATGTATTAGTTTTATGCAAGTGATTTTCTATTTTTGTTAAATAAATAATAAATAAAAGCTTGTTATGATACTCTGTTACTGTATTGGTTTTATTTTTAAAATAAAAATCCCTTAGGTGTTCTAATTAGCACAAGGTGAGCAATTTGTTAACAGTGAAATATTGTGAACAATAAATTGTTTAGTGCTTAACAACTACACTTCATTAAAGTTGTCAAGTTTCGTTTTTATCTTCATCAAGTTAAATCATTAGTAATTTAATCAACAAAAGGAAACGGTAATCAATGTCCTACTGCAGAGTGCCATTTATCTAAATGCATTACTCACCTGCTTCTTCCAAAAGGAATGTAAAAGGAAGTCTGCGTGGAAGGGACAATCAAATTTAATTTTAAAAAAGTAATATGGTTCATAATCAAATACAAAAATTTAAAAATTAAATTTTTGTAATTATGTTCACATATTTTATGTACGCCCAGTATAATTTTTCGTATGATAAAATGCATCCTGTTAAGCGATATAAAATGCCCAGACATTTGTAAGTTGGGGAAATGCCCTGAAATTTATTCATTTTAAAGATAAGTTGATAAGGCAACAGTTATAAATAATTTTTATAACCTAATATTATAGTGTATTGGAAAAGTAATTTTGCTTTATTGCTTCTTAAGTGGTTTGGTAGACATATTGAAAATGTTGCTTGAATGTTAGTTTTGTTTTGGGAAAAAATGTTCAACTAAACATAACTTTTTCACTTTTTTAATGGGTTCAATACTTTATTGGTTTGTGAATAATACCTAATAGACTATAGTAACTATTAAGAAAAGAAAACATATTATAAATTAAGTGTAATTGTCCAATCGAACTCCTAGTTTAATTTCCCACTACTCAATGAGTGATTCAAAGTTTTCCTTAAAGTACCGGGTCATTGAAAAAATGTTGCATCTATTTTAAAAAAATACAGTTTAAAAATTACTGGAGATAGTGGTAAATTTTTTTTGTTGTAAACAGAAAATATTAAAGTTTTTTTGTTGGTACGACTGTAGCGCAAGTTGAACAAATTGAATTGGAAAAAAAACACTAACATAATTTGGCAACAAGACGATGCACCTCCTCATTTCAGTCTTCCAGTATGCCTTGCCCTCAATGAAATGCTCCCTGACCAATTAGTCGGTAGGGCTGTTCCTGTGCTTTGGCCTCCGAGGAGTCCAGATTTAACCCCACTTGATTTTTTTCTTCTGGGGTTATGTTAAAAGCCATGTCTGTAGTGAGAAGATTCGAAATGTGAATCATTTATTACAATGAATTGCTACTGCTGTTGCTTCAGTCACGTTCGATAAGACACAGCGCACCTGGCCAGAGGTCGACTACCATTTAAATGTGGTGGTGGTGGTGAGAGAGTTAGAGATAGAGATATCGATATTGACAATATCTTTTATTACCATGACAACGATGACAACAAAGATAAGAATAAATAATAATAAATTTTCCTTCACCAAAATATACAATAACAATCCACACAAAGATTACTTACTAATTTCAAAACTGGTGACAAAATTAGGTATCCTTAACATTTAGAAAACCAGTTTAGGGATAACAATTGGGTTAACACACTGAATATTAAAATTAGGGTACATAAAAAAGAAAAAAGAAGACAAATTAGTGAATAAGGCCAAACGTTAACATAAAAATGTAGGCATACAAAATTCATTTAATTTGTTCATTAAGGAAAAAAAACCATTAAACTATTTCCTACTTGTCAGGTATACTATAAAAATAAAAACATGACAGGTATCCTATAAAAATATTGAAAATTGTTGTTGATTTTAAAATACATGTCATATATACTATAAGATTGTACATCTCATATGTAATAATTTGAAACTTGTATTGTGCCTGTAATAAAAGTAGGGAAGATTATTATTAAAATGTACCGTGTTTTAAAACACGAGAATTAGTGTTTCCTTTGAACAGGATTTAATTTAAAAAAAAAATTCTTTAATTTAAAGTATGATTTTGTTGTTCGTGAGGTAGTGTGAGTGTTTAAACCGTATTCCAAGTAGATGTCTCCATTCTTCTACTTCATACAGCTGTAATAACCTGCAAATATCACTCCACCACTTACCTGTTTTAAAATAATCTATATTAAAGGTTGCCTCCACCAGGACGTCGTAGAACGGCCCAACGTCCAAGACCCTGAAATTTCCTATGAAGGAATTTAAAAAAAAAGGAAAGTTTGGGGGAAGTTTTGATAGGAGAATCAAAACCATGTTTCCAGTTGTTACTGTGAAATATCAGCTCAGATTTCTCTAGAGAGCCACTGTTCTCGCTTTGTGGTTTGCGAGAAAGTACGGCTGTTTTCAGATTACGGAATCCTTTCAGACAGTGAACATAAATTTTGTAACCAAAACATATTGCAACTTAATAAAAATCACCATACAAGGCCATTGGTGAATAAATCTTGGAGAAACAAGAAATTTCAGTAAATTCCCCAAGACATATACCTTTTTGTGTTTATAAATAAGCAAACACGGTGCAGTGTTTAATATGGAGGTTCAAAAATAAATTTTGTAGGTACAGAATCTTTAAAACAGTACCCAGAAGCGTTATAACTGTACTGAATAACGTTCATTCAAGTATCACCCATTATGAATACAATTCAATGTTGGAGTACATCCATCTGAAAAACTTATTTCTAAGACTAGACTAACAAAACAGGAAGATATTCTTTTAAAATAAAAAACAAGAGACGAATTTTAGTTCAATAACATGTTTAATTAAAATAGTATTTCTCTTTTTTTTAAAATTGAACAGAATTAAATTATTTTTGTAAATTATTTTAATATTTATATATTTTAAATGTTTTCAAAGTATTTAATTTAAAAATTTTTAACATTTTAAATTTGAACAGAATTTAAATTATTTTTGTTAATTATTTTAATATTTACATATTTCAAATGCATTTAAGGTATTTAATTTAAAGTTTTTAACATTTTATAATTAAAATTGTGTTTTTATTATTAGCCCATTATTATTATTTTTAATATTATTATTATTATTATTATTATTATTATTATTTAATCAAAAAAACTAAATGATTTCACTAATTCTACATGAATTTTTTTTATTTACTATTATTTAACTATATTTTTGTTTTATATTTTCCATTTAAAATGGTTCTAAAAAAAGGTTATTTTTTTCTTTTCTTCATTTTTTTTTATTTAGTTGTACAAAAGAAAATTAAAAGAAAATTACCTTTTTTAGTGAGTATCCAATCACAGCACCTTAGAAGTACGAACTTTACGGGTACACAATAGGAAAAACACTCAGACGATCTTCTTGCACACACACGGCTGACCGGGGCGCTAATTACAGGCGTACGGAGGGGGAAAACCAATCAAACTAGCCGTTATGAAAGACGTTGACAATCCGGCGTAAAACAAACGCGTTAATTGGCCGCAAAAAGTGCTGAAGTAACGGTAGGCCCCTCTACAAAAAGTACGTAGAGATGGAACTGAAAAATTGTTCCCAGGATCCAGAATTGCCAAGTAAGGGTTTTAAACAGTGAGAACTGAAAATAGGCCTTTAGGCTTTCTTATTTCCCACGAGAAAACGCGATGTAAAAACATGTGTAATAAAACCAACTAGAATGAACTAATAAAACGTGATTTCTTTATGAAATAATAAAAATTATTGAAAAGAAATACGTTATGTAAAATTACAAACTTTTATTCATAATAAAATAATATTTTTCTTCCTTAACGAATAAAGAAAAAAAACACCATTTTAATTATTTTAGAAAGACAAAAATTTGATCAACTCCAAGGGTCTAAGGAGATTTCCAACAAAAGTCGAAAATTTGGAATAGTAAAGTCAAAAACTTTACACTACTTTAAATAATAGTCTACATCCCAAATGGAAAGCAACTAAATCTTCAATTCCTTTTTAAAATTATTTAAATTAGGGCAACATTTTAGTTTTTCTGGCAGTTAATTAAGTAGCTTAGGAGCAAGGAATGTAAAAAATCTGGTGTGAAACACCCTCACAATTTTCTCTTGCCAATGTAAATAATGAAAAATATAACCAAATACTGTATTAGTAATAAAACAAAAAACTAACCTCAACAAAACAACCTTATTAATCATGAGTGAATGATGCAACCTGAAAACCAACCTCAGTTTAGCTTAAAAATACCGAAAATCACTCTTTCACGCTAAACTAGGTTATGTAGGCCTACAGAAAAATGCGCAAAATAAAAGTTTTAGATCTTTTAATTTCCTATAAATTTGATTATATACACTTTTGTCGTAAAATGTATACTAAGGCTGAAATCTTAAAAAATCCTATTCTTTTACAGATTTTAATAAAAATAAAACAGAAAAATCACTTATTTCCGCTAAACTAAGAGTTATACAAACAAATGTTTGAAATAAAAGTTGTAGGATTTTAAATTCTCTACAACTTTTATTATATACATTTTTGCGCTAAAATGCATAGGCTATTAAAGCTGCAATCCTAATAAAACCACTTTTTACGAGAAAATAGCCTTTCCAAGAATTTTAGCACACATGGCGCCTACCCTATTTTGTAGCGCATAAAAATGTAGTAGCCTAAATGAGGCGATTTAAAAAAAATCGTAGGAGTCTTTTTTGAGAAAATCGCAAAAAGTGAAAAATGACACGAATAAACTATTACTTCCGGTTAACCGATTTTGATGAAAATGTTCGTGTCGGGTCCAGTAGTAGTACCTAACTTAAGTTTTGAGTTCGTACGATGTTCCGTTCTTGAGATATTTTGTTCACACACACACCAATCGCTAAAAACATGATTTTTGGGTTCAGGGGGTCTGAAAACGTGTATATCCGGTGAAAACTCAATTTAGAAAAACCGACATGAAAACAATACTTTCTTTCTTATGTATTCATATAGGCAAGAGAAAGTACAAAAAAGCTGTATGACTCTATTTCCCTTAGGTGTAATAATGTTTAATTTATTTCGAGTGTTATGTAATCTAATTTCATAAGGTACAGAATTTCCACTACTGCTGTGAAAGACAATCAAAACCTTATAAACATAAAGATACTTCAATGGCAGCAAATTCAATTTCCCGAAAATTGGAAGAGGCGGTGGTAGGCTGTACGAGGCTGATTTGAGATAAATTTAATAATGAGCTTTTGAGTGACAGTTAAAGACTGAATAAAAGAATAATACGCAACACACCAACACACTAAACCAGTTATTCTAATCGTTTCAAGTTTATTCATGAAATCTACATTTAATTATATTACCTTCTCTTGCCTATGAATATATAGGAAGGAACGTAGACTATTGTTTTCCTGTAGATTTTTCAAAATCGAGTTTTCACCGGATCTACACGTTTTCAGACCCCCTCAACCGAAAAAACATGTTTTTAGCGATTGGACTGTGTGTGTGCGAGCGCGTGTGTGAATAAAATATCTCAAGAACGGAACATCGCAGGAAGTTGAAACTTGAAACTTAAGTTAGGTACTACTAGATGTTTCGACGCGAACACTTTCATCAAAATCGGTAAACCGGATGTAGTAGTTAATTTGTGTCATTTTTCACTTTTCTCCGATTTTCTCAAAAACGGCTCATACGATTTTTTAAAAATCTCCTCATTTACTAAATTTTTTATGCTCTAAAAGATAAGGCCATGTCTGTTGAAATTATTGGGGAGGCTGTGCTCTCGCAGAAAAAAATTAATTCTTTTTTAAGATTGTGGCCTAAAAATGAATTTTAGGGCAAATTATATATATGTAATAAAAGTTGTAGACAATTTTAAAATTTACAACTTTTTATTTCCAACATTTCTTTGTATAACGCTTACTTTAGCAGAAATTAGTGATTTTTTTTTTCATGAAAATCGGTAAAAAATAGTTTTTTTAAATTTCGGCCTTAGTATGCATTTTACGACAAAAGTATTTAATCAAATTTATAGGACATTAAAGGATCTACAAATTTTATTTTAAGCATTTTGCTCTACAGAGCCTAGTTTAGCGTCAGAGTGATATTTAGTATTATTAAGCCAAACTGAGGTTGATATGCATTTTGCATCATCCACTATGATTAAAATGAAGTTATGTTTTTTAAAATTAGTTTTTTTTATATTTATAATGTTTCAATACTAACATTAGGTTATATTGTTTATTATTTGCATTAGCAAGAGAAAGTTGCGTGAGTATTTCACACCAGATTTTTTATAAGGTTTTTATGATATTGTATAAGCTCCAGCAGGTGTCAAAAGCAGTACAACATTAAAGCAATATGTTTTAATTATAAATTCCTAGATTTTGGGCACTTAAAATTGCTTTGGGAAGAAGCCCATTTAAATTATGTCCTGCCCACTAGGTATTTGCCTGGCCCACATCACTAATCCTGTTACTGTAGTAGCCTAAAAACGTAAAATTAAATTTATTAGGTAATAATTGAAACAAAATACATTCCTATTATTGGGCTGTACATACTTAGTACAGATTTTTTAAACAAAAAGTTGGATTGAAACCTAGAAGTCTGATTTGCTGCATAGGGTAACTTACTGCTATAAGCCACATAAAAATTTCTAAAATTGATTTACAACGCCAAGTGATCTGAAAAGTAATAAAATATTAATTTTGAAATTACCTAAATTTTAGGAAAATTTATTTATTTTTAACATATAAATCGAAGAAAAACGGAATCATCTTTAGTATTTTACAACTACTACCACATTGTAACAGGTGGTCTGTTTAAACAAAACGTGAAGTTATCCCATTTAAAAAATAAACTCATAAAGCAAGAGTTGTAGAAGTTTCATAGGTGATTGTCATGAACCTTTGCGTGTGATCATGCAAAACTTTACCGAGCTTGTTGCTTTCCGTATTGTGCAGCTTATCGTATTTTAATAAGACTCTTTAAGCAACAGGTTTTCATTTTCAACGTACTGAATTGCTATGATTACTTTTCATCGGTTATCAGAACAAAATTTTGTTTAAAATGTATAATTTTTCGGTTTTAAAAGCTTAAAAACGAAATTAATTTGTATGAAAATTTAGGCCTATACCTTACAGTTTATTTATAGGACTTTAATAGAATTTAATCAGTAATACAGTAAACGCTCTTTAGGTTGGCTAGGTACAACCTGTTGTTTTCAGTGTGATTTTTTTAGTTGTCAATAATAAATGATATTTTTTTGAACGGAAATTAGTTAATATTTTTACTGAAATATACGTTCAGAACTGTTTTGCAATCTGAAGCAACCAGTAACTATTCGATGTATGTAATGTTTTATTGTATTATTATTTTTAGTTGTGTACGCAAAAACGTGTTGGTCTGACCGCTATTTACAATAATGTCAAACGTAAAATCTTATGGGAGTTGCAATAATTGTACGGGTGGGCCACCCATGTTTTTTCATTTGCACGATGTATTTTGTTTTAATAGCCAGTAAAACTGCCGGGGGTTGCAAACCCAGTGTTGCTCAAATCCCAAATTTGCCGGATTAGCAAGCGTTGTTTTAGATTGAATTTTTTAAATACGTAGCGTACGTACGTAAATGAAGTATTCAGTATGAAAATTGGTTTAGTTTTTGTACTAGTTTTTTTTAGTTATGGAAAACAAGTTAATTTTTTTGTACGGATAACAGTGGTGGCTCGTACTTTCAAAAATAGGTGAAGAGTTGGAAAAACCAAGAAAAACTAGTATACTAATAAGTATCCGCGAGACTCCCTAGAGTAAAAAAAAAATGTAAAATACAGATATACATTGTCTTTTTGACTGTGCTGTATTATATTTTGACTTGTCGCCGACCAGGGCCGATGACAAGTGGCAAAACCTTGCTTGTGAGTTTGGTGGCCCTGAAAAGGGCCGTTGTTGTTGGTCGGAAGCGGCGAGTAGACGCGATGGAAGCGGAGCCCGAAGAGTGCTGGCTCGGCTACCGGGTTCAGGTCTAGCCTTAATTCAGCGGCAGTTGGGTCCCCACATCAGCATGAACGTGGTGGCTCCCAGAACCCCGCAGTGTCGGATCGGCGTAGGCCGTTGGCCGATAGCGCGGCCGAGGTGGTTCTCTCCGGCCCCGCGCTAAACTCACTCTTCGCCGTGGTGCCATTAGGCACGCACGAGCTTTCTTCGGCGGCCGGGTGGCTTGGGTAGGTCTCGGCTGGGCTCTTCTTTCTTCTTCTCCGTTAGAGAGTTGGTAGGCGAGTGTGACTCGCGGGCCAGTGCGGCCAACCCTCCTTCGGCGAATCCACTTCATGGTGGAGGGGAGACTGCTGGCTGCAGGTTGGTAGCGCTCTCCGCAGCAAGCAGGTTTCGGGACCATCTGCAGGCGCTGATAATGGTGGGGCAGTCGGCGAAAGACTGTGTTATATTATAACTTTATTTATGATAGCCGCCGACACTGCAAATACAAAACAACTAACATTGTTAGTTGTTACTTGTTGTTATTAGTGCAAATGCATGTACTGGTCTACCCGCCGCAATCTCTTCACTATTCGTGGACGGGTAGGGGAGCTATACGTGCATATTTTTACCGCGAAAATCTCTGTTGTCATGGCAACCCACTCACGCTGATAGAGAAGTGGCGGACACGCATTTAACTTCACTTAGGCATTATTTACGTACATCAGGACCATTATAAAACAAGCTATTAAAACATTAGAATGCGCTCTAAGCCGATACAAATTATGTTATATATACTTTTTTCGTTTATTGTAAAACAAAAAATAATTATAACAAAGTTTGATGTGTTGTTGTGACAGTGGTGTAAATTTCTTCTTTGCAATTTTGTTGACTCTAAATTTACCAGCTCGAAGCAAGTAACTTATTATTAAACTAAAGAATAAGAAGGGCTTTGAGAAGGTTCAAAAACTTCAACAGATTCTATTAGGTGAAAGAAATTATTGCATTCACAGAAATCTATAATCAGTAAATTTTGATAACAGTTGAATTTGTCATTGGAGTAATTTCTCCACTACACGAAAATTATTTTGCGAGAAAAATAAACCTCAATACTATCCAGAAAATAGGCGAAGAGGCAGAAATCCCAATCCCGCAAGAGCCAGAATCCTATTTCCTAATTTTAAACTATAAAATTCCCCCTAAATTTCATGAGGTTGCAATTATTCGGTAAAATTGTTCCCCGAGCGACCAGGTGTTCCTTAACACGATGTCGCCATCATAGGGCTTCTCAGCCCTCTCAACCAGGATTCAGGATTCAGGCGAAGAGGCTCTTCACCTACTTCATCTAAGTAGCCGGCGCTGAGTCGGATAACGAACTAATTCCGATATAAAGTTTTTTATAAGTATGAAAAATATTACTACTTATTAAATATTATAGAATGGCTACTTTTCGTGGAAAAATAGACTGAGTTACGGTTCTAGAAAATAAAATGTATTAAGTATATTTTATAAATTCTTAAAATAAAAAAGAATTACTCTCTTGACCTTGATCTGATAACCGTAACGGAAGTTTCCTCGTAATATTTCTCGGATTTTCAGCAAAAACATTTTCTTTCGTTTTATGAGTTTATATCAAAAGGGTAAATCTTATCTCTAACTAGGTCGTGTCACGACCTTTAATTTATTATACTCATGTAAAATATTATAAAAGTTAAATTCTGTACATTTTAGCCTTAGCTAAATTATGTCTAATTTAGTGCTAAGTACTTAATTAATTGGACCTGACATGAGATTAGCAACTTTCGTAACAACAGTTCTATTCTGTGTACTCTACATCTACTGTAGAAACTTAGTGTGAGACTTGATTCCTGAATATTGAAATTTTTGTATGTATTTATTATTGTTACCGTATTCAAAAAAAAATTTTATAGAAACCTTTTGTAATTTTTTTTACCATGATATTATGTTGGTATCAAAATTGAAATAAGACTTTCCGAGATTTCCCATTTTTCACAATGACTAGGGATAAAGTTTATTTTATTATAAAACATTATCTTAACGATAAAGACCTTAAATAAATAAATACAATAATTAAATTAATTAATTAAATAATTGTACAATAATTAAATTTGTTTGGTACAATTTTCGTTCTCATTCACATTTAGTTTATATTAAATTTTTATTTTGGAGGTGGAATCGGCCTACTAGCGTTTTAAAGAGATCTTAAAATAGTTTTATATAAAATTATTGGTTGGTTATTAAAATAAAATATAAAATATAAACATAAACATACAAATATAAACATAAAATTAATAATGTAAAAATTAGAGTAATATTGATGTATAAAATCATGAGCAAAAGAAATAAAAAAAGAAAAATACGAGGTGTGGCTATTAAATAACGAGACTGACGTAAATAAATTTATTTTAATTTTATACATAATCACTTATTGTCACCTTCAATATACACTCCTTCTCTATCCCTACAACGCTCCATGCGAATTTTCCATCGTTCGAAACAGTGCTGGAAGTCATCTGTCAGCTCCGTCAGGATACGTGGCGATTTCTCTTTTACAGCTTCCACAGACTCAAATCTTGTCCCTTTTAATGCAGATTTCACCTTAGGGAACAGGTAGAAGTCACATGGTGCAAGATCTGGTGAATAAGGTGAGTGCTCTAACACGGAGATGCTGTACTTGGCTAGAAATCTCTTGACAGATGACGCGGAATGAGCTGGCGCATTGTCTTGGTAGTGAACCCATGATTTGTCCTTCCACATTTCGGGGCGTTTTTTCCTTACGCTTTGACGTAGTTTATAAAGTACCTCAAGGTAGTAATATTGATTAATTGTTTGACCTTCAGGAACCCAGTGAAGGTACACAATATCATGGATATATATAAAAAAAAACATCATTGCTTTAAATTTTGACTTGCTCATTCGAGCTTTTTTGGCTCTCGGTGAAGTTCGGCTCTTCCAGTGCATGGATTGACGCTTCGTTTCTGGATCATAAGTAAAAAAACACGTTTCATCACATGCTATTATCTTCTACCTGTTCCATAAGGTGAAATCTGCATTAAAAGGGACAAGATTTGAGTCTGTGGAAGCTGTAAAAGAGAAAGCGGCACGTGTCCTGAAGGAGCTGACAGAAGATGACTTCCAGCACTGTTTCCAACAATGGAAAATTCGCATGGAGCGTTGTAGGGATACAGAAGGAGTGTATATTGAAGGTGACAATAAGTGATTATGTATAAAATAAAAATAAATTTTTTTTACAGCGTCAGTCTCGTTGTTTAATAGCCACACCTCGTAGACATAAGAAAAAAACAGATAATTTATATAAACGAAATCTGAAATATTTAATAAATGATTTATGTCAATAATTTATACTACGATTGGCATAAATCTTTGATTTGTTCCACAAATTTCTGAACATTGACCAAAGAATTAATATATGGAAAAACTTGAAAAACTGTTTAGTTTTGAATTTACAATAGATTTTATTGTTAAGTTCATTAGCGGTGATATTTTGATTGGAACAAAAATTTGAGTACGTAATAACTTTGTGAAACTTTCAAACCGTAGTTAAGTACTCGAAAACTGCTTAAATAGAAGAGATGTCGAAGGATATTAAGCCTCTTAGGAAATTAGTAAACCCAGGGAGTGGTATGGGAATCAGGAGAGGTGAATGACCCAAATCGTTTTATTATTATTGTTTTGACATTATATCAACAAAAAAAGTAAATCGAACTCTATATTACTTCTAATAATTTCACACATTGTTTCTTGATATCGCTGAAATTTGTTTAGTCAATTTCATAAATTAATATGACACGGAAGTGTAATGATTTTTAATATTAATTTTCGTATTGTGAGTATTTTGAACTAATAGGCCTATAAGGCGTGTGTGTTGTATAACAAGGTGCGTCTCAAGTATTGATTTATGTCTATTCACAATTCCATGAGCTCCATGTTTTATGTAATGTAATATTACTGTGCTAGAGTTCTTGGAAATTCTGAACTCTAATTTATATTATAGGGTTTTAGAAAAAGTACTCAGTAAGGAAATAAATAATTACTACTGTTCTACAAATTACTTAAAATATATATTTATATAATTTGAATCGGTCATATTATCAGAAGCTCAAAAGTAAACATTTTGCCTTTTTTGCTTTAGTACATTTTTGGATTGATTGAATGTAAATACTTCATTCCTTACAGAAATCACATAAGTCCAGCTTTCGAATAAAATGCTTCTAATATAATATATTGCCCATAATAACAGGCAGTGGAGTGTTTAATTATTTGCCCTCGATCTGTTGGTTCCAGGGCTACAAAAAATAGTTCTGTTTCTTATCACATAGTCAGCCAATCGTGTGACTGAACTATTTAAGAAAAAAAGAGGTAGAGGTGTAAAAGACACTAGTCAGAGTTATCTCCTCTGAGAGTAATGAATTTCACTATACAGCCAGACCCTGTGGTGAATGAAGTGAAGGTGTCATTTGCAGGGTGGAAATTGGGTGCTTTTCGGAGAGCCTGGCATGCTGATAAGCATACTCTTTCACATCAGTGAGGAAGGCAATCGTAAACTACATCACTCCTCGTTTTTACTGAGTAAAATCTCTAGAGGTTCAAACCAGCCTTTCGTGAAAAAGTCACCACCCCCAAGTCCTGTATGAATTCACACAGAGACCTTCCCTTATGTGAGGTGTCCCACTCGCACTGCCAAGCTTTGAGAGCGACAGTTTTTTAAATTTATCGATAAGCCACTGGTACCAACTGGTTTGCTGGCATTTCTTCCACTGCCTTCCCTTCCGATTGGCCGCCAGAAGGCATAGACCCGGAGGCCGTTCCTAAGAACTCTTAATTTGTTCATTTGTAACGGTGACTGTCACCTTATACTAATATAATCTAAGTTATAAAATAAAACTAATTCGAGGGCGAGTTGGAGCCAGGCCGGCCGAACTGGGGAGTGCGTACTGATCGCCCTCTTGTCAAAGTGCCTCTTGGGGCTCAAAGCCCCTGTCAGAAGTTAGAATTTAATTGATCCTAACAGTCAAAAACTAAGAATTTAAGAATAAAAGAAGGGTTTAGACCTAAAGTCGCCTTAATAACCAGCAAGTGTTTGTCCACCATTAAAAATTTTCCTCGGTGTCAGCGAGTCGAGCTAAGACAGCTTGTAACCCTTAATAAACTATATGACGACGGTAGAACGTAGCTACCTCGTCAAGGAACCCCCACACCGACCGAGCATGCACCTCGCTGCACAAGCTCTAGCGTTCCGTGAGAGGCCAAATTTCCCCTTGGCCAAGAAGCTCTAGGGTCAGCCGGCGTCTTGACCTCCCGAGAGCGGCGCAATCGTACAACAGATGGTTGAGCAATTGGACCTCCCCACAGATGCAAGAATCATCATCTAGTAGGCGGAACCGCTTTAAATATGCTGCAAACTCACTGTGATCGTGAGGACTCGGACATCTACGTCCTTAATAAAACACTAGAGGCGTAACAACCCCCCAAGTCCTGTATGAATTAACACACTAGGCCTTCCCTTATGTGAGATGTCCCACTCGCGCTGCCAAGATTTGAGAGCGAGAGCTTCAACTCTCTTCTTAAAAGCAGGGTAGGGCAACAAAGTAACGGCGTTAACATTACCCGGTCCTTTAGAATCCTGATTCCCACCCGCCAGCTGGTAAGTCTCAGGACTTCTAAGGTCAGTGGACTCAACTTTTTATTTACGATCAGTAAGCTGCCACATACGCTCCACCACTGAATCTTACGCATACTACAAATGCGCTAACTGTTTTTATACCTGCGGTCTGATAATTCCTCAAAAAATCTAGACCCTTCTAAAAGTTTCTTTGATTTACCAAAACATAGTATAGATACTGAAGCCACGAGATTGCCCTTTGCGTATGGATGGGCTGTGAGCAAAGAAAGTGAATATTTGACAGTGCTGCCAACCTCAATAGTCAGACACTTCTCGTACATTTCACTACCGTGCAGTTTCTACATACTTTTTGGAATCTGGTTTATTCCGAAAAAAATATTCTCTTCATAAACCTCATAAGAAATAAATGTGACCTGTAATATTGCCTATAGCTTAATTACATGACTAGAAATGTTCGATTTACTGTAATTACCAGCTACCTTATTCCATTTTCCAAATTTTCTACGAATGAATCGCTTTCTTTACTATCGCTATCACCGGCTTCTTCACTAACAATCTCACCTAACCGTTTCCTTTTTTTTACCCGGTGTCAACAAAACTGTTGAAGAATAGCTTCTTCACGTCTTTAATTTCCTTCTTTATTTTTCTAATTGTGGAAAAAGAAACATCATAGTAGTTAGCCACTCGCTCATGGCTTTTGTTAAGAGGCACGGATAGTCATTTTTGTTTAGCTTCAACTTCACAACACTATTACACTGCATATTACATTTCGTTCAGCACTGTGAATAGTCTGGCCACGTTTTCGAGGAACTAACATTTCCGTTTACGATAACAGTTATACTCGTACAGTTAACCTACAAAAGGTTCCGCGATGTACTGTATTATGCTCTGAGTATAGTATAATGCTGCTGTGTTTGTCGTACTGAAATTAAAGCAGTCGCGCATGCATACTGATGCTTTTCCCCTTTTACCCCTTGTTGCAAACTTGTGACTAAAGTAACTATAGAAGGAATCAAAATAAAAACAAACGTTTCTACTAGTTTCGATTTCCTAGAATTCCCATTCAAAATATTTCATTCATCGCAATCCGTTATCCTTGCTCAATAATCTCCACCTCACACAATACACAATTTGTTTTACAATAAATTGATTCTAGAATATCATAAAATTTATAATGTTACAATATTCTGGTTGAAAGACCTGAGGTCTTTTGTATCCTCAGAGACAAAGATATTCACACATACTCTAAATAAATTCGACTAAAGCGTGGGTGTGAGTTGGCCAGTGGGCGTTAAAATTGTTAGCCTACTTTAGAAATAAATAATCAATGTTACAAAATTTAATTGTTGTATGAAAACAAAAATTTAATAAGTAATATAATTTCATGTCCAGCCAAAATCGGACCAATTAAAAAATTGATGTAAAAAATAAAATCCATACCACTTGATGAAAATAAACAAAAAACTGACTTGTTTATAAAAGAATAAACGATTGGAAATCAACTGAAGAGAGAAACAGACGATAAAGGATAACTGTTATTTGACAGAGAAAACTAAATACAATTACTGTATAAGGGCAGATTCTATCGATTTTTACTATTTGCTGACAAGGGAAATGTAGAGTACGTTACGTGGATAATAAAACTAAATAGCAAATCCGATTCAAAAATTCGATATTCTAATTTTATATACACGACTCTACTTTTGTACTATATTACGCACTCTGAATTCTAAATGGTACTCAGCTTTAGTGTGAATTTTATAGAACGCTGTGCACAGTGAAACTTTAATAGTATGCTTTATTAACAGATTCATTAATAAAATCAGACATTATTAATGATCGGAATATCAGAATTTCTTTAATCGTTTAAATGTATGGCCTATTTAATTTAAAACAAACGCGTTCATTTATTAATGGTATTGAATAAATGTCGCAAATATTAAAATAGTACCTACGTGAACATTGCTTTTTTGATTCAGAATACAGATAAATTGAATAGAAAATATATGAATCAATTTAATAAAATGGAAAGCTCAAACAAAAATTATATTTGTTTTTTAATCATTTTCATTTAATGTTTTCATCGCATGGTTTTCTGACCAAAGTTTCCTGTGTAATTCTTTAGTCCCTCCAGGAAAATACCGGTAAAGTTCCTGTTGTTTACCGTGGACCAACTAACTTTCTCTTTTACCTTTCCTTTTATGTTCCCTGTTTAAAATTTTAACGTAACAATTATTTATCAACCAAAAAAAGTTATTAAAAAATCAAATAGGTACAAGTTTAGTAACAGCGTTTTATAGAAAAGTATCTAATATTCTACCTTCTGCGGTTTTTTTATTACATGAAAACTATATTTTTAATTTGAAACTTATAGAAAATATTTTATATTAATAAATTTAATTCCTATTCCTAGCTTTTTCAAAGTTTTAAACATCATTTTAAAGAATTAAATACAAAGAAAAGAAAAGTTATCTACGGTCTGTACAACAATCAAACGGCTGTTTTGAGAATTGAGGGGTATGAAAAAGATATAACTATCTAGCTATAGCCCTATGTATTTAATTATGTATGCTACTGAAGTCTTGACCCAAAACTTCAACCAAATTTCTTAAATCGGGGTCTGTCTAATGACTATTGTTTGTTTTTTTTTTTTAATTTATTTAACGTAGCATCAACTGCAACGGCCATTAGCAACGATGTTGGGGTGTAACTGTGTACCATGGAGGATGAAACGATTCTTATAACGTATGAAAATATGCCGTGCCTGAGTGGTATTCGAACCCCGTACCGCATGTTGAGAGGCGAGCACGCTACCAACTACGCCAATGCGGCATGTTTGTTTTTTGTTTTAATGCTTACCTAAAGTTACCTTTCGTCAATTCACATGCATAAAGAATCTTGGTTTTATTTTTGGATAACCAGTTAATTTAATTCAGTAATATTATCTTTTATATTTTAAAGAAAATTTGTATGTTTGCAATGGTTCTACATCAAAATTAATAAGATAGAATTTGGACTCGGCGTTAGAATTTTCCGCCTAACTCTAAAAGAAAATTTCTAACAAAGAAAGACGAAGAGAAACCTGAAATAAAAGAGCATATTGCAAAACAAAAATTAATAGACTATTGTTTTAGACTTTATACTTTTGTCAATTTATTTAAGTCAAAATAATTTTATAACATTTTCATTTTTAATTTAGGTCAGTAATTGCACAGTTTTATTTAATAAACATTGGAATTTTCTTTTTACTTTTTCTTTTGTCACAAATAAAATATCTGTCATATTTGACAAAGCAAATAAAAGCAGCGAATTCTAGGTGGACGGGACTAAACATGGAACACACATTATAGAATTTTTTTTGTTTCTCTTTTAAAATGTTCTTTGAACAATAATTCCTAAAGACAGTAAAATAGTAAAAAAATGTAATACTTTTACTTAATTAATTTTTTAAATTCATTTTCCTATGTTTTCCGCCGTCATTGGAGCATTTGAATCAGTTCGTATCCACCCACTTATGTCTTCAAAAAATGAGCCCAAGGCTTAGGTTTTAGCTCCTCCTTTCCTCCCACAACTTTTTCGTTCTTCCGCTCTGGAAAAAATTTTTTTACTCGTCAGTTGTGACATAATATTTACGATTAAATATATTCAGTTTAAATCTTTTGTCCTAGCTTTCCATAATACACCTGTCTTTCCTGATCTTAATTAATTCAGATTTTATGCCCAATTAGCCTTGAACATCTTGGATCTCTTTGCACCATTTTCTTTTAGTCTCATTTTTTAAAAAAATTGTTTAGTCTTTGTTGACCCAAGTTTCTGCCGATATGGGGCCCAAAAAGACAACTCTTTTTAGTGCCGTATCTACTATTAATTTACTTTTCTTGGGTAGGATCCATCATTGTCCTTTTCTTTGGTGTTTATTTTTGTTGACGATTGTTCTGTCTTCTGCTATGGTTTATCAGTTGTTTAGTTTAAATATTTTTAGTGGACATTGGTTTTCTCAGTTTTGAAAATGTAGTAGTAGAATTTAATCTGAGATACATCAAAAGATTTTCTAAAAATTGACCAGTTGATTCGTTGTACATGTTTCATTTTAGTTGTTCTATTTTCTATTGGTTCTTTTTCGTTTAAGTTACAGGTAATAATGTTCAAAATGTAGTTAAATTTATTTAACGATTTTCACCTGTATTTCGCCTTTCAATTACGGGGCAGAATTTCCAGTTTATTGAATCAAATTTTTTACTGTTATTTTCCTAGTCCTTCGTTCTCAAGTTTTATCCCTTCATAATATCCACAAGTAGCGCCAAGTGGTCTGTGAACCTTTTACGTAAATAACGAAACGCTCTTCATAACGACTTAAACGTTCCACTCATTGTGACAAAACTTTATAACACACTCAAAATTTTATACATACACAAACCCGCTCGTACAAAATATGCGCCCGTAATTCATTCCGGGTAACCCCGCAGGCAAACTCAAACACATTGACAGAGACCTCCGAGTGAATTAATGACAGAGCTATTGTGCTGACTAACAGCTCCCTTAAGTAAAATCATGAAAGTGTGTATAGGCCAATGTTTCATATTTACTAGTTAATTTTTAACAGATTTCAAATATATATATATATATATATATATATATATATATATATATAAACAATAAAAACGTAAAAAATACAGACCAAATGGTTTTGTAATTAAAAATTCATAAAATAAGAATTATAGTAGTGTAGTAAATTTTCTGTAAGCAATACAGCTTAATGTAACCTAATAGTTTTCGATGTAGTTTATGAAACTAAAAGAGTAAATTAGACGAGATTGTCACGACATGGCTTTTACTGGGAACACGCAACTATAACTTTTTAAGGCAAGTTAACCCACCGGGTTGGTCTAGAGGTAAAGTTGTCGCCGCGAGTCAGCTGTTTAACAGCTGATTTCGTTAAATGGTTGGGGCTCAATTAACCATACTTTCTCAGGAATGGTCAACCTGGGTCTGTACAAGACTACACCTCATTTACACGTCATACACATCGTTCTCATCTCATTGGGTCTTGGGGTTGCTTATTGTTCTGAATTGAGCAGATTGCAACGTACACATATTAGGAATTTAAAAAAAGGCAAATTAAGGAATGAAATAAAAAACTACACGGAGAATATTTTTTTCTCGTTTGTCTATCCGTTATTTTATTTTTACAATATTGACATAATGTATCAATTCTTTTAATATCTCACTCAAATAGTACTACATCTTATGGCAGGTTTTCGTAAACAAGTTTTTCTACAAATGTTATTGAAAGCACTGAAGTTATTTGTTTAATAAGGGTACCAATAGAGAAACACAAATGAAAAAAATATAAAAATGGAAAATATTATTTTCAACAAAAATATTATGCACGCGCTCTCTGGTGAATATAATATAGAAACATATGAGAAATTTATTTGTGATGCAATAAATCTCTGCTTTTAAAATATTTTATATAGTAATACACTATATCAATTTATAGTAAATTGAACGAATTAAATCATAATTCAACCATAAATGTGAAATTTATTGTAGCGATTGTTCAGTTACATATAAATGGTACAGAATTTATCTCTCAAAGTGACAGAATAAAATAGTAACGAGAATTGATGTTTAATGCAGTGCAATTTAATGTTTTCATGTTGTAGTCTAAATGTACGGCAAAGCAACTGGTGTTTATCGTTTATAAACTCACAGTACTTAAGTACAAAATTTAGATTGCTTAGTCTCAGTTGATGACTTTTAGTAATAACAATACTACATTTTTTATAACAATATTTCTGGCTTCCTTTTCAGTGGAGACTAGGAAGAAATATTTTCAATAGATAATTTACACGGTTGTTAGAATAGAAGAAAACTATCTGAGAAGAAATTCGATTCCCGGTGAGAGTCTAAAGTTTTCATATCCCTTTAATCTCACATAATTTTTCTCAATTTAAGCGGACCATAACCAGTTTTTTAACACGTCTTAAAATGCAACCTATATGTTGTGATCCGTTTCCTTAAATGCCGTTGAAACTATCCAACTGAAACTTTGCAGGCCTATCAATACATTAACTTATAAGAAAACGTTGGCAAAAATGTTTCAGTTTTTTCAATACTATGTTTAAAAACCAAGTTAATTTCTAATACTTTATTTTTAAAATAATTTTAGCGTACAGTAAATTAGAATCGATTCTAAATTCATTGTTATTCTCGTTAAGTACGAGCTTTACGCATCCAACGGTTTCTAAGATAATGGGTCAGTTATCTGGGAAGAAAAATTTACGGGAATCTTGCATTAGTTTTAAACTTGAAAAAAATTCACTTTTTTGTATCCAAGGCGGCGAGAAAAACTATGTTCACTCCCTCACGATGTGGGAAGTAAGTGTTGAACTCAATTGAGGCGTCCTCGTCCAGTCTCAAGGAGGCCACTACCACCTACCAATTAAAACCCCGCCGCCTGGCCAATTGATCCGATATCAGAAAGAATCATCCACCTCCTTCGAAACTGTTAATATAATACAACAAGGAAAATGTCGGGTTAAAATTACATACTATCAGCGGCGCGTGAAAGGGAACCGTAACCTAATTTCCCACTCGATGTCACTGACTAACAATCACTCTCTCACTTTCATTCATCTCTTCCATCGCCAGCTCAGGAAATGAGTTTTTTTCATTTTATGAGATCGGGACAGGATTCATTTGCGGTGGGATAGGGTGATCCTATGCGTCTTCAGATCTGGTCTCCAGATTTTTCCTCCCTCCGCAGTCGCTCGATCACCCTCTCAGCAATTTGAGTGACGAACTTCCATCTCGCATAATTGCTTTTTTTGCTGTCTCTGGGCTCCACAATGTAACTCTTATCTTCTGAGATATCTTCATTCTTTCGAGGCCAAAATAGGGACATATTTTAAAGATACGCGAAATGGACTCTCCTCTTTACTGTCGCATAGTGTACATAACAAAATCACTTGAAAACTTTGAGGTTAACTCGATATTTGGTGGTACACTAAAAAAACTGTTACAAAACTTAAAATTCAGTAAGAATATTATATTTAAAAAAAATCCTTTAAAAATAACAAAAGTTTTCTAAAAATAGAATTTTTAAAACATTTTTTTGAGATATATTATTTAGTTATGCAACGTTAACAATCATACTATTATACAATAATAAAAATACATTATTTTACTCAGAAGAGAGCTAAAATATTTTAGGCTAAGAACAAAAATGGTTTTTTCAAATTTCCGGTTACAGGTCCCCTTAATCATGAAATTTGGTATCTTAAGTTTTTTAGAAGGTTTGTGTTCCAAGAGGAGTTAAAATTATTCAAAGTACTAAAATTTAAGGGTATTTTCATGTGATAAAAAACAATTAAATCAAATTTTCCTGATTATAATCGTAAACCAAAAATTCTGTAAATTTACTCGTCTAAATTTTTATAGTATCACTTTCTTATAAAAAATTTAATGGCAGAAAATAATGACACTGTAATTAATTATGTCTCCACTTGACTTTTTTCCGCCCTCCAAGTTTAATCATGTTTGATAAAATTTAATTATACACATATTTACCAAAGTTATTAGACATATTGAAAATGAATTGTAAAAAATAAATAAGACTCTAAATGAAATTAAATAAAGATGCAAGTATAAGAAGACATTTTAAGTCAATTCGGAAAGGTTAACAACAGCAATCCTATACCAAAGAAGATCTATGTTAGTTGAACGACAAGAATGACATTCCGACCTTTCTTTAAGCAACAGATTTTCCTGAAAAAAAATCGACTACATTTATACAGTGAATCAAACTATTTGAGCGGTGAAAATCTTTTCTTAAAGTAATCACTGGAAGGAAATACGGGAAGTCTTCTTAAATCCGAGGGAAATTAAATAAAAAGATAAAAATTTAGTGATGTCACAATGAAGAAGATTGAGAATGATGGATACTTTTTGTCAAATTTAAAAGTAATCTCTAATATTAAAAAGTATTTTATAATAATAATATACTCTGATCAATTTTATCGTGATAATTAAGAGAAATTAGCTTATATTTAACTATTAAATTCATAGTTTAAACTACATCTAATATTTTTTACCGATTTTGTAACTTATCTCTTTTTATAAGACTTTTTATGCTAAATACTATGTCTAATAACTGAAAATTGAGAATTACTGTAGTCTGTATAATTTACCTCTAGCACATTAGTTACATCAAAGCAAATGTACGATATTATAATATGAAACCCCGACCACTTTCTAACCAAAAACACTTTCCTAGAAACATTTTCATTTTAGAGTTTAATTCAAGCCCAATTAATACTTGCCAATATACAATTTTTCTTTATTGAAATATGTTAATTCCAATTTTCCAGTGTAACGAGTTTTTTGCATTTATGAAATAATTATAAAAGGCATCCATAAAAACAATTTTAGTCCTTCATCAATCATCAATGGACCAGGAATATTTACATTGTCAAACCACACTATACTTTTTCACTTTTTGGAAAATCAATATTTTGTAGAGATATTATGAAAATACGTTTTTAGTTGACTTGATTTTTATGGTTTTTATTCCATGTGAGTGGTTTTGGTCGTAACTAACTATTACGCTCAATTCTTAGAAAGGAAAGAGAAATCATATACGCACACACATTTTGTCAAAACCTTTAAAACCATTCAGATTGTAGCTTTGTAATGCAAGACCGAAATTTATGTGAAAACTATTTTCTGAAATTAAAAACTTAAAGAAAAGGATATTCAGAATAAATAAATTGTTCAATAAATTAATATAAATATTATAAGTATCAATCACTCAACTAAAGAGCTGAGTGGATGAAGGTGCTATAAAACATTTTATCAAAAACTTAGTTTCTATAATTGATGAAGGTAGTACGTAGTACCAAGTTATGCAAATGATATAGAAAGCTCTATCTTTACAATTAAGTAAATTAAGACAGTTATTAGGTTAAGTAAGTTTACAGACAAGTAAATACTATTGAATAGCAGGGCTATGTTCTACACTTAATTTTATTATAATGTATTGGGTAATTTTTTTTAGAATAAAAGTTATCTTTTTAGAATCATATAGAAATTTTATTCAGCAGTAAAATTTTATTTATTTTAAAATAACATTTTATTTTGAAATTTTATTCTTAGTGGATACAGGTTTACGGTACAGACTTTAGTGGATGAAGGAGTTTTACGCATATGAAAAGTTATATTGAAAAGTAAAGTTTGAAGAAGTTTTAATTACATAAAGTAAAGTTTACATGGTGAAATGTTATTTAGGTACATAAATGTTAGAGAAGACAATTTAAAAAAAATCATGGAAGCCTTATAATGTTGAACTAACTTTCCTCAAAACAACTAGTAGTATATTTTTGGGTGTTTTGGTGGATATTCCTTTTTTTAACTATTGTTCTTTATTCAAGAACTATATAATATTGTACAACCATCCAAAAGTTTAACTAAATTTCGAATATACAAATGACGTGAAAAATAAACAGACTTTTTAAAGAATACATCCCAGTGGATAATTTACGAGTTGAAAAATAAAAATAAATTAATAAAATTAGAGAACAAACATAGGAAAAATTGAACAATAACTACATACAACAAGATAACATAGAATACATAAAAAAGTAGTAGCGTTGAAATCAAAAGTTGTAAAACATAATAGGCTAATGTATGATGAATAAATGTAATATTAAAAATAATATTTACATTTTTTTATCGCTAATGTGTGTACATCTGTTCATTCCAGAACCATAAGCAACCCCATGACCCAATGAGATGAGAATAATGTAAAAATAAGGTGTAGTCTTGTACAGACCCATGCCGACCACTCCTGAGACAGTATGGTTAATTCAACCCCAACAATCAAAGTACACTCGTAACCACAGTCTCGTATTCAAATCCGTGTAAAAGTTACTAACTTTACCAGATTTTTTGGCTTCAACTTAATTTTTATTTATAACTACAATTTTTTAAAGCACAACTAGTAAATGAGATTGAATGAATGAGGAATGGCGGGAAAGTGATCGATCCAGTGACCGATTTCGGCGTGAAATTTTACAAGGAATGTGGTGTCAATATTTTTAATTATAATGCGTTATAAACTATGATGGACGATTTTTTTTTTATGAAATGATTTTCTTTTTTTTCTTTTTTTCTTTTTTTTTATTCATTTATTTAACGTCGCATCAACTACAACGGTCATTAGCGACGACGTTGGGGTGTAACTGTTTACAATGGAGGATGAAATGATTTTTTGTAACGTATGAAAATATGCCGTGCCTGAAACGGTATGAAATATGAAATATGAAACGGCATAAGTTAAATAGAAATGGTTTTTTTTTGGTGGTCGGAGAAGATCCCTATTCCACCTTCATTTCAGTCGTCTGTTTACAGGGAGATTGTTAATTGAATGAAAGAGATTGTACATTTGAATTTATGTGGTCAATTGTCTTTGTGTGTAATGAGCTGTATGTTTAGTTTACAATGTCTCGAACCGTTGGTGTTTTCAGGTCTTCGTGAAGGGTATGATTGGTTACGGAAAAAAGTGCATTTGTTATTGCTCTAATTGCTTTTAACTGGTGTCTTTGAAGAAAATTCAGTGTTGTACTGTGACAGGCTCCAAACATTGGACCACCATATAGCCAAATTGGCCGTACTAGTGATTTGTACAGCATGACTTTTAAGGGTAGAGGTAGCGAGGACTTGCGGCCTAAGACGTCATACAACATACGAAACTGTGAGTCTGAGATAGCTCTGACGTGTGCAATGTGTGGTTTCCACGTGAGACGTCTGTCAAGTAATAAACCAAGGTACCTAACTTTGTCTGTAACTGTAAGCCTTACTAATATTTGAACCAAGAACCTTCGTCTCCGAAAATCAGCTGTTAAGCAGCTAACTCGCAGCGATGACTTTACCTTTAGACTAAACCGGTGGGTCATAATATTTACATAATAAAAATATAAACCGCCTCCGTAGTGTAGTGGTAGCACGCTAACCTACCACGCAGAGGTCCCGGGTGCGATTCCCGGTCAGGGTCTGAAAAATTATAATGTGCCTAAACCCACTGTGACAGTTACATTACTTACCGTAGTTTGTAATAACCAAGCTGTTTTAAAGAAATTGCGACTTTAAAGAAATTTAAACAACGTAAAATAATATAAACTAAAAAGTCAAATTTTAAATTTTAAAGTTTTTAAAAATCTGTACAGTAAAAAATAATATACAGTATAATCCACTTAATACGATTTTATGGGTCCGACACAAATTAGCGTCTTAGGCGGAAAACCGTCTTAACCGAGAAGCGGCCAAGACAATCTTACGAGAGAGGTTTTTAAAGAAATTATTATTGAAGGCAGGAAAGTGCAACATTAATTAATATTGTAACATTCTGCGTTGTGAGAAAATATTAATAACAGTATTACATATAGGTTATATATAAATAAATATATAGGTTATTTTTTGTACTACATAAATAAACGTAAAGATAATATACCTTTTTTTGAACGTCACGTTTATTTAAAAAAACAAACAAACAAATAACACTACTAATACATATACGAGTATATGTGTAGATAAATACTGTAGTAACAAATAATGAAATTTCCATTACTTATTTTTAAGTCATCAATTTTGATCGCGTATTAGACGGGATTGAATGCGTATTAAGCGGAAACATTTACACCTGTTTTACCTTGTTAATCGAGGGACTTCATGAAAACAGCATTTTAAACAGGAAATCGTTTTAGCCGTGAGCGTATTAAACGGGTACTAGTGTATTATAGAAATATTTTTAAGCATAAGTTTTTATGCAATTATATCAGTAGATTTATACTCCATTTCTTCACAAGTGGCGGCGAGTTAAACTTCGTCTTGACATTAAATGCCAAGCAGCAAAGTTTGCTGTATTACAACATTAATGTGGTCCGTTAATTTTCTGTTACATTTTGAAAATATTTTAAAATATTTCCTTAGTTACATACATTTTAAATTTGTACAGTACACTGTATGTATGTAGTTGACAAGAATATTGAATTTTGTCCCGTGATATTTTTTGTATTGTGTAAATAAGCGGCCAATAAAAATAAATTTCATTGTGCCGTATTTTTATCACGGATATATTTCGTAGTTTTCTTCGTTACTATTATTACTTTATATCAGATAACAGAGTAACGAGTGGTTGAAAATAGGTGTTGATTTTGTAAAAAGAAATTTTGCGGGGGTGTTTTGTGATAATACGAGGGATGCGAGGGCGGAGTGAGTGTTTCAAATCGAGAATCGGAGTCTGGAATGGTATGGTATGAGAGATTTTAAAAGTAGGATGGTTTGTAGTTAAAGGGAGGGGGTTAACCGCCCCCCGTTCCCCATTTTGTACAATATATCTCTCTTGGTTTGTTTAGAGGGTGCGGGGGGAGGACGAGACTCTATTGATCGGTCAGATCTCTCCAGCCGAGTCGCTCTCTCTAGGTTTCAGCAAGAGCACACAGAGAGTCCGGAGAACTTGGCCAGGCCAGGTGTCATTCGTGGCATCCCCTATAAATTTCATCCCCTTTCCGTTATTTATTAAAAATACTTATAACAATAAATCGTGCATTACTTTTTAAATATCAATGGATATCTTACCAAGTTTATGTCGCTGTTTCCTTCTTCTAATTTAAGAACAGTGCTTTACTCCTTAATTTAGACCTTCAATTTTAGAGTTGATATCAACTCTACGTTTACTTCCTTTTACAACAGGTGAGAATATTTATTTATATTAAATTTAAATTTTCATGAATTATATAACTTTTTTAAAATGAAATCAATAATACGCATACGTTACATTAAAATTAACCCTACTTTCAAAAATTCCTTTACTACGTTTAATTTTTCCCTCTTTTCCCTCCTACAACTTCTCCATCCGTCTGTAATAATACTACCAAAAATATTTTAGTATGTAATAAACTTATGATTTATTTTAACCATCCGTCACTTTATCAACGTAAAAGTAATTTCAATAACGTTATCAAATATTTTTATTCATCTTAGAAACTCTTATCTAAAGAATGTGTTTCCATTTTTAAAAAGTTTACAACATTGAATTTTTATAAGAATAACTTTTAAAATCTTTGAAAACCTAATTCTCTAATTATTCACTAAATTCTAATCTAGTATCATATAATTTTCAATGCCGTTTTTCGCAGTCTTGAGTATTTTAAACATTTTTAACAATATTAAAGAGAGCCTATTAATTTTAAATATTAATCTTTGTCATAACTTTCTATCATTACTGATGAAGTACTTTATGTTTAACTTATGTCATTTTGACATGTTAACTTCAGTCTACCAATACTTTTCCTTCCAAAAATTACTAAATATTTTATTACTGACAATTTTTT
Organism: Catonia carolina; assembly: GCA_035578175.1. Classification (NCBI taxonomy): domain Eukaryota; kingdom Metazoa; phylum Arthropoda; class Insecta; order Hemiptera; family Achilidae; genus Catonia; species Catonia carolina. Next base: position 239,945,337 of record JAQMRL010000001.1, on the reverse strand, counting down.
TTATTTACCTATCGTATTGAAGCAAATTTTATGAGGTGATGAATTTAAATTTTATGTGAAATAAAAAAATAAAGTGGAATTTTTTGTCAACATATATATATTTTTTGAACTAAGCATTCTGTAATATATTTCTTTAGGAAACATTTTTTACCTAAATTTCTTTCTAAATTTTTTGTGTTTTATATAAGCAAGTCTCTGTGTTATATAAAATGAAACAAGGATCGCTCTAGAACTTTGAAATTAATTACAAAAAAACTTTTATTGTTACGTAACATAATATATATGACATGTCAAATTTTGGGATAAGGGTTAGAAAGGTTATGTTACTACAAATAATTTGGTCTAAACGTTTTCTTGGAGCTGTCAAGGGAAACTCTGAAAAAATGTTGACCAGAACTATTACTAATAATTACGACAAAATATTTGGTTTTATTTATGAAGTTAGTAGGTAGTTCATTACGAAGTTAGTCAGATAATTCATTTTTACCTATCTTTTTAATAGTTTTGTAACGACTATTCAACAGTTTAAAATTAACCAAAATAATGAAACAATCAAAAATTTAAAAAAAACTAACCTAAAGAAAATTTTTTTAAACTCTAATTTATGATTGTTGAAATCTATTAAATTCAGAACAATAAGCGATCTCATGACCCAATGAGGAGAGAATGCTACAGCCTATATGACATAAAAATGAGGTGTAGTTTGCACAGACTCAGGCTAACCATTACTGGGAAAATATGGTTAATTGAACTCCAACCATTGAACTACAACTGTAACCATTATCTAGTTTTCTAATTTGTATACAAGTAACTACCTTTACTAGGATTTGAACCGTGAAACCAACACAACTTGTAGAGAATGGATATTATATTAAATTTATGATATGATTTTAAAAGTTATATTTTTACTTTCTCTTGCCTATATGAATATACAGAAAGGAAAGTATTGTTTCCATGTCGATTTTTCGAAATCGAGTTGTCACCAGATCTACACGTTTTCAGACCCCCTGAACCCAAAAAATCGTATGAAGTTGAAACTTGAAACTTAAGTTAGGTACTACTGTACTACTAGAGGACTAGACACGAACATTTTCATTAAAATCGATCAACCGGAAGTTTTATTCGTGTCATTTTTTAAATTTTTTGCGAATTTCTCTAGAACGGCTCCTACGATTTTTTTTAAATCGTCTCATTTACTACATTTTTGACGCTCTACGCCATGTCTGTTGAAATTCTTGGGGAGGTTGGGCTCTCGTATAAAGAAAAAATGATTTTTTAAGATTGCGGCCTAATATGCATTTTACCACAAAAATGTATACAATAAAAGTTGTATACAATTTTAAATCCTGCAACTTTTATTTTAAACATTTTTTTTGTATAATGCTTAGTTTAGCGGTAATTAGTAATTTTCTGTTTTTTTTTTCATGAAAATCAGAAAAAATGAAATTTTTAAGATTACGGCCTTAGTATGCATTTTACGATAAAAGTGTATTAATAAAATTTATAGGAAATAAAAAATATCGACAATTTTTATTTTAAGCATTTTTCTCTACAGAGCCTACTTTAGCGTCAAAGATTGATTTTCCCGGTTGTTAAGCCAAATTAAGGTTGATTTTAGTTTTACGTCTTTCACTCATGAATAGCCTAAAATTAGGTTATGTTTTTTGAGGTTATTTTTTGTTTATTTCCAATGTTTTATACTTATATTAGGTTGTATTGTTCATAATTTGCATTGCCAAGAAAAAGTTTAGTGAGTGTTTTACACCAGATTTTTATATAGCAATTTCATTCATCAGTAAAATTCACCAAATTATTTTTATCGAATATTGGCGTATATTTGCTGTCAAACAACTGATTCGCGGTGACGACTTTACTACGAGACCAACCCGGTGGATTGCAGACACAACTGAAAATTTAAAAAAAAATTTATTATTAATTTAAGCCTGTTCGTTGTTTTACAATTTTATGTACGAGGTGAAGGTGGCGATGATAAAATAATAAATTAAAAGACATGAGGAAGAAGACCACTCATTGATGGTGCTTCTATATCTTTCTCTAATTTAATTTTGCATTAATGTTTTAAGTTACATTTTAATCATCTCAATGTATTAGGGAGCAACAAGTTTCTGTTTCAAGTTCTCTTTAGTTTTCTTGGCAGGTTGTCCAAAAAAGTAATTTAGCTAATCATCCTGATTAGTTCGATTACAATTTTCTCTGTAAAAGTTTTAAGTTTCTGCTAATTTTCTGAGAAACGTTGATAGCAATGATTAATTGTATCAAATACGTAAGGATCTTGTTGATCATTGTGAGAAGTTTTCGTTTCGTACGAACCAAAAAGACTCCGTTGTACTTGGAAGTGCTCTGGACTGGAACGGCTTCAGTTGAACTATATTATTTGGTTTAGCGAATCCGTTGATGTTAATCAATAAAAATATTAAAATCAATAGTACATACAAAATACAGAAAAAGCGTTTAAGATCTCACATTTGTGATAAAGCCGCTAATGTCTAATTAGTTATTCAATTATCCACAAATTTAATCTAAAAAAATCTGGTGTAAACACTTACACGGCTTTTTCTTGCCAAAGAAAATAATGAACAATATAACCTAACATTAGTAAAACAACACTAGAAATAAACAAAAAACTAACCTCAAAAACATAACCTAATTTTAATCATGAGTGAATGATGCAAAATAAAAACCAACCTCAGTTTGGCTTAATAATAGGGGAAATCCACTCTTTGACGCTACACTAGTCTCTGTGGAAAAAAATGCTTAAAATAGAAATTGTCGATCTTTTAATTTTCTATAAATTTGATTATATACACTTTTGTCATAAAATGTAAAAACTAATACCGAAATCTTAAAAATTCCATTTTTTACAGATTTTCATGAAAAACAACCAGAAAATCACTAATTACCGCTAAACTAAGCATTATACAAAGAAATGTTTAAAATAAAAGTTGTAAATTTTTAAATTGTATACAGCTTTTATTATATACACTTTTGCCCTAAAATGCATAATAAGGCAGCAATCTTTAAAAAAACCGTTTTTTCTACGAGAGAACAGCCTCCCCAAAAATTTCAGCAGACATGGCGCCTACCCTATCTTGTAGAGTATAAAAAATATACTAGTAATTGAGGCGATTTAAAATAAAATCGTAGGAGCCGTTTTTGAGAAATCGCAAAAAAGTAAAAAATGACAAGAATAAATTACTACTTCCGGTCGACCGATTTTTACGAAAATGTTCGTGTCGGGTCCTCTAGTAGTACCTAACTTAAGTTTCAAGTTTCAACTTCGTACGATGTTCCGCTCTTGAGATATTTTGTTGTCACACACACACTATCACATCCACAGACCAATCCCTAAAAACATGTTTTTTTTTAGTTCAGGGGGTCTGAAAACGTGTATATCCTGTGAAAACTCGATTTTGAAAAATCGGCATGAAAACAATACTTTCCTTCCCATAATAATACATATTATACGCAAGAGAAAGTAAAAATAAATCATTGAAAAAAAATTTATTTGTCAGTTTCGTAAATCAATTGTGCCTAAAAAATGTTTAACTTCGTTTCCAACTCAATTAACCATATTACGAATTGTAACCGCTAATAACCAAACAATTGATGGGGAATAAAATAAAAATTACTACACAAAAACATCGTACTGGTAATGTATAATTTGCTTTCGTACCAATGGCTACCATTAAATGTTGAATAAACATTGTTGAGTAAACCACAACCCACCGGGTTGGTCAGCTGATTTTGGCGACGAAGGTTCCTGGTTCAAATCCTAGTAAAGGTAGTTACTTTTATACGGATTTGAATACTAGACCAATGGTTACCGGTGTACTTTGATGGCTGGGTTTAATTAACTATACTCTCTCTCAGGAATGGTTGGCCTGGGTCTGTACAAAACTACACTTCATTTACACGTCATACACATCATCCTCATCTCATTGGGTCATGCGGTTGCTTATTGTTCTAAATTGAACAGATTGCAACGTACACAAATTAGGAATAAAAAAAAGTAAACCACAACATTACGTAAAACTTTTATGTTCCACTGATATTTACCGACACGCCACATACGAGTATAAATAAAAATTTGGTTTAAAGTCAGTAGGTACTTAATAAGAAAAGATTTTCCACGAAAGTATTAATTCTACTTTTTATTCACTCATACACAACCTTACCAATTACTAAACTGATTTTCTGAGATTAAAACAATATTGTAAGATTATAAGAATTGTTGCTAAACTATGCTTCTGTTTTTTTAAATTTATGTTGCACTAATAATTACGCTTATTTGGATTATTGGAGATTATTGTTAGTGTAGGTGGGATGAATTAAACTTCTCCCGGTTTTACTCTTCTCCTAATTTTTTACAGATATCAATTTAAAAACAATTATGCTGATTTCAAAAAAATCTGTTTTTTGGGTTCAGGGGGTCTGAAAACGTATATATCCGGTGAAAACTCGATTTCAAAAAATCGACGTGAAAACAATTTTTTCCTTCCTATTATATTCATTTAGGCAAGAGAAAGTAAAAGATTATCAACAATAATAGTTGATTGTTAAATCGTAATAGTATTCATTCCAGCAATGCAGTTTTATTTCTTCTGAATTAATAAAACGTTATTAGCAATTAAAATACCCTGGACGGATAAAGTACCCAACAGAAAAGGAGCTTGTTTACACCATTAAAAAAACGAAAATTGAATATCTGGGTTACATTATGCGTGGACCAAGATATGAACTGCTTCGCTTGATAATACAAGGCAAGATTCTGGGGAAGAGAGTTGTGAGAGAAAGAAGAATTACTTGAATAAAGAATCTTCGCGACTGGTTTCGTTGTATCTCAGTGGAGCTGTTTAGAACTCCTGTGTCACAAGGTCTGAATAGTCATCATGATTGCCAACCTTCGGTCGAAGAGGACACAATAAGAAGAAGAAGAAGCAGCAATTAGGGATTAAAAAATAATTTGATTTTTTGCACTCCCAAATTTACTGTTTTCAATTGGGTCAACTTTTAATTTTTGTGATTTAAATTTTGTGAGCAGTAATGTGAAAGTGTCAAGTAAAATGTAAATGGGTGTCTTTCTACGTGATGGTGCACTTATAAGTAATTTAATCCATCATTTTCAACTTGGTGAAGATTATAAGTTAAAGCATTTTACTCTAATAAAATTTAAACCGTGATCAAGGCAAAGATATTTAATTCAAATAACTGGATAAATGAAGTTTTCATTTTAAGGGAAGACTGTACTTTGTATCCCGCCAATGTTGAATTTGCTATTTTTAGGTACATTTTTCACAAGATGGTAATCGATGGGGAAATGAAACTTTACTTACTTGTTGTTGTCGGGTTGCTCGAGCTACTGACATTTTTGCAACTTAATCCGTTAAACTATAAAGTTAAAAACAGAATAAGGAATAACATAAAATGTTTACAATTTCTTTTTACGGTATTTTATATATTAATAATTTTTGTAGCTTTTGAGGAAGTCATAAAAGTGCCGGTATATGTGAATATACAAGATAAATAACTGGTAAAAATTTCAGCCTGATATGTTTAATGGTTTTCGAGAAAAATGTACTTAAATGTTAAAAATCAAAATTTATGGGAACGGGCAAAAAGACAAAGAGACACAAATCAAAAACCAAATGTACACAAACAAGTAAATTTCCTATCAACATTTGGTTAGTAAGCTGAACCAACCGCTGAGAGTATTAAAAACAGTAACGCAGATATTTAAAAAAACTAAAATTCCCTGTGTTCTAAAACGATCGTTATAAAATTATGAAAAATATTCGTTCTTGGTGATACTATAATTTTTTGGGTAAACCTCCTAAAAACTTATTTTTTTCATTAAAATAATTTTTTTCACGTAATTAAATGTTTTTGTGGTTGATCTCGGTCTAAACTATTGAAAAACATTAAGAACTGAAATTTGAAATTTTCCGTTAAAACCATCATACAGTCTCGCCTTAATGAAACAATTATTAGCATAAAAATGAAAAAGAAAAGTACCAAATTACTTTTAGAATTCTTTTTCATGTAACGATGTAGAAACAGAAAGTGACTTTATACAGTAAACATGCTGTAATGTCAGTTTTCAGGAAACGGTTAACTGCGAAATTACTCTAAGAGGATTTAATGCATTAGAGCGTACTACTTGTCAGTTTACAAGAAAATCAAAAGTTTTATAGAACTTGAATGAAATGAGAAATTTACAACTCCGTGAAAATTATTTGATTAGATATCAAATAGAAGAAGATATCATAAATTAAACTTTAATTTACTTACAAACTTTTGATTTTATTATTAATTTTGACTAATTGAAATTTGTTCTTTTAAAAATGCAATTAAAATTTAGATAATAAAAGATTTTTGAAAATTATTGTACACGAAAACACACTTTTCCTAAAGTTCTTTTAAACTTAAAGCATTATTAGCAAGAATCAGTGTCATCAAAATCGTATAAATCAGAAACCAGAAAGATGTCTTAGGAACATTGATTGTTTAAGAATTGATTGACATCGTCAATATTTCTAGAAAGTTATCTGTGTGGGTGTGTATATATATATTTTTTCTCTTTTATTTGTTTCTGTCTCATAACAACTACAAGTGAAATGACTAAAAAGATTAAATGTGGCATGAATAACATGAAGAAGCTGATTACCCACTAGACACTTCATATTTTTACGTGTGTAGGCCTACTGTAGTTAATTTCAAAATTATCTAACTTATTTTCATAATCTGTTTACTTATATGTTACGTAAACGTCTGCTCCATTTTCTCTTTAACCTTCTCTGGGGAACGTCAGGTAGGTGTGGTGTATGAAGTCGTTTTTAAATTTTTCAGGTTTTTCTATAAAATTATCTCCTGTATATACTACTTGATAATATTAATAAAGTAACGGTCCGACTATTTTCATAAACAATGCAGAGATTTTACAATCAAATCAAGTTCAATATTTAGGGATTACATTTGACAAACGCTTAATTTGGTAGAGCTACATCAAACTAAAACAGTAAAAATGACTAGCAGAACAAAAATCTTTTATTTCTGGAAAACCATCTTATCTACCATTGAAATAGAAACTTTCTGTCTACAAGTATCTTTTAAAACCTATTTGGTCATACGCTTGACAAATATAATTATGGTTCCACTTCTCGTAGAAATTTGTCTCGTATAAAAGCAGTTCAATCTAAAATACTCAGGATTATCACCAACTTCCTTTGGTACGTGAGTAACAAAATTTTACACAATAACTTATGAATCCGTAATGGTATTAATATTATCAATAAATGCGAGATCTCTAAGCAACTGACTGATTTAACTTACTGACTTTTCACTTAAACCGAGAGAACAAACATAAAAAAACTAAAGTATTTTTGTATTGGCCAACTTGCGCCTAAGGAGTAAGAAGAGAGAAAATTCTTGGAAGTAATGCATATTATTTCTATACCTTTTCAAAGAGGTGAAATTCCAAAAATTGGCGTACGTAATTATGAATGATACTTAGGGAAAGAAAAGTATTCAAAATTTTACATCTTACTCCTAAGGAGTAGAAAGAGTTCAAAATCCGAAATAAATAAAAATAAGTCTTGTACGAGTATATTCCTCAGAAGATGCTGTAATTTTTCAAATAAGCATTATTGTTCTTAAATTGATATCTGTAAAAAGTTAGGAGAAGAGTAAAACCGGGAAAAGCTTAATTCATCTCACCTACACTAGTAAACATTAAAATTACACTGAGAATGTACAGAAATATTTAAAAATGGTTAAGAATTCTATCTTTAAAAGTAATAAAACTAAAATAAAATTATATGTAGCCGTATCCGTAGCGAATGGCGCTAACCTACATCGCGGAGGTCCCGGATTTGATTCCCGGCTAGGGTCTAGAAATTTTCAAGAGTCAAAACCCACGGTTCCAGTTGCATAACTCAATGTAGTCACTAATAACCAAGCTGTTGGTGTGAATTTAAATAAACTGAATAAAAAAAAATTATAATGTGATTTGTCGCTACTGAAAAATTATAAGAAACTATAGAAATATTTAAATTGCTTAAGACCAATTATTATTATTTTTTTTAGGAGGGAACTCTATGAGAAATTCAAAGACGCTAGAGAGTTCCTGTCTATTAGTGGACAAGGCTTAGCAGATTGTTAAGTTTACAAAATAAGATATTGCCTCCGCAGGGAGAAAGATATTTTACTTTAATTAACTCACATTTAGGGTTTATATGTTTTACTCAGTATCATTTTCATTTTGGCTTTTCTGTTATGTCCAATTTGAATAATTTTTCTTAAATATTTTGCTAAATATCTTGTTCTACTAGTAGATATTTAAGAATTGGATTTCAAATTATACTGTAAAATTGATTTTAAATAAACTCTCCAAAAATATTTTAATGGAACTAAATTATTTATCTATTTTATGCAAATGTATTGAATTTGCTGTAAAATGAATGAAACGCTTTGATGTGGTTTTCATTAGAAATTGTCGCTAAACTAAGGGTAGGCTACATGAATTAGGTTTTTTATATTGTTTTTGGTTTTAATCTACCATTATTCGTCCTAAACGTAGCTTGAGGCTTCAATACTGAACAACCGGTTTCTCTTTGTATTCAAAGCTTCTAACTAATATTTTATCGTACTATAAAAGTAAACGCAGAAATTTTTTATCAAAGCTAGTAATAGGTGTTGAGCAAGCCATGGTACCAAATTGACCAATATTATAAGCTATTTATTTATAAATTGGCGGTGTCTGTTATACGTATATAGTCAAAATAAACACATTAAAATATTTAACTTCCGATTACATAGTAATAGCGTGTAACCGGGAGACAAAAAACATTAATAATAAAAATCAAAGCGAAATTTAGTAATATGTGTAGCTTTTATTGTACACATACCGGGTGGATCACGCAAAGTGTTACAATCTAATTATGAAAGAACGGTTTAACAAAGAATTTAAAACAAAATTATTTTCCACTAAATCATACATCCAAAAATATCCATTAAAAATAAAACCGTTCCTGTTTAAATACAGGATGTGCCATGGATTCCAATCTTAATACTTTCAAATATGAACACTTGTTGTCGAGTTCATTATTTTAATGGTATTTAAATGTTGAACATTTCCGTGAAAACAGATTTCAAAAATGTTAATGCATTCCAAAATGTCTACCATAAATGTAACTCGTTTGGACACTTACGAAACGCCCCGTGTGTTTCTTTCAAATTATGATGAAACGAAAACCGTATACCAATATCTTTTTAAAATTAGTTAAACCTTCCAACAATACCTCCCAAAACCATTAAAAAAAATATTTTAGCCTCAAACATTTCCAAATGTGCACAAATTAAATATAATTTTAAAGATTAATTTTTTTAAATTAATTTTCAAGTGGGAAGGGATGTTTGTATTGTAAATCATAGTTTCATCGTAAGTGTTCATACTAATTACGTTTATGGCCGCCATTTTAGAATGCATTAAAAACATTTTTTTGAAAAATGTTTACACCAAAATGTTTGAAAATTTAAATACCTTGAAAATGACATAGCACAAGTGATTACATTTTAAAATATTGATATTAGAACCCATGACCATTTAACATTCATTGGATACACCATTTAGACACACCTTTTATTTGAACGGGAACGGTTTTATTTTTAATAAATTCTTGGGTAAAATTTAGTGGAGAATAATTTTGTCTCGTCTTTCAATGTTAAAGCATTCTTCTATAATTGAATTGTCTTTTTACGTGGTCCACACTAGATTATCTCGTAACTAGGAGGTAGAAAACCATGAATAATGAAAATCAGAGTAAAATTTAATAATATTTATATAGGTATTTATCACTCAGGTATTAAAGCAAGTACATAAAATAATATAGAGTACATTTCGACATCGTACTATACACTACGTTGATTGCTTTATCAGCTTATTTTACTTTCTCTTGCCTATGTGAATATACGGAGGAAAGTATTGTTTAGGAAATATTGTTTATTCATGTCGATTTTTCGTAATCGAGTTTTCACCGGATCTACACGTTTTCAGACCCCCTGAACCCAAAAAACATGTTTTTAGCGATTGGTTGTGTGTGTGTGTGGGTGTGCGAACAAAATATCTCAAGAACGGAACATTGTACGAAGTTGAAACTTGAAACTTAAGTTAGACACCTCTACCGAACCCGAAACGAATATTTTAATCAAAATCGGTCAACCGGAAGTAGTAGTTTATTTGTGTATTTTTTCACTTTTTTGCGATTTTCTCAAAAACTAGTCCTACGATTTTTTTAAAAATCGCTTGGTTTACTGAATTTTTTATGCTCTACAAGATAGGGTAGGCGCCATGTTTGCTGAAATTCTTGGTGAGGCTGTTTTCACGTAAAAAGATCGTTGTTTTACGATTTCGGCTTTAATATGCATGTTAGTGCAAAAATTTACATAATCAAAGATGTAGAGAACTTAAAATTCTATAAGTTTTATTCCTAACTGTTTTTGAATAACGCTTAGTTTAGCGGTAATTAGCGATTTTCTGTTTTTTTCTCTCACGAAAACGTGTAAAAAATCGATTTTTTTAAAGATTTCTGCCTTATTTTACATTTTACGACAAAAAAGTATAACCAAATTTATAGAAAATTAAAAGATCTACAACTTTTATTTAGAGCATATTTCTCTACAGAGCCTAGTTTAGCGTGAAAGAGTGATTTTCGTATTTTTAAGCCAATCTGAGGTTGATTTTCATTTTGCGTTTTTCAATCATGATTAAAATAAGGTTATGTTTTTAGGTTAGTTTTTTGTTTATTTCTTATGTATTATTACTAATGTTAGGTTATATTGGTTGTTATTTGCATTGGCAAGAGAAAGTCGTGTGAGTGTTTCACACCAGATTTTTTTTTATTTTATAAAATTTGCATGAACTTCAAACGGAATAGGAAGAAAGTTTTGTAAAGCTCACTGAACAACCATTTTTAGTTCTTTTATTCCAAATCGAAAATAGAAAAATTCTAAATTCTGATAAAACTTCTAACGATTTGTACCAGAAAAACAGGCGTCCTTGTACAAAAGAAGAAATTCTTTTTTCGTACAGAGATGATACGATCAGTCTCGCTTTTTATTTCACTATTTTCATATTCCATAATCGGCTATATTTTACTTGGAATGTTTGCAAAATATTTTTTCCTACTTTGACCTTAACATTATTAAGGTTTTTGGCACACAAAATACTACAATAAAAAAAAACATATAAATAATGTTTATGAATTTCTGATAAAAGAAATTGAACTTGAAATTACTTTAACTACGTAAAAGAAATATATTTTTTTTACAAAAATGATTGATACATATTATAGAAAAACATATAATATGTTGTTTAAAAAACAATTTTTAAAATTCATTTGAAAAAATTCAGCGTTTTCAATCAACGCTTTTGCGGAGGATAGTTAACGCCCTCTATTATGTAACCAATAAAACGCTACACTCAGACCTAAACCCTACATAAATGATGTTTTCTTAAAACTCCATACAAAATTTAGAAAGATACTCGTGAACCACCATAACCCATTGATCTTGAATCTGGCTACGCAGACTCTCCCAAACAATCCAATAAGACGACTAAAACGTCGATGGAGCCGGGATCTCATCAATTAACTTAGTACTCTAATTGACTATTCATTACAGGTTCTAAATGCTGCACTTAATGCTACAATTATTTATTCACGTCTGAGTTCTGTCACTGGACTGTGTCTTCACTCACGTTTATTTATCAAGTTAATTTTTTCCAATTTTGTGTTATCACATTCACTGATTGTTTCCAACAGATTGTGAGTTTCCTAAATAAAGAGAAAAAAAATTCATTAACACTGTGAAGTTTAGAGTATTATAGTTTCTCAAAATTCAACAAACATTAAAACACAACCAAATATACTGAGGTTATTAGAGCTCATAAAATTAATTTTTTTTAAAAAACATCTCTTTTTAGTTGAATCGGTTCATAGGCACTTGTGCATATGATTACAAATTTTCACTTCAGATCTCAGAATTTTTAAACCATTGCACTACATTAGTAAATGTATTCGAAAAATTACTGTTACAAAAGTTCCATTTTGGAGGGAATGTTTTAGATAAAATATAACTTATGTTAAAATTGAGTGTCCTATGCGCGTCCTTGTGCGACTGACTTCATGTTTTCTTGTGTCGGTTAAAGTCGGTTGTTTTTCAAAAATTTTGTATCGTGATTCATGTAATTTTGTTAGCGTACTAATAAACCGCTGGGTGTTCCAGAGTTTTCTTAATTTTGTTTTGAGCAAATGTGTTAAATCTGTGTGTGAAGTGGTGAAAATCTGTTGGATAAGTGTAGTAGCTGGTTTAGCCAAGTTGTCTGCCAAAATATATAAATTTACATCATTTTATAATGTTCTAATTTGAACTTTTTTTGAAATCCTGTTAAAATTGACATGAAAGACCTTTAAGAACTAAGTACTGGATGAATAAATTATGAAAAGCTCTTAGCAGAATTACTACAGTAGGCTACCTTTAGGAACATATTAAAGAAAGGGAGCAAATACTTCTATCGTTCGAACTAAATTTATTATTCAGAAAATATGACCATATTCTTATCTTTCAGCACAAAGATCTTTTCATGCATTTTCTGAAAGAACTCATTTATTTTTATTTAGTTTGATTTATTTTTTAATTCTAGTATAAAATACAATTGATTTTATATTAATATGATGTTCTATTTAATTTTTTCGTGATCTATTACATTGTTATGAGTTTGAAAATATGGTTTGATAATTTGTGTTTCTTTTTGATACGATTTAAGAATCGAACTGATTATGTTATATTAGCAAAAAGAAAACTTAATAACTTATTTTGTAGTTACCATTCCGCAAAGGTATTTTAACCCTTTCAGTGCCAACGCCCGGAAAACAGTACGTCAATATACGAGGTGTGGCTATTAAATAACGAGACTGACGTTGTAAAAAATTTTATTTTTACTTTATACAAATTCACATTGTCACCTTCAATATACACTCCTTCTCTATCCCTACAACGCTCCATGCGAATTTTCCATGGTTGGAAACAAAGCTGGAAGTCATCTTATGTCAGCTCCTTCAGGACACGTGCCGCTTTCTCTTTTACAGCTTCCACATACTCAAATCTTGTACCTTTTAATGCAGATTTCATCTTAGAGAACAGGTAGAAGATAATAACATGCGATGAAACGTGGCTTTTTACTTATGATCCGGAAAGAAGCGCCAATCCATGCACTGGAAGAGCCGAACTTCACCGAGAGCCTAAAAAGCTCGAATGAGCAAGTCAAAATTTAAAGCAATGATTTTAATTGTTTTTTTTTTATATACATGGGGTTGTGTACCTTCACTGGGTTCCTGAAGGCCAAACAATTAATCAATATTACTACCTTGAGGTACTTTCGAAACTACGCCAAAGAGTAAGGAAAAAACGCCCCAAAATGTGGAAGGACAATGCACCAGCTCATTCCGCGTTATCTGTCAAGAGGCTCCTAGCCAAGTACAGCATCTTAGTGTTAGAACATCCACCTTATTCACCAGATCTTGCACCATGTGACTTCTACCTGTTCCCTAAGGTGAAATCTGCATTAAAAGGGACAAGATTTGAGTCTGTGGAAGCTGTAAAAGAGAAAGTGGCACGTGTCCTGAAGGAGCTGACAGAAGGTGACTTCCAGCACTGTTTCGAACAATGAAAAAATCGCATGGAGCGTTGTAGGGATAGAGAAGGAGTGTATAGTGAAGGTGACAATAAGTGATTATGTATAAAATAAAAATAAATTTTTTACAACGTCAGTCTCATTATTTAATAGCCACACCTCATATTTTACGTACTGGCAACATCCGGTTTACCGGACGCCCGTAAGTTGTGCATAAGTGCCAACGTCCAGATAACCGAACTTTGACATAAAAAACTTTGAAACAAAAATTAATGAAATAATGTATTTTGAAACCGCCTCCGTGCCGTAGTGCGCTAGCCTGCAAAGCGAAAGTTACTGGGTTCGATTCCCGGCTAGGGTCTGGAAATTATAACACGTTAAAACCACCGTTAAGGTACCAAAACCCACGGTAGTTGCTAATGACCAAGCTGTTGATGCGACTTAAATAAACTAAAAATGCTGTTTTGAATAGTTGTAGTGCTAAAACGATTTCTTTTTTTATGAACGAAGAAAAATTTTAGCAGGAAATGTTTTTCTGTAACGTTGAAATTTTGGTTGGCAATGGCAGGCTTATGCCAGCAAGTTTTCGAAATAAGGGCTGGCATCTTTTGTACACCCTTATTCAAATTAAATGGCTTTAGATCAAACTTTAAATATTGTTTTGGCACTGAAAGGGTTAACATAAACTTCTTATTTTAAAATTTAAAGACTCAGTTGCATTTATTTTGATAAACAAAAATAAATGCTAGTCATCAAATTTCAAATTAAGAAATCTTTATTTCGTCATTAGGATAATACTTTATCAGTTAGACTAATTAAAACTTAAATATAATAGTTTTAAAATATACCCTCTCAAATATTTATTACGGGAATTCCCCGTGAATATTTTCAAGCCGTTTATTAGTGAACTGTTTAGATGGATAACAAATCAATAAAAAATTATTATACCAACTTGCTGAAGCAAAAAGACATTGAATTCTCACTCTGAGTATTGCTATCAAGAACCAACTATTATTTTGTTAGTCTATTATTTTTTTATCTATTTTAATGCCATTTCAATTCAATAAAAATAGAGGGTTCAAGACTAAAATAACTATTTCTTGACAAAACGTCTCTCTCACTGGGCACACCCCTCTTACTGGTAATTGAAAAAACCTAATCTACAATTTTGAATTAAATTGATGAATGAATGATTTCGACAAAAATTTTGCATAAAATTTAAATGTAAGGTATTATTTTGTAACTTTTAAAATGATATTAGGAAAATTTTACTTTTAAATTACCACCCAGTATTTTGGTTCTGCGTGAGCTGGATTTTATATTGAAGGCTTGACATACACTCGATATATTTTTCGTGATTGAATTTAAACTGATATCACGTGCTTGTTCAATATGTATGACTTTTTACTATACATTTTCACTAACAGTTAAAAAAGCTAGACTAAATGGTTTTTTATAATTCAAGTCTTCATAGTTAACATTTTTGCTACCAATAAGAATAATCTAAATAAACACCACTTATGCAGCGCAATGGTTAGATTGTTAGACATCAAAGCAAAAGATCTCAGGTTTCATATAGTGTCCTGGTTAGCGTCTATAAAAATATTACACGTTAAAACTCACCAATTGAGTACCAATTGAGTAAACACTGTTGACAGTAAATTATCTGACTTCAGATACACTAAAAATAAGTAAAATAAATGGTGCTCTTGACAATATGTGGTTAGTAAACTCTTTTAGCTTTTTACGTAATGATATTTTTACTGATGAAATGTTTTAAGTAATATTTTATCAGGCAAGTTTACTTTTAATTAACAACAGAAAATGAAATTCGTTAATTTCATGATTATTAACTCTGAGAAGTAATAAAAGAAAGTACTTATATAATTTTAAATGGTATGAAAAAGTTTAAGGCTAGAATTACCACGATTATAAACTTCATAGTTTTTAAGTTAAGGGGTTAAAAGAGTTCACGGTAGAGAAAGGAAATTCTAAAGTAAAGCTGTTGAAACCTTAGCGACATAGCTCTGGTATTTAAGCGTTATTACAAAGAAAAACGGAAAAAGACTATCAAGAGATGAGACGAAAGTTCAGCACGCTAGAAGGAGTTTGATTCCGTTATTTTCTTCTTTCTTTTTAAACTCCTACAAGAAATTCTTAGAATTTATCGAGTAAAAATAAGATTTTATTTTTAAATAAACAAGGGAGGTATTTAAATATTTAAAAATCCACTATTTTAATGTAGGCGTAACACGAGTAACAGTGTATCTTCCTAAGATGTTAAATGTCATTATGATCTATTATAATAAAAAATCAACATAGTAAATAAACAAAGCCATGCCCCTCAACAATATTTTTCAACTTAAATGGCCTTTCGGCTGTTGACCTTAACAACAACATCCTTTCTGTAGATATAATAATAATAATAATGGTTGTAGATTTTATTTTTTAAGCTCCTCATTGACAAAAGTAGGATAAAAAAGTAATTAATTTTAAAAAATCGTAATTTTAATAGTCTTGTCTGAAAGATTTTTAATGTTTTTTGTTGTAAAAAACTTTTTAAGAGATTTTATCTCTAACTGCTTAGTTTTAAATTTGGTGCTGTCAAGTTTATTGATGACAGGATTTTATACATCAAAATATATTGCTAAATTACAATAAAATTTTCTGGTTGTTAATTACTGACCGATGTTTCAGTACTGCAGCGTTACCGATTGATTAATTGAATCATAGAGTTACATCTCTATTCGTGAAATTTAATTGCATATACTACAATAATTTATTCCATTAAGTAGATTTAAGAAATCTAGTTCTCTGAATTTACGTAAATTATTTTCTGTTGACGTTAATTCCTTTTCGGTGGCAATTTTTAAAATTGTCATCTATCATTTTCTTTTGTCCGTCCGTCACACCCAGATATCAGAAATTACAAGAGATAGTAACAAATGGTTTCCGGATTTAAAATCTACACCGAAAGTTGGTGGGCCTAAGTTGGATTTGAAGTTCCGGTTTCCACCAGAATTAGCCCCAAACCGGAAGTCAAGAAATCAAAGTTAGAAACTGCAAAATTAGCCACAACCTATTTTCGGATTTTTAATATCCACAAAAAGTAGATCTTTATTGGGTTTAAAGTTTCGGTTTTGGCCAAAGTGCCCCAAAACCAGAAGTCAAGAAATCAAAGTCAGAAACTGCAAAATTAGCCAAACCTATTTTCGGATTTGTAATATCCCCAAAAAGTAGGTCTGGATTGGGTTTAAAGTTTCGGTTTTGGCCAAAGTGCCCCAAAACCAGAAGTCAAGAAATCAAAGTCGGATTTGAACAAAAATTAGTGTTATTCGATTCCTCTTAAAAGTAAATACAGAAATCATTGGGTTTGAAGTTCTGGTTTCGACGGGAAGTAGCCCAAAACCTGAAGTCAAGAAATCAGTTAGAAACTGCAAGATATAGTAAAAAAGCTGGATTGGGTGTGAAATTTCGGTTCCAATCGGAAGTGGCCCAAAACCGGAAGTCAAAAAATTAAAGTCAGAAACTGCAAGATATAGCAATAAACGGTTTTCGGATTCGTAATCTACACAAAAGTAGGTCTGGATTGGGTTTTAAGTTTCGGTTTTAATCATAAGTGCCCCAAAACCAGAAATCAAGAAATCAAAGTCTGAATTTAAGAACAAAAACAATGTTATTCGATTCCTATTAAAGAGTAAATACAGAAATCATTTGGTTTGAAGCTCTGGTTTTGACCGAAAGTAGCACAAAACCTGAAGTCAATAAATCAGTCAGAAACTACAAGATTATAGCAAAAAACGGTTTCCGGATTCGTACGCTACACAAAAAGTTAGTGGGCCTGGATTGGATGTGAAATTTCGGTTCCAAACGGAAGTTGCCCAAAACCGGAATATAAGAAATCAAATTCGGAAACAAAAACAGTGTCATTCAATTCCTCTTAAAGAGTAGATACAGAAATCACTAATGGGTTTTGCCATAAGTCAAGGTAAGCCTTTTAAAAAATTGCCACCTGCTATGAGACACATCTCATGATTACTGATAATAAAATTAATGAAACAGCTTATCTAATAATAAGTACATAAATTTTTTATGTTACAAAACAGAACTACCGATAAAAATGGAGTACATTAATTACATTTTTTTATCATCTGTAGTGTTCTCTAATTACATTTCCATAGGATTTTTCTAAGCCATTTGAATTGACTGGAATTGAGAAGGGATTTTTAAAATCTCACACGGCCACGTCAGAATTTCAGTATAAAAATAATATTATTTAATAACCACTCAATATAGGTAATACACAATCGCATATCATCAGTTCTTACGTATATCCAGATGCAAAAAACCACTCGTATAAAGTCCATCAATTTTCCAAATTAGCCTAAAATTCATTTTCGTCCAGCTGCTGTTTTGTTTACTAAACTAAATCATTTTCGTTTGTAATCTATTGCACCTTTAAGAAATATTTTCTAGAATTTCAGTGTATTATTAGCATACTTATGGGGTTTAATTCTTGATGTAGGTCAATATTACTTTGAGTTTCACGCTTAGAAATGATTCTTTTTCTTGCACCTTCAATTTCTTCACGAATTAAAACTAAACTTTCACCATCCACCATTTCACAAAAAATAGAATGTTGAACTACTAATTAAATAATTAATTCCAATATGAACAACACTCCTAACCTCAAACAACAGATTAACTAATCTGTTAGAGTGCAATAACAGTATTTAAGTGACTAAAAGGGAACTCAGTGATTAGTTGGCTGGTGATGTAAGGTTTTGGTAAAACCAAGGCTTGAGACATGAAGTCTTCTACTCGGGTTTTTATGAATTGACTAGTACCTATCATGTAGTACTGTATGAAGATTGAAAATGCGGTACCAAATCAATTTTTCATAAATGGACTTGCGAGATTTTGAAATTTACTTCCTTATTGTTAATTTTTTTAATTTATTAACCTACATTTAAACCAATTATTATTAGTCATTAAACCAGAATTCTTTACTATCACACTATTTCATTTTGTTATTAATTTCAAAAATTAATAATTGTAGTTGCTGAGATAGTAAAACTTAGTCAGTTTTGTGGTTTTAAAATCAGCGGTTTAATTTTAATCAGTCTCAACAAAATTCGAAAAGACATTTTGAGGGTTGATAAAATCGTAAAGCTTAAAAGATTTCCTAGCAAAAGCTTTGAATCCGAGTTTCATTTAAGCTTGATTTAAAGTCGTCGCACGCGAGTCAATTTTCAGTAATTTAGAAGGATATATCGATAGTACTTTTTATTTTGAGGTTAGTAAGCTGTAAAGTAAATGAATGGGAATAACAAGAATTATTAAACAAAAAAATGGTTTTAAAACATAAAAGGAAATTTAATTAATAATTTGCGTCGCAATAAACAGCGGTAGTTAATACGCGCGTATCTTTGCCGTCATCGTATTTTGGAGTTAGGGAGATTGGTGGTTTTAGAGAGTGAGTCAAACTGACGTCACAATAGCTTTGTGTAGATGGGTATGAGTAGATGAATGTTTTGGGTTGGTGAAAAGTGGGGCGTGGAAGCTGTGGATTGGAGGGAATGCGTCGGTCTCACGTTCTCTACCAGCTTGTTCATCTACGCTTGTATACTGTACTGTACATTCACGTTTTGCATCGATTAATAAATGGTTAAATCTTTTTCCTACCCTTTAACATTTCTAGTTTTCTCTTAGACCTAACTCACTGAAAAGAAAATAACGAGAAACGATTTCAAGGAATTTCCACTTAGTTGAATTTCCAAACTTAAAACTGATGATGATAAAACTTTTAATTGTTTTATTATTCCTTTTCCATTTTATCTTGATCGGAATTCTCATCCAAGTTACTTTTTCATTCTTGTTTCTTACACGAATCGAAGTAAAACTAAAAAACCTGTTATAAAATAAATGAGATAGATTTAAAATGATTCAGGTTGAATTCAATGGAAGCTGTCCGTAAACTCTAATGTACTTACGTCCGTCACAAAGGTTTATTGTGCACGTCAACCTTATATTTCTAAAGGTGATGCTTGATCTTTACTTCAAATATAGCTATCATATGACTTCAATCAGTCAAACGAACATACACCATTTTTTTCCACCATAGATTGATGATCTCTCAGGACTCAGATTTTGGATTTCAGATGTTAATGTCCTTACAGACCATTTGAACACTTCAAATATGCGATAATATAAAATACTACTACCTATATAAAGTGGTAAAATGTTTTGTTGAGAGAGCTATTTCTGGAATTGTACCTCCCCAATTTTAATGTTTAGGTGTCATTTGAAAGGTATTGAAAGATTTGCTAAAAATCCCTAAATATTTGTTTTTCGCAAAAAGTCCTACCAAAAAATAAAAAATTAGGTATCTCCATAACCGTTAAAGTTATCAATTTGTAACCTTCAACAGTGAATCATAGACCTAGAAAACTAAAAAATTTCAGTTTGAAACCGGTAATTAATGTAGTTTCAAACCGCACGTCAGCTCATACTTTTTCAAGCTGAAAAATAAGTTTTATTATAAAACTGAACGAAAGACACTGCCGGTGAATATGCTCATGCATTAATTTTTTATTTTGTTTCGCTTTCATTGTACGAATAACATTTTTAGTTGAAGTCCTCACAATTGTTTTAATCCTCACAATTGTTAGCGTTATAATGTAAGTACAAAATACATATTTAACGTGGTACTTAATGATTGAATCAATTTAGTCTTGAATTTTGACCGTATATAATACTTAATTATATTATTAGTAAAATTTTGCAGCCAAACTTACGGCATCCCTGTAAGGCAACAAGAAGAGTCAAGTAATAATCTTTCTTATTAAAACTATTCCATATTCCTTATTCTCTGGAATATTACAGCTCCAGAGTATTACACAGAAGAGGATTTTAAGCTCTCAGAAATTTCCTATTCTAATTTCAAGTCCCTTAGCTTATCTACTGTAAATGCAAATTTTACCCTTTTAATCTGATTGTTCTCATCCGGGGGAATTAATTTAGGATTGTAATAAGTAAAAATATTTAAATTTGACCCGTCTGTTATTATTGTTGCCTTGATGTGTGTAGCAGTGATTGCATTTAAAATCTTACTTCCTTCGTTTGACATGTTAAAATATTAAACTATCAAACAAAATTACTTTTTGCAAAAGTGTTAACTTTTCTAATTATAAAAAAGTTTATTTAACTACAATACCTGATTATATTGGGCACTTTACAAAAAAAAAGTTAACCTTCGTTCTGGTTTCGTTTGAAGATTACTTCCATTAGTCACGTAATTTCCTACAGAAAATTAGTACAGTAAAAATTTCAAATCGTTTCAAACAATTATAAATTTTTTTATAAGTTAAGTAATTATTTTTTATTTTTTATATATACAGTCGTCCAACATTGAAGGGTCAAATAAAAAGAGCTTCCTTTTCTCTTCAGCTACTTTACGCAGTCTGAAATGGCGTAGATGAAAAGAAAATAATGAAGTTATTTTTATGATAATGACGTGTTTCAATGTTTGATCTTTAAATCAGCAAATGCTGTAAATAAAACAGTTTTGGAGTTTTCTTCCTACAATCAACGAAAAATTTGTAGGTTTGGTAACATTTTTTATGATGCTTATTTTATTCCTAACGTGTGTACGGTGAAATCTGTTCAATTTAAAAACAATAAGAAACCCTACGACCCAATGAGATGAGGATGATGTGTATGATGTCTGAGGAGTGTAGTCTCGTACAGACTCAGGCAGACCATTCTGATAGAATATGGTTAATTGAACCCTACCATCAATGTACACCGATAACCACTGTCAAGTATTCAAATCTCTATAAACGTTTACAAAAACCTTTACTAGGGTTTGAACCAGGAACCTTCGTCATCAAAAATCAACTGTTAAAGAGCTGACTCACGGCGATGACTTTCCTGTAGACTAACCCGGGGTGTTTTTGTTTATAAGAAATTGATTTTTATACTTATTTTGATACTTTTAATTGAAATTTAGTATTATTTTTTTTATTTATTATTATTATTATTGCTAGGAATTAGTATTATATTAATAGCAATTTCTAAATGTGAAGCTAATTTTCCAAAACTTGATTTACTTGAAGGAGCATGCAGTCAGCACCACAGTCCTACAGTTGGCCAAAAAGATCCCTTGGCCAGAGGCGTTTTAAACGTCTGTGCTGAGTACCCGGTATCGCCCTAGTGTACATACTATTTTGTATGAGAGGGTTGTCATGCAATTCAAATTTGTCATGCATCGTCTTGTATAGTTGTTTCACGACATCAATTACGTGTGGGATTTGTAATAATTCTTTGTGCAACTTTGAGTTTGTGATGTAAAAGGGGCATTGCGTTATCGCTCGTAGAATCTTGTTTTGAATCGCTTGTATACGTTTCGAGTATGAAGGTTGTAATAAAAATTAAATATTTCCCACGAGGGATCGACAATTTGTAAGAATAATTAAATATATCCTCATAAGGGATTTGCCAATTTGTTGTAGAACTATCGTTTCTCCCCACAAGGGATGCCAATTTGAAAAGTAACTTTACTCCACAAGAGTTTGAATTCCATTTAGTTAAATAAAAACAACAATCTGTCGACCTAGCAAACACTATGAAATATCTCGAGTCTCATAAAATAAAACAAATCTAATTTGTTAAGACTGAATGGACGGTAAACTTATTTGATGTTAACAGTTTGGTGTTAAACTGTCCATTAAAATATTTTATACAAAATCTTTTCTCTTCTTTAGTTGCCTAGTAACTAAATAAATAATTCTTTTAAATATTTCTAATAATTTTTAAAGTATTAATTTTTCAATCAGCTGGAGATGTTTATACTCTTAAAAATAAACAACTCCAGATGTCCATTAAATTCGTCATATTACAAGGTTTAGCATATCCCCCTAGTTAAACTCCATATGTCCAAATCGGTCATAAGACTGTTGATTTGTGTGACATGTTTAATTTAGAACGTCTGTTTGAGTAAGTGTTTTAGTTTATACCTTTATTTTATTTTACTCATGTATAATGCTTTATATAAGTTATTGTTAATGATGTTATGTATATTGAACTTTATTATAGAAAAAAATAAATACATTATTATAATTATTATTGTTATTATTATTATTAAAAAATAAGGTGTCAGATAAGTGGCTTAAAAAATTCAAAAGAGATTTCAAGAAAATTGAAATAAAATGAAGACCAAAAGCATTTTTATGGTAGTTAAAGGGTTGATCAACGGAAGAAAGGAAAACATCCTGTACTTTTATGCCGAGAATATTGGCTGAATAAAATGCTTCCAGAAATGTCTAAAGTTATTTTTAAGTGGTCTAAATTGATCTTAAATAAGACGAACGAATAATAAATGAAGATGTTTTTCAGATAATGATGCGTTTCATTGCTTGGTCATTGATACCGAATATATTTGGGTTAAATAGTTTCAAGGTCCTTACATTCATGTGGTTTGTGAGTAAGTTGTCTTTATTCTCTATGGATTAGAAGGTAATGTTAGTTACCTAACAAAGTATTTGTGGAATTGTTGAAAATAAGATTAAAATGTATACTTATTCAGTTATCACCATGAATTTCTCTTTAGATGAAGTGTAGGTAAAATGAGTTTATAAAGGATATCAAGTAAACTACCGTAAACGTAAGATTAGAGGATGCTGAATGTTAGCTTTTGCATAATATAGGGTGATTCAAAAAGAGCGCCGGTTTTGATATATCAAATTAAGAGATTTATTTTATTGAAAAACTGAAAATAAATACATCAACAAGTTTATCTTACCTTCCGATTTCATGTATGAAAAATGATGTTTTGCATGTGTCCTCCTCTACTGCGCTGGCACGCATCAACTCTGTCCATGAAATTGGATATTACTGCACGACAAGTTTCGACTATGTGGGACAAGTTTCCGTATGTGGGGTTTTCTAAACCCCACATACGGCAGTTCTGTTTATTAACAAAACAGTTTAAGTGGAAGTGCGCCTCATCACTGAAAATGATTTTGTTTGCGAAGGTGTCATCATCCTGCCGTTTTCTCAATACCCAGTCAACAAACTATCGTCTCTTCTGGTGGTCTGCCACTTTCAAATGTTGCGTCAACTGAATTTTATACGGGTGATATTGGAGATCGTACCGAAGAATTCTCCGTACAGAAGAACATCTTAAACCCAATTGTTGAGAACGGCGACGTATTGATTTTGCTGGGCTAACAGCCACACTGTCACGAACCAACGCAACGTTCTGCTCAGTTCGGCCAGAACGACGACGTCCAGAACTTTTAAGGTCGACTGTTGAACCCGTCTCAAAAAACTTTTTCATGAGCCTGCGAACTGTTGATTCATTCGGTGCTTCATACGTCCTAGAGTACCGCGAAGTCGCCTGACAGTAGCCGAATAACTCTCTCCACTCTGGTAAAATGTTTTGACGATTAACACTCGTTGCGCAATAGTAAACTTCTCCATGGTTAGACAGAGACTGCGAGAGTATTACACTGCGAACAAGAGAAACTACAACTGAATCGTCAATCGGAATGTTCTCCGAAATAGAAATGAGGTCAAACAATGTTGCCAACCGATAAACAAAAATTTACCAGCCGTTTAAAAACCGGTGCTCTTTTTCAATCACCCTATAGATAGATTATTAGAGAGTCCTTATTTTGTAACTGTACTTTCTGAAGTTATCTTCCATTATAGAAGGGCTATCGCACTCGATTTTGTGTTTTGTGAATGGACAAATATAGTATAAACTGTGAATGTTAATTAATGATATCCTCTCCATGGTAGTACGTGACTATATAGTGTGAGTGGGCTCTTTAACCCTTCTATTAAATTACGACCGCTAGCTTTTAATTACTGTATTGTTAAAACAATATCTACTCCCTTCTTTGTAATATAATAAACCACTTGTTAATCCTATACTTTCATTCAACTAGGTGCTTTTATTAAAGTAATTACCGGAAACTTGATCTATCTTATTCATTTGTGACACTATTACTTTTTTATTAGTCTTAATTACAGACTTATTTATTTCTCACCAGTATTATTATATCAGATTTTATCATTCAAATAAATTTTAATTAAAAATATGATTTTTTAACGTCAAAGGTCAAATATACTAGATAATGATATTTTATAAAAGTGTGCAAAGGTGCATCACCAAACTGTTACATCATGTTCTGTGGAGTAATCACTTAATACGTTGTCTCATCAAGAAGATGATCTTCGGTTTTTTTTTGTTAAAATTTCATCAATTCATATCTCAGAGATTTGATTTGAGGCAACATGTAAAAGTAGATTAATAGTTACGGAAATGAGTTTCTGGAGATTGCTACATCGAGTTAGGAATGAAAAAAATTGAAGAAAGTGGGCAAATAAATTTAATTAATTGTTAAAATAAAGGAGAGACAACCCGTGTGGCACGGTTATCTGTGAAAACGGAGGAGGACAGGTTGGCAAGGAAGACTTGGTTCCAGCTAGACGGAGCAAGTGAAGATGTGAACAGATGGTGAAAGATTTGCACTAAAATGTGTTTAATGGAAATGAATAACGTTTTGATTTGCGGTAAATAGTACAGTGCTGCAAAACAGACGCAAATTATAAAATACAATTTTACCTTACTTTTTCTGCAAAAAGGATATTTTTCTTATTATTTGCGGGTTATGCAATGAGATAAATTTTTTAACGTTACGTGAAATAATTAAGTTATACGTTTTTTGTGAAAGTTACCATACGTTAATGGTCGTGTTTTGTAATTCTTTGTTTGTATCATTAACGATATTTAAACCAATTTACATTCTTAAATAATTATGCAGTGCACTTAATGTTTATCACGTAAATAGGTGGGTTTGTGTGCTTATAATATGCTGTATATATTTTATATATGTAGTATACATATTCATCTACAAAGTTAGAAATTGGCCACCTCCGTGGCGTAGTGGCTAGCACGCTAGCCTACAAAGCAGAGGGTCCCGGGTTCGATTCCCGGCTAGGGTCTGGAAATTTCAACACGTTAAAACCCACCGTTACAGTACCAAAACCCACAGTAGTTGCTAATGTCCCAGCTGTCGATGAGACTTTAAATAAACTAAGCCGCTTTCTAATAAAAATAAAACATTTTGATGCCGGACCATTTTACGTGGCCTATGCCATGAAAATAATCACTATACCGTCTTTAAATCCGTATAAAAGTAACTACCGTTACTCAGATTTGAATCAGAAACTTTCGTCACCGAAAATATGCTGTTAAACAGCTGATTCACCTTGACAACTTTACGACGAGACCAACCCAGTGGGTTGATTTCGCTAAATGAATGAAACTATCTCTATTTCATTGAACTGTTTGCTTTTAATTTATAACGGGTATCTTTTAGATCAACAGGTGCGGTTATTTATTTGTTTGTTTCTATAATTGCTTATCGATTTTGTCTGTTCTGAACCGTGTAGGCTATATCTACTGCTTTTTTAGCTTGACAAGTTTGCAGAATAAATTAACAAGTGGGAGACTTAACTTTTACATAAAAATAATATTAAGCTCTTTTAAAAGGTATGATTGGAAAATTATGTAATAGAAATAAAAGCAGATGGGTAAAAGTAAGTTCCTTTTTAAGAATTTTTTAACGAGCTTGCTCTTTCTTCATTTAAGAAATTAATCCTTGAATTAATTCTATATAATTTAGTAAAACCTTTTTCAATTTTATTTAAATTCATTAGAAACTGATGGACGTAAGGATGAAGTGAAAATGAATCAATCCAGTGACCAATTGCGGCTTGAAATTAACGAAAATAATGAAATGATTGAGTGTGATGTACGAATTATGTAATGAGATAATTTTTTAAAGTTATGTGAAATAATTATTTATTTGGTATGAAAAGTTTTAAAAAAATATAATTTTTTTTTATTGTTTAGTCCTATTAAGAACGCACTAGTTACGTAAGCAAAGTCAGTTTCTCTTTAAGTTGCTTCTTGAGCTGTCTCTCCTCTGGCGTGGTATTCTTTCATTCTTCTAATTACCACTTGTTTTTCTTCTTCTGTCCAGATTCTAATTTTGGACTCAGCAGACTGAAAATTCCCAAAAGTTTTGATTTTGTGTCTAAATATGACTCCGTTCATAATGTCGCCTGAGATTTCCAGTGTTATTAAGTCCTCTTCTATTTCCTTTAGCCATCTGTCTCTAGTTTTAAGTCCTTCTTGGCTCCTGATCAGTTTGTAAGTCTCGTTGTTTGTGTCCTTAAATCTCATTAAGTGTCCGTAATATTGAAGTCGTCTCTTTCTTAATTTTGTAGTCAAAGATTCTTCCAGGAAATTCATTACTGTTTCGTTTGATCATTTTTTGTGTATTGTAGTTTCCGGTTCGTAAACCGTTCCTAATATTGTTTGGGCAAATCTTCTATGTAAAATAAAATAAAATATAAAATAAAATTTTAGTCCCTTATGGTGGTACGAATAAATCCGGATTCCACTTTTTATGAGGCGTCTGTTGACATAGAGTTGACCTATAGAGGGAGATCGGAAGTTTGGTTTAATGTGACCAATGGTCGTGTTTTGTAACACGTTGTACGTATCGTTAACGATATTCAAACCAATTTTGATTCTTAAATATTTATGCAGTGAACTGCTTGTCACGTAAATAGGTGCGTTTGTGTGCTTTATAACTAAGAGCTATCAACTAGTGCCATTGAAGAAGGTTCAAAGTTGTTTTGTGACGTGTTGTAAAGGTAGGTGAATCGAAAAACCAAATTGGACGGACTAGAGCTTTGTACAAGGTAACTTTTAAGAGTAGCAGGAGCGATGACTTGCGATTCAAGACGTCTTACACCTTGTGAAACCGTGAGCCTGAGGTTTCTCTGAGGTCTGCAATGGGTAGTTTCCATATCTGTTAAGTATTTAACGAAGATATCTAAATATGTTTGTAAAAGTCACCTGTTATGATTTGGAAATGTTTAATTTATTCTTCCTCATCTGGTACCAGTCTTTGATCGCATCTAAATATGTTTGTACCAGTTTTGTAGGAACTTTGATGCAACATGTCAGAGTTTCTGAACGGATTCATGTACTTATATTCCTAGTAAAATATAATAATAAATTCTTCAAAAATATTTTCCGAATTTCGTACGTATCTGAAAATAAAGAATCTTCTATTCTTCCTTCTCCTGTATTTGGTGATTAAAACATTTATTTAAAAACTTGTAATCAAGTACAAATAAGAAAAACACTTGTGTATCAATTTTTGAAAAAAAGTGACAATATTAACATATGAAAATTACGGGAAACTAGGAATAAATCGTTACTAAAATATTAGCAAAACAATTTCGATTTATCAATATTTTAGTGATAAGTGTTGTGAAAAATATAAAATAGATTTGGTTAAGCAACAGTATATGATAAATCATCTCAGTTTACGTATTATTGTCCAAAAATATTTACATGTACTTAAACAAAAATACATTTTGGAATACAAATTCCTAAGTTATAAAAAGTGTCCTTATATACAAATTTTGTTATCAGCTGATTTCAGCACATGAAATCATGATAAAGTTGGATGGGCCATATAATATTTTCTAAAAATGTATAGTATATATCAATCCCACGCATTTTATACAGTGTTGAGAACGTATTCAATCTACATTTGAATTTAAAATTAGATAGGCTAAATTCTTAATGAAAAAAATCTCTCCTGAAAATACGCAAGTATTGTCATTAAAACTTGACGGAGTTAGAAAGCTCAACTTGTAATGTAATGCATCAATACTTTTAAATAAAATAAGTTTTAAAGCAAGTGTAACGGAACCAAAAATGTCAAATCGTTTGTTGGTTTGGTTACTATAGAAACTAAGCATGCGTGTCACTGTTTTCCGTACTCATTCATGTAAGGAATAATAGGCCTACATTTAATTCAACAGTATTATACACAGTATATAAATTCATAGAAATTTTTAATTTTAATTCTTTACAAATAAATTACTTATGACTTGTCAAACATAAATATTGCTACAACAATTTTAAGTAGAATGCTAAGAATATTTTGTGTTCGTGTTCTGTATTTAACATGTTATATATTTATATTTTTTTCTTATAAAAATATTTTTAACTGTGCGTGTTATGGTATAACATATCTGAACCCTATGTCTTTCTTTAAAAACAGGAGTCACAAATACTTTAAAGATTTTTATCAAATTTCAAAACAACTTACTTTTTGGTAAATTGAGTTAAATTTAGCATACACGTTCATGTTTTGAAAATAAACGTTTCTTAAATAGTTGGATTAATAAAGTTGTTTTCCAGTCAACTCTGAATTTTCCTGCAAAAAACTCGTTAGAAAGAAACATCAGTTTCATCAACGCAAAACTCAGGCATTACAACATGGTTGTATTCCCAAAAGCATTATACGCCGCGGAAACCACAATAATTCGTGGAGAATGGAGAATCGGCCCTACCAATTTCTCATTACTTCTGAAAAAATAATAACTTAAGTCTGCAATTCTTATGTTTCAAACTAATAGAAAACTCATTTATTTTGTATTTATGATAGATTTACTGTATTCTAATGCAGTGAATCATTTACTAAAAATTGTTCTACATTTGCATTTTGCTGATCGTTGAAATTTCAAAGTTAAAAAAGTCGTTTATTTATTTGAATGAAACTTTAACAATAATTTAGATACTAGATAAATTATGAAACAATTTGAGCTGTTTGATTTTCAACTCGAAAATGCATTAATCGACCGTTGCTCGAATTCATCTTTAAGTATTTTGATAAATGTTTCATAATGAAAAAGCTTCTTAAAAGAATATAAAGAAAATCTTATGGAGAACCTGGAATAAACTTGTTTTCATGTACAAGTTTTTTTTATGTAGAGTTACTGTTCTTGGTTCTTTATATATAAACGCCAAGTTTTGTCATGTTAATTCAATTGAAATAATTTAGACAACTAAATAATCCATGGAGACTTCAAAATACCGTATGTCCAAGACGAAATAAAAATATTTTCGGTAAAATATAAAAAAATATTCGAAAACCATTCTAATATCCTGGACAACTGTAACACAACAAGACGGCTGAACCATTAACATCCGATGGACTAATGTTAACAGATGTTTTTAAAGTGTTTATGATCGAAATGAAAAATAAAAATAACAGGTTTAAGACAATCTTTTTTTAGAATAATGTAATTGAGTTAATATAAAATTTTACTTCTTAAGGCGATTTTTAAGAGTTAGTGAATCATTGTTTTATGTTACTATTTATTCCTAATTTTCATATCTGCTCATTATTCTTTGTTGAATAGATTACAATATATTTATATATTTACTATTTTATAATAAAAACATCATCCATACTAAGCAAGTGAAAATTTTAGAAATATGATTCCACGCCCAAAAAATTGAATGATTGTTTCGGACACTACAATAAAATAATATTTGAGGAAGTTTCGTGTTTTAGGAAATATGTTTTTCATTGTAGATATACTATACTTGTGCATTTTCTTAAAATAACAAAAAGTCGAATCGTATTTATAGTAAATTAATTCGAAAAATATTCTACTTCACATGCTAGTTATGGTTTTCCAAACTATTTTTGCTTTCTTATTAAAATGCTTGTTTCTTTAAGTAGTTACAAATTTTAATTGGAGTATACTGTTTGTTAAAGAATTGTGTTGTTTCAAGTACAAACTTGTTGACACGCGTCGTATAGGTTGGTAGAACTGAAGGGCTTCATTATTCATTCAGATTCAGTACTGCCAGGGCTTCCAACATTCTATTTACCTTGTATATTTTATATTTCACACCATAAAGATGCTAACTTTTTAGTTTATTCATTTCCTGGTATTTAAAGCTAGTCAAACCGTTTATCATTAGCTACTACATTAATTTTAGGTATCGGTAGATTTTAACATGGTAAAAACTTCCAGTAATTATCCAGTAATCGACTCGGGCATCTAAGGGTCAAAATTTAAGTCTAGTACTTTACCAATGAGCCACAGAAACTACTTTTAAATTGAATTAATACGATGTTTCAAATGAAATTTCTTTAACTTTGAATCAGCATATATAATCCTTCTTTAAATTTTTCTCACCTCTGGATCCATTTAACCTTACGACGTCCAATGTGTCCACCTATGGAGCTGAATAACGGTGAAATTCCCCTGGCGAGAGTTGTGAGATATCTTGGCTTTTGGCTTGACCGACGGTTATTGGGAATCATTATCTAAATACATACGAAATGCTTAGAAATTAAATACTGCCTGAAGCTACTCTTCTGCTTAATTAATCCTCGATCAAAACTGAACCTTCCTCCAACATTTTTATTTATTAAACCCTTTTTCGATCAAATTGGACTTCAGCCCTTTGGAGTAGCGGCAGAGAGTATCTTAAATTTGATCCCGGTTTCTCAGTAAAAATTCTTAATATATGTTTCTGGCACTCCTTTTTATTTGAGTAATAAAACCTTCTACGACGATTTAAAATTTCCGACAATAAAGGAACTAACCAAGTTCTGCTACAGTAAATGTCGCGATCGACTTCATAACCAACTCAATTAACTAGCCCG
Organism: Catonia carolina; assembly: GCA_035578175.1. Lineage (NCBI taxonomy): Eukaryota > Metazoa > Arthropoda > Insecta > Hemiptera > Achilidae > Catonia > Catonia carolina. The sequence goes on along the minus strand of JAQMRL010000001.1, from coordinate 239,914,062 downwards.
TAACCTAACTATAAGGAGCTTCTCGACTGTATGACTTCTAAAGGGAAAAAATTAAGCTGAGACCTCTTGCTCTGAATAGTGGGTAACAGCCATAGTTCTAACCGGAGAATGTACCACTGGATACCTCTTCTTCTGACAGTGATATTCCCATCACCCGTTAAATAACCGTAAATATCAAATAATACAGCTCAGTTTGTAGCGCCGCGATCGGAATCAAACCCAAAAAAAATCCTAATTAAACATTTTCAAACGTAACGTATTTAGAAAAATATTTAAAATGGGACTTTTTCATCTTAGAATAAATTAACTACTTAAATATTAATTCCGACTGTACAACCAATTTACAACTATTGAATATATGATGCGAAACAAGATACATAACTTTTGTTAAGCATTTAGAAAAGAACATTACTCATCAGTACAACAAACTTTAAAGATTTTTTTTTAGGCTAGATAAAATTTATTCACTTAATTTAATCTACTAGTTTTTTATTCGTAGATTTATTTACTTTTTTACATTTATTTATTTAAGTTAGTATTGGCTCTGGAATCATTCTGCAATCTATTAACTGTAACTCTCTACTCCATCTTCTATAGAACTTTTATTGTGAGACATCTGGTAAATTCGAGTCATGTAGATCTATATACTAATATTATAAAGACAAAGCATGGTTTTTTGTGCAGGCTAATTTCCAAAACTGCTGAACGGATTTTCTTGAAATTTTGACATCACATTCGTATTTATATTCACAGCAAAATTTTATTCTTAAAGTTTCAAAAAAGACGTCAACGAAAACGGTTTTACTTTTTACTCTCTAAACGGTCTAAATTACCACTGCATCTTAAACTTCTTATTTATAAAGCTTATCTCCAGCCTGTTTGGATATATGCCTGCCAAATCTATGGAACTGCTAAGGCATCCGTAATTTTAAAAATCCAACGATTTCAGTCAAAATTCTTACGACAAATTACAAATGCTCCCTTTTACGTTACCCATGATTGTTTGCACAATGATAATAAAATTCCTTACGTAAACGACTTATTTCGTAAAATTTTCTCAAGATTCTATGTGAAATTATCTTATCATAGCAACGAACTTGTACGCCAGCTATACCTATCACACCTTCCCCGCAGAAGTCTACGCCGACGATGGAGTAGGGACATCATTTTGTAATAAGTAATTTCAGATAGTACGCAGAGTTATGTAATCCGTTCACAGAACATTTTCAGCTGGAGCGCACTGTTGAGTGGTGATCTCCTTTAAGTCTTAAAACGCATTTTATCCCATTCACTAATTCTTTTTATGTACAGTTATAAATTTTCCTAATAAAATTAAAAAAAAGGTTTCAAAAATAATATTGAATGTTATTTTATGAAGATTTTCATAAATATGTATGTGTGTGTATATGTGAGTAGGACTGCTGTTGAAGTAGATGAAGGAGTTTGATAAAGACGAAAGACTACGTGGGCGGTATTATCAAAACGTTGTGTGTGTGTGTACGTTGGAGTATAATATAGTCGATCTAGCAACTAGACAATTTCTGTTACGTATTTATTTTATCGCAGATGAACAATTCCTGATACATATTTATTTGAAAAAAATGATTAGGTCCTACACATGTTTCGCGTGCGAAGCCGTGTGGGCCATGCTAGTCACGTATAAGAACATAGGTATGAGTGGTTAATAAGTACGATGCAAAATTCTATTCTATTCTATATAGGTTCGAATCCCACTTAGGCGGAATATTTTCATACGTTACAAAAAATCATTTCATCCTTCACAGTTACAATCTAACATCGTCGCTAATGACCACTGTAGTTGATGCGACGTTAAATAAAGAATGAAAAAACAAAGTTCTATTTGATACGTAAAAACAGGCCTCAGTAATCGTCCTGAGTACTTTGAATTGAAATTATTGTATTTTTTGTATGACAGACTGTACCATAAATTTGGCTTCCATGCATCCCAATCCGTTTAAAAATATTCGATAAACAGTAATTCTAGCTGCTGTGATATTTATAAGTTCAAGAAAGTAAAGAGAAGAGATGTTTACGTCGTTTGATTAAAGTTTAACCGACCTACATGTGAAGCCCAAGTCAATCGTCTGTCAAAGTGTAACCGAACGATAGAACGATAGAAAAAGTTGTGTGAGTGTTTCACACCAGACATTTTTTATTTAATGGAAAATTGTTTTTTCTCTAAAAACGTTGGGTACAGATATGGGTTATACACCGCATTGACAGTTAGTTATCACATGATTAAAGTTTCCAAACCGAAGGAATCATGATTACTAGTAATCAAAAAGGACCGATTACAACGACGCTTGGTTCTGCTTTAAAACGTTGAATAAATCAATAGAAACTAAGAAGGTAGCGTTGGGTTAATCTTTAATATTACGGCGTTCTTTGCTAAATACAGTACAATTGTCACATTTAACTTTACAAAATTTTATTGGTTTTGAAAATGCCTTCGGGTCAGTAGTCAGTCAGCGGGTAGAAAGTTGCTATTAATTGTTAAGCAACACTGATTGGGCAAGTGACTTTGTATGGTGATCAGCTGACAGCCATTCCTGAACAAACTCCACTAAGGGTCCAAGTTCAAAAATGCATGCCGAATTAAGTCAAAAAAAAAAAACAAAATACGGCGAAAAGTAGCGATCAAATTGGGTGGTTTTCAATAAAGTACAGTTCCTCATAAAAAAAAGCTAAAAAACATTATGGTACCAATATACACCACATAAAGTTCGTAATTTTGACATTTTATTTCTGAAAGCTTTATTTCCATCCCATACTCTCAGTATTCGTTCATTGTAAGCTCTTTTCCTTTCTTTTTCAATTTTGTTTGCGCTTTTGTTCTTCGTGGAAGCCCTTGCAGTGAGTAGTCTGAACTTGATTCGCTTAAAATTATGTTTCCTCGGTTTATTTCAATTTTCTCAATATCGTTTCTGATTTATTTAAACTACTTATCCGACACATCAGGATACTGTATATTTTTAAATCAGTTAATTTGGTATTTAGTTTAATTGAATTAACCGAGTGGTGTTGGTTGATATATACCTACAATTTACAATGCTAATATAAACAAAATATGTTTTGATTGTTGAATTTGTAATCTGTGATATTTTATGGGAATGGAAACTGTTTGACGTGAACATGAATTCTGTATGATTACAAACAATATGTAAATACTTGACAGCTGTATGAATACACAAATACACACATAACTAAAAGGATATTTAACGGAAGTACATTCATTCCAATGTAAGAGTGTAACTGTTACAAGAATAATGAATGTAAGGGAAAGAGAGTGTAGTAATGGAAGTAATCTTCTCAAGTCATACGATGACGTCTTACACAATTAATCTCTTGGTTCAGACATTTAGTAGATATAAAGCCGGTGTCTTACACTGTAATATACCACACCCATTCAGTAAAAATCCATCATATTTTTGTATGTGTGTGTGTGCATTTATGTTTGTACACATTACAGTACAACATTATAATGTCAACACTATTATGTACTGTGATCTGTTTTAAAGAAAACAATGTTACATTTTATCATGTATTTTTTGTATTTTACTGATATATTTATATTTTATTCTGTGTTTAAGTGTATATAATCTATTTTTCTGGATTAATGCGTCTGGTAATTAAGTAAATAGCAATAGTGCGCCGTGGATAGTTTTTAACTCAATAATCTCATTTAATTTCTAACTTTAAAAATACAGGTCTAATGTTTATGCTCTTCATTTTATTGTAGGAGAAAGAGAGAAGAGGAAATATTTTTCTTTGTCAATATTTTTTTTTTGTTATTCATAAGTTGTGTACATTGCAATCTGTTAAATTTAGAACAATAAGCAACCCCATGACCCAATGAGATTAGGATGATATTATGTATGATGTGTAAATGAGATGTAGTCTTGTACAGACCCAGGCCGACCATTTCTGAGAGAGTATGGTTAATTGAACCCCAACCATCAAAGTACACCGATAACTACTGTCTAGTAGTCAATATTTAACGTAAAAATATTAAAATTTTCCAGTTACCGACTGTTATATCGGTAGGAAAAAATGTATGTCTAAAGGAATTTCATTTTTGTTCTTCTTCAGGTGTCTATCCGTTCCAAATGTTGGGGACCATCATAGCAATTCTCACTTTGTTCGTTGAACTGCGAAATAGCTCTTTTGAGCTGTTTCCAAAACGAGTTCTCAGATTTCAAACCCTTGTTCTGCCAGGTTCTCGTTTTCCATATATTTTTGCCTCCAGAATGGCTTGTAGTAACAAATGTCATGAGTCATTCCGCATGATATGTCAATTTTAGTACTTTTATAAAAATCTACTTAGATTTACTTAATCTACTAAAAACTCTGCTTGTTGTCGGAAGCTTTGCTTTTATTATTAATAAACAACCACTCAATTTTGTTGGTATTTTTGTGCTAGTTTTTTTAAATGTGTTTGTTCGTAAAAAGATGTCTTTATATCATCTCGTACCATTACCTAAACCAACACTTATGAAGCACAAGCTAGCGCTTATGTAGGCATCATGACTCAATAATAATAATATAATTTATAAATTTAATCCGAGTAATGTGTTTTATTTTCTCAGTATAAACAATGTTTATTAATATTAAAACTTTTTAGACGATACTAATATCCTTGCTTCAGATTTAACTGCAGCAGGAGCGTCAGATAAATTGCAAAGATATTTTTACGACTTGAAATACTGAAGGGTTAAAATTAATGGAACAAAATCTTCACATGTTACTTTTAGGTACACTTAAAAAAATATACTTATCTAACAGTGACTCTTTGGCAATTAATCTTTCAAAAACGTTTCAAAATTCTAGACTTAAAGTACTGACAAAATTAAAAATTAACAGCAACAACTACTACCGGTAAAATGTTTATTTCTTTTAATTTTTTAATTATCCGATAATAATTTCTAAATTTTGTATTTTTAATAAATACATTGAACATTAACCTGACAAACAACTACAGTTAATTTTTAAATTGGAGTTACGCTAGTGGGCCTAATCTCCATCAAGATTTGTTTTCTAGTGTTAAAAAATTTAATTATAGTTAACTGATTGTAAATAGTATTTATAGGAGTTAAAAAAAGACTAATATTAAAACAAATTAAAATTTTGTATAGACATAGTCCACCAGTACACTAGAAATTTCCATTAGATACTTTAACCATTCAACAGTATTAAAAAACTTGAATCTCACTGTAAAAATAAATATACAGTTTAATAAATCATAATATTAACTAACAATCAATATTATAATAAAATAACCATCACAATAAAACAATTAAGGAATGGTACTTCAGAAAATAAAATTGTCTGATTTCCAGACTCTAATATAATAAATTAATAATTTCCTTTCACATGATCATTAAAATATCGTACATATTTGTCAATATTTCAGATACACTGTTTAGGCTTTACATACACTTAAGCTTTTCTTTAATAAACTTCTCTAGAACCACTTGTATAAATTAATATCATAATTAAATTTAAAAAAATTGTATAGCAAAATCACAAATCAGTTTAAAACAAATGTTCTTAATAGATGTGTTACAGTTAGATAAATTATTATTACTTGAAATGGAATTGCTAATAATTCTTGTAGAATTATGAAACAAAAGAAAGTTTTGTTTGTCATTTAAATGATTCTGTTGTTTTAAGCTTAATGAACTAAATAGAAAATGCAAATGAACGTCTATGTTGTACAAAATTAATAATGCTCTTCGTTTATGAACTCTGAAAAGGAGCTTACAATTTGATGAAATACTAAAACAAAATAACTACATTTCAACAACTTCAACATTATTTTAATGCAACTATCGACTTCTTGACTATCGACTTTTTGTTTTTTATATTTTGCTTTAAATGTAGGTAAATATTTTGCATTTTGTTTTTCTCTCAGTTACAACAAACTCTTTTTTTTTAAATTGAATAATTGCCAGTTCTATAAACTTCATAAAAATTATTGGTTGCTAGACAGAAAATACTTTTTTACAATTAACATTTTTACAGAATATTTTTTACAGTTGATTAATTCAAATAATCTATTTTATTACCGGGAAAAATGGTTTAATATTGTGGACACTAACCCAATTTAATTCCAGCTTATTGTTGAATTTTTCATTTTGGTGTAAATTTGAACAAACACACACCGTATTTATTTATGTATGACTTTCGGGTAATCACTATAATATAAAGTTGCTAGTCACTAAAAGAAACGATTTTCTATTGCCAGACTACCTAACTAGCCCGAAGGCCTTCACTTAATTCCATTACATTATGTTAACATTCTTTTGACAGAAACATTGGTTTTTCAAAAATTGTGAAATCGAAAATTTACGTTAAATTATAGTAATTCCGGTAAAAGTAGAGAGATTCTAATAATTTTTTTAACCCCAATGTAAATTATCTGGCCTTTTTAATATCAATCACATTCTGACAACCAAATGGAATGGTCACGTAATTTCCAAACGATAAAAATTGTAAGACAGATGAATACAACTCTGTTATCTACTTTCACAACGATTAAAATTAACTATAGATCTCAAATTAATAGGTTATAAGTCATTTCTACAACGTATCTGGGTATACCAACCAAGTAAATTGCTGTGCAAACCATTTGTAGTGAATAAAATTGAAAGAATTCTGTCTAAAACTTTACGCTAGTTTAGACGCTCCATTTTATGTAAATAATGCCGCCCTGGGTAATAATCGATGAATGCGTACGTAAAAAACAATTTCTTACAATTGCACAGACTTTTCAAGAAGAAACTTTTGTACAATCGAGTATTAGATTTTTTTCCGGCCTGTGGTGTAGCAGTCAGCGCACCTGGCTTCTACTTCGGGGTTCCGGGTTCGATAGCCGGTCAGGTCCATTTTTTCATCAATCCTTCTCATGGTCTGCATTAGCAGTAATTGAAAAGCAGTCTAACGTTAAACCACACAAATTCTAACCTGATTACTCATCTTGACGTTTACCGTTCTTGGATCACGGATCTCAATACGCAATAGTTTTTGTTAAATTTTAATATAATCAATATTCCTTTAATTATCATCAATTAAAACAGTCTGTTTGTGAAATACTGTAATACCTAAGCCTAGATTTGTTGGGGATCTGGGCGTAATAAATAATAAACAGACTATTAAAATTACTTATTTTCTACACAATTCATAATTATAATTAATTCTTAAATTTAACTTACTTACAAATACAATCAGATTACTTCATTTAAATTAATAACGAAACTTAAAGCGTAAACTAACGTAACTAACAATAACAGTGATACTTCAATTACTATTAGTCTCTTACCTACAACCAATTACAATACGAAGACCTTTTTCTAATGTACTTGTTACCGTGTATACAAACACTTACTTATAACACTCACCAATTCATAATTGAGTAACACCTTCAACTGAGCTGAACTATAAAGTGCTAAAGCCTTTAAATACCTGTGGTGTTTGTCGTTTCTTTAAACGATTTTTACATAAGACACAATGAGAGACCCATCTACGCTTTACCAGAAAAATTCAAAACATAGTAGAAACGACCAATAACAGGCGTAACAAAGACTCATTACTTCTTTCCCAAGAATTCCCATTAAACATATTCCATTCACAGTCAATTACTCACTATCCTTGTTCAGCACCTTCCACCCCAGACCATACAGAATTTCTTACAATAAAAAATCTATTCCTTCAACAATTTTTAGAGCATCACTGTATAATGTTACAATATCTTTGGTTTCTTACTGTCGTGTAATGTTCTCCAAACCATGTTATCAATTATTATTATTTTTTATCCCTAATGTGTGTATGTTGTAATCTGTTCAATTCAGAACAAAAAGCAACTCCATGACCCACTGAGATGAAGATGATGTGTGTGACGAGTAAATGAGGTGTAGTCTTGTACAGACTCATGCCGACCATTCCTAATAGATATAGTTAATTGAACCCCAATCATTAAAGTACACAGGTAACCACTTTCTAATGTTCAAATCAGTACAAAAGTAACTACCTTTACTAGGATTTGAACCAGGAATGTTCGCCTCCAAAAAACAGCTGTTCAACAGTTGACTCGCGGCGACAATTTTACCCCTAGATCAACCCGGTGTGTCAATCAATTATTAAAAAAATTTTCTTCATCTCATGTGTAGTTACTTCAGTCACGAGTTTACCCTTGTTTGCAACAAGTGGTAAAGGGGTAAAAGCATCAGTGCGCATGCGCGACTGCTTTAATTTCAGTCAGACGTAAAACTGAAAAAAAATTAATTTCATTGCAACAAACACAACATTTATACTATACCCAGAGCATATGCAGTAGATCGTGGAACCTTTTGTAGGTTAACTGTAGAAATATAATTTTGTTTATTACCGTAAACAGAAACGATAGTTTCTCAAAAACGTGGGCAGACTATTCACAGTGCTGAACGAAATATATTATGCAGTGTAATAAATTGCTGTGACGTTCAAGCTAAACAAAAATACCTTTCCCCTGCCTTTTAACAAAAGTTATAAGCGAGTGGCTAACTACTGTGATGTTTCTCTTGCCACAATTCGAAAAATAAAGAAAGAAATTAAAGACGTGAAGAAGCTATTCTCAACAGTTTTGTTGACATCAGGTAAAAAAAGGAAACGGTTAGGTAGATACTACTGATACTGGTAGTGAAGACCCCAGTGACAATAGTAAAGAAGACAATTCATCCGTAGAAAATTTTGTTCCAATGGAATAAGGAATAAGGTTGTAAATTACAGTAAATCAGTAATTACAGTAAATCAAACATTTCTAGTCATGTAATTAAGCTATAGGCAATATATTACAGGTCAGATTTATTTATTATAAGGTTTATAAAGAAAACATTTTCTCGGAATAAACCACAACTTACAAAATGTATGTAGAAACTGTACGGTAGTGAAATATACGAGTAGTGTCTCACTGTTGAGGTTGGCAGCACTGTCAAATTTTTACTTCCTTCCAGCCCATCCGTACGCATAAGGCAATCTCGTGACTTCAGAATATATACTAGTTGTTGATATGTTACAGTTGTGGATACTATGGTAAGGAAAAGTAAAATAAAAATCTAAATAAATTTGTATAGCCTAAGGACACCTTAATAAAAGAAATTATTCCATTCTAGATAGCAATTGAGTATTAAGATAACCAGAGTAACCTGTACTTAGTAACTAAAGATAGGTAAAATTTCTATAAGTAAATATTTAAAGAAACAAAAAAAATTAAGAATTATTTTATATTTTAATTTATATACATAAGTCTCGTAAGTAAATATTAATCATATATTAAAAAAAAAAACTTTATAAAGGTTAGGTACAAACATTTCGTTCGTTGAAGTAAGTATTTTGTTTAAATATAAATACAAGACATGTGTATACCTTACAATATATTACAGAATTCTGGTTTGTTAAATTAGTTTGTAGTCATGAAATGTGGTCAAAAGCCTTCCATCTCTATTTGGGCTACCGTTAAACTAGGTTTAAGGTAACTTAGAGCTAATATTCGTAGCTATGGCTTTGTAACTACCAGATAAATTACATAACAACCAGTTCTGGTATTTACTTTGATGAAAAGGACTACTGAATAGTTGTTAAAATATATATAAACTAAATTTTCTAAAAATCTAAAGTATTTCAAAATTATTTTCTTAAACTTTTTAATTATCTTGTAAATTTTGTTCTTTAATTAAATCTTTTAAACAAATTATGTTAAAATGTCAGTAGATATATATTTTTAAATTTATTAAAAGCTATTCCTTTTTACTTTCTTTTGCCTATATGATAGGAAGGAAAGTTTCATGTCGATTTTTCGAAATCGAGTTTTCACCGGATCTACACTTATTCAGATCCCCTGAACTAAAAAAAATATGTTTTAGCGATTGGTCTGTGTGTGCGTGTGTGTGTGTGTGTGTGTGTGTGTGTGTGTGTGTGTGTGTGTGTGTGTGTGTGTGTGTGTGTATACATTGTGCAAAGTTGAAACTTGAAACTTAAGTTAGATAGTACTACCGGACCCGACAAAAACAATTTCATCAAAATCGGTCAACCGAAAGTAGTAGTTTATTCGTGTAATTTTCCCCTTTTTCGTTATTTTTTCAAAAACGGCTTCTACGATTTTTAAAAAAATCGCCTAATTTACAACATTTTTTATGTTCTACAAGATCGGGTAGGTGCAATGTCTGCTGAAATTCTTGAGAAGGCTGTTCTCTCGTAGAGCAAAATGTTTTTTTTTTAAGATTGAGACCTTAAAATGCGTTTTAGAGCAAAAGCGTATATAATTAAAGTTGTAAACAATTTAAAAATCTACAACTTTTATTTCAAACATTGCTTTTTATAACGCTTTGTTTAGCGGTAATTAGTCATTTTCTGTTCTTTTTTCATGAAAATCTGCAAAAAAATTTTTTTTAAGATTTCAGCCTTAGTATGCATTTTACGAAAAAAGTGTATAGAATTAAATTTATAGGAAATTAAAAGTCCTACAACTTTTATTTTGAGAATTTGTCTCTACAGAGCCTAGTTTAGCGTAAAAGAGTGATTTTCCGTATTATTAAGCCAAACTAAGGTTGGTTTTCATTTTGCATCATTCACTCATGATTAAAATAAGGTTATGTTTTCTGAGGTTAGTTTTTTTGTTTATTTCTAATCTTTTATTACTAATGTTAGGTTATATTGTTTATCATTTGCATTGGCAAGAAAAAGTCGTATCAGTGTTCACAACAGGTTTTTAATTACCTTGTAAATTTTGTTCTTTAATAATAAAATTAAAATCTTTTAAACAATTATGTTAAATGTCACTTGCCATAATTTTTTTTAAATTTATTAAAAACTATTCCTTTTTAAATTATAAAAAGAAATAAACAGAAAAAGAAAGTACAACTTTTTGACTTCAATTAATTACAAGAAGTAAAGTTTATGAATGAAAGTTTTAAGATGAAAAGAATTAAAAAAACTTTTAATAGGTGAAGTTCTTAGGTAACACGTAATCAATAAAGAAGCGCCAATGAAATGATATAACAACATTTTTATTAATTTCTTACAAAAGTTAAATAATTAAAATATTTTCTTTTTATGTTTCAATGAAACTTTATTACTGTTTCTTTTAAATAAAAAATATAAGTTACAATTTTTAGTAATTTTATTGCATTTAGAGTTATACTTTTTAACAAAAAGCAAATTTAATATTACTAAATTACTGAATGCTTTTTTTAGTGAAGTTAAAATAATAAACTGATAAAAAATCTCTTATTTTTTCAAAACAATTAATTTTTGATTTTATTTATTGCGCGGGTTATTAATTTCTCCAATAACGTTCGGGATTCATATCTGCTTTTTAATTACGTACATCCTACACTATGTTCGTCTATAAATTACTCTATAATTACATTTTAAATTAAAATTTTCCCCTTTGGCTAATCAACCATTGCTTCCATTTATTAACTGAATTCATAACAGATGATAATTAATTTATAAAGTTTAAAAATGCGAATAATTTTTAAAATGTAATTGAAGAACAAAAAATTCTTATAGTAATACTAAATGTTCTTCTGTTTAGTTTTGATCGGACTAGTTCTTTATGACAAGCTTATTAAATTGGATCCAATAAACGATGTTAGTTATTTTGTACATTTTTCATATATCTGTACACAAAGTAAAAATCTCAATTATGAATATCAACTTGTCAGCTCGTTTTTTTAAACCCTGGATTTTATTTTATTTGAGATTAATAAAAACTACTTTTATATTTTCTTTTTAACTTATTTTTGTTATCGGGTACTGTTGGCAACCATCCAATTTGATTAGTTGTATTTTTCGCTTGGAGGATACATGAATTTAAACAGAAATTACCAGTAAAGTTTCTTCATGCGAGAATATCAGTTATCACAGTACATAGTTGCTTGCTTAACAGTTCTTAACAAGCATAATGAGTTCGCTTAACAATCAATAGGAAACTTTCACCAGCCGACCGACTGACTAGGCTGCCGAAAGGCTTAAAGGAAATTTAGTAGGATTTGATATTTTATAATAAAATATTAAGTTTGATACATTAAATTGACAGTACTTGACATAATAGTACAGTCTTTATTAGGTAAAAAATTTGGTGTGAAACACACAACTTTCTCTTGCCAATGCAAATAATTAACAATATAACCTAACATTAGTAATAAAACAAAAAAACTAACCTCAAAAATAAAAACCTTATTTTAATCATGAATGAATGATGCAAATTAATAATCAACCTCAGCTAGGCTTTAAAATACAAAAATCACTCTTTCACGCTAAACTAGGCTTTGTAGAGAAAAAGCTCTAAATAAAAGTTGTAGATCTTTTAATTTTCTATAAATTTGATTTATTTTTTGTCGTAAAATTAATACTAAGACTGAAATTTTTAAAAAATCATTTTTTTACACATTTACGTGAAAAAAAACAAAATATCGCTAATTAGGCCTACCGCTAAACTAACACTAACACTAATTATTGCGTTATACAAGAAATGTTAGAAATAACAGTTGTAGGAGTTTAAATTTTCTACAATATAATTATACATGTTTGTGCCAAAATGCATATTAAAGTCGCAATCTTAAAAAAACAATTTTTCAGTTATTTTTTAGGTAGCTACCCACCGAATCCGATGTAGCCTTTTCCCACTTCGTTTGTGGGAGGGATGGTAGAAATATTTCCCTAAAAGACCTTTCTATGATTAACTTTCAAAGGCAGTCAGTAGCTTTGAATAGAGCAAGCTCCGAGTAACATTCCTGGTTGTTAGCTGGGGAGGAATTCCGATTAAGTTCACCACTTAGAAATTTCCAATTTTCCAGGGGCTATCCAGCCGAACCACGGGGAGTCTTGAACCAAAAGTAAATTGGATGATAACTTTGGAAAAAAGTTGTTTTCGGTTCCGGAATTATTTTTGGCCAAGTAATATTTTTATTATAATTGCAAATTTTTATTATTGAAGTTAGCCATGGTTTTAAATAAATAAGAAGAATGAATTTTATATCGAATATTTTTAAAGAAGACTGTACGGTTTATTATGGTTATTTTACACATCATAACAGATTTTCTTCAGAAACTTAAATCAATAACCCACCTACTCTTCACAGAGAGACTTATCTTTCTCAAGGAAGAGTAAAGTAAAGAAGAAAACCCTGACGATGTTGTTTGCCATATTCTTCTATAATGTAATAGAATCCTTTACTTAAGCTTACCCACTCACTCTCCACATCTAACCGTACCACAAGTTGAACAGTCTTCTCTGCTACTTTAAAAAGTGGGGCGAATCTTTCTTACGTATTTCATATTAGTTACAATCAACGTGACAAACCTACAAGTTTCTTAAAATGAAATCCACTTTTATATGATACGTGTTCAGAAGGAATCCTATTCAATATTTTTAGTATTTTCATTTTGTTACAATATACAATTTAAAAAATTCTTTCCGTATGGAAATTTTAAATCAGTTTTATAAAATTTCATTATAAGGTTACCGTCAATACATCGTAAAACCTCTCAAATAACAACATATTTTTCAACGTTTTTATAATCTGTTAACGTTATTAACTATTAAGTAAATCTCGTACATTTAGGTACTTTGAAGAATGTCACTGATCCAAGCATGAAGTCCCTAGATCAATGGCGTTTGAGTCTTTATGCGGGGTTTTCCGGAAAAACTGCAAGCCAATTTTGTGGACAAAAAAGGTAGTAGTGTTAAATTTTTAGTGCATTGTTTTTTACAAATTGTGCTACTATCGTGACGAATGGAAGTTTAAGTCATTGTGAAGCGTGTCATTTGTTGTGTAGGACGGGATATGTTGAGAATTTTATATTGTACTGCTTGGATATAGAACTTGTGTGAAGGCTTTGGAGACCCTCAAAGTTGAATATGATAGATCCAGATTGGTCGTATGCTTTATAAAATGTCAATATTTGCTTAATTCGATTAATTTTGAAGGTCTGTCAAGGTTTCATTTGCTAAAATCGAGATTTTAGTTTAACGACGTGTTTTTAAATATACGAGGGTCATTCTGTAAGTAAAGAACGTTTTTCGTGTCTCTGAATTTTTTATTATAGCCAAACCAAACCTTTTTTACCGACTTATCTGATACTTAAACTATTTTTCTACGTAATCGCCGTACAAATTTAAACATTTATCGTACCGTTTCATCAATTTTGCTATGCTCTCTGCATACTCAGTTGCCGTCAAATTGTTTAACCACCCACTAACACCCTCTTTCAGTTTGTCGTCACTTACATAGCGTTTCACGCCCAAAAAGTCCTTCAGTTTGGGAAACAGATGGAAATCACTTGGGGCAATACGTCCGTCCTGTTGAATTTTTTCCTTAATCCTTGATTTGAGTTCGTCACTTACAGCTGAAGGTCGTCCCAAGCGCTCTTCATCGTGAATTCGTCCGTCCACCATTACTAAATGCACCATTTTCGAACTGAAGCTCTGTTCATCACATTACCATAAACCTCCGTTATTTTTCTGTAAATTTCAATAGGTCGCTCTTCTTTTGCATTCAAAAAGCGTCTTACACTACGAACCTCACATTTGGCGGGAACGTTAATTTTATCACACATTATAAAGATTTACAAATAATTAATACATGACTTTATCTGCTGGCTGTTAGCACCAGATTGCCTCAAAATGAATGGAAAGTCAATGACTCGGCAGCGGAGATGATGGGGGAACTGCGCCACTCGTCAGATCAAAAAGTTCTTTAATTTCTGAACGAACCTCATATATTTACACATTTTATTTTAAATATTAAATAAATTTAAATTGTATTTTTGTTATAGTACTCTCTAGTTATAATGTGTGAAACAAAGAATAAAAGAAAGCATGGTTTGGAACAACTAAATAACTTTCCCTGAAGTCTAATTTAATTTAATATCTAGTGTTATTAATAATGTGTTGACCAATTTGGCTCAATATACAGGATCGTAAAGTGGAAAACGTTTTAAAATAAATTTTAAGAAACATAATACAATGTCCATTCTACATAACTTGTAACATGCTTTACAATGGCTTAAACATTCACAACAATTGTAGTAAACATTGCACTCCAAATTTGACCCACACCACTAACCCAATGATACACAGAATGCACTCGCGGTTTATCCCGGGTAACCCTGCAAAAGTCATTCACTAAGGGACCTTCTCTATGTGGGTCAATGATGCCGCTGTGCTGCTGACAGCTCATTCAAGTAAGCTTAAGTAAATTATAACACTACTTCATAATATTAACTTGTTTTTCACACGTAAAAGTAAGTTGTTTATCCAAAATGAAACAGTTAAAAATGTATCTTAATCTTATTTTTTTCATCAATACAAAAAAGAAACCGACCACATCTGCATGAAATATGTAAAATAAAGTTGCCTTTGAGTTATTCCTTTTGAACAAAAGTTTGGTACAGTAAGTTTAGTGCATGTTATATCATAATTTGTTTATTACATTTCAATAAACATTTTTAATTAATTCTGAAAATAATTCATGTTAGCGAAAAACCTTCGGGTCGGTTCAATCAGTCAGTTGATAGAAAGTGGCTGTTGTTGTTGTTTAGTTCAGCAGCCGAAAAGCTGGTTTGAACCTCTAGAAGTTTTACTAAGTAAAAACGAGGAGTGAGGTGGTTTACTATTGCCTTCCTCACTGAATGGAAAAGTACGCTTATCAGCATGCTGAGGCCTTTGAAAAGCATATATTTTCCTCTCTGCAAATGACATCTTTACTTCATTCACCACAGTGTCTGGCTGTATAATGAAATTTATTACTCTCAGAGGAGATAACTCTGACTAGTGTCTTTGACACCTCTACCTCTTCTGTTCTTAAATAGTTCAGTCATATAATTGGTTGACCATGTGATAACGAACAGAACTATTTTTTGCAGCCCTGGAACTAGCAGATCGAGTGCAAATAATTTAATACTTCACCTGCCCGTTTTGGGGATAGAAAGTGTCTATTAACTAAAATTAACACCAGGTGGGGGAGCGAATTTTTGGGGTTCTACTAAAACTATTTAATTTTGTTAAAAACTGGGGTTCTCTGTTAAAAGTTACCTTTCTTCCAAGAGAGAAATAAAATATAAGACGTGTTCTAGTTGGGGGATTTTAATAGTATACATCAGTTTCTAATTACATAAAAAATTGTTAGTTTAACATATTTTTTTTAAATGGTTATCTTAGTTACGAAATCAACTGAACTTAATATTTCGGTAGAGTTCCCGGATTTTATTCCGACAAACGATTATAAACTTATGTGAAACACTACATTTTCCAGGAATGAATTTCGTTCCTTATTTACTGTTTTATAGTTTTATCGAGGAGCTACAATAACGTTAAAGTTTAAATTATTTAATACAAACAGTATTATCAAAAAACAACCTTAAGTTTGTTTTGGTGTCGATACTTAAGTCCCAGCTTTTTGTCGATTACAGATGGTGAGCTATAAAGATTTCAGATCGTTGAATACTCGTGTGAAATAAAGTCATTATAGAATAAGTTATGTTAGCACCACTAGATCGGCCTGGTACATTTAGATAAGCCTTTACGATTATGGTTATTAACGATTTCATAATGTAGCTAAATTTAAATTTCATAAATCTTTTCTTTCTTGTTTATAATTATATTCTTTCAGTAATATGTTTATAATTACCTACTTTAACATCTGGCACTAAGCACCGTACACGTTTTAATTTGAGTTTTTCATATTTTTTCGCTTGTATTCAGACATCGTATTTAAAATTTAAATATTATCTTCATTTGTTTTTATTTATGGATTAAATATATAAATTTAATGGTGCCTACTATAATATAAAGTTAAAAAATATAAATAAAAAAGTTAAATTTACCTAATTGTAAATCATTTATAATTAAAAATATCGTTTATAAATATACAATTGCCCATAACGGGCAGGTGGAGTGTTAAATTGCACTCGATCTGTTGGTTCCAGGGCTACAAAAAATAGTTCTGTTTCTCATCACATAGTCAGCCAATTGTATGACTGAACTATTTAAGAACAGAAGAGGTAGAAGTGTCAAAGATACTAGTCAGAGTTATCTCCTCTGAGAGTAATGAATTTCACTATACAGCCAGACCCTGTGGTGAATGAAGTGAAGGTGTCATTTCAGGGTGGAACGTGGGTGCTTTTTGGAGGGCCTGGTATGCTGATAAGCATACTCTTTCAACTTAGTGAGGAAGTCAATAGTAAACCACCTCGCTTCTCGTTTTTACTTAGTAAAACCTCTAGAGGTTCAAACCAGCCTTTCAGCTGTTGACCTAAGCAACAACAAATATACAAGACTATCAAGCCAGATTTCACGTGTGGGATGAAACATGAAAACCTGCCGAAAAGAACAGTAAACACTGTAAAAATTTTAAATAAAAATTGCGTATAAAAGGAAATTGTAATAGGTCGGTTAAAGAAAATTATATATTGTGAATCAGACGTAATAGAGAAATAGACGAGAAATTAAAACAGGAGGTTATAGTAAAATTCATAAATTCTCAGCGAATATGAAGACCAGGTCATTTAACATGAATGGACAAACAGCATATGCCAAAGAGGATACTGAAGGCTCAGATTTATGGCACGTGAAAATGGGGTTGAACAAATATTAGATAAATTTGATGACGTAACTGACGACCTTCGAGTTATGGGGCTGAGAGGATAACTGGGTATAGCAAAGGATAGAGGATGTCGAAGGGGATTGGTGTTGAAGGAGGAGAAGTATAGAACATTAAAATTAATTTTCTAATTTAAACTAAGGTACGGAACAATATCAGGAGTCCTCCACTTCATATACCTAGGAGAATTCTTTCAACCATCCAGACTGAGCCTAAGAACAAATGAAGGAAACAAAACTTCAGGAGACTTACAGACAAATTTTGAACCACTACATCAAAAAATTAGTTTCATCAACACAAAACTCAGACATTACAACATAGTTGTACTCCCAAACGTATATGCAGCGAAAACCACACAAATTCATGTAGAAAAAAAATTCAAAAACAAATAAGGAAATTTGTCAGGAATTTTGACCAGTCAACAAAGATTGGATTAACAATCATTATTATAAATCTACAAACAGATAGAAACAATTTACCTCTTTCAGGAGACAGAGTTAAATTTTTTTTGGACATTAAACAAAAAAAAGATCATTATTATAAATCTACAAACAGATAGAAACAAATTAACTCTTTCAGGAGAAGGGTAGCAAAATATTATGTACAAAAACACAGTTTGGGCAAGAACAGAATCACAAATCACTTCTTCGACATCACAAACACAAACAAAAATAAGTCAAAATGGATAACTGAAACAGATGACCGCAAACCACAATAGATCACAGAAATCTATATGAACAATGTGGAAAATCAAACATAACCTAAAAATATAGAAATTTGTAGAAGTTATCGCATTGAGGAATCAAATGGACAGAGGAACGAAGGAGGGAACACATGAATACATGAAGAAGATTTGGGAGGAAGGATAGATGCCTAGGAGAAAAAGAAGAACAACATAAAGCATTGAAGTTCTTACACTCTCTTAAATAAGAATAAACATGAATAAAAATAAAAATATATATTTTAGATGATAATATTAAAATGAATAAATGTAACTAAATCTTTATTGTCCAGTGCTGTGTTATCTTTTCACATCCTGTTTTCAGTCAATTAAATAATTTATAAAATATTGTAGCACTCATATGAGTGAATTTGTTGTAATTACCAACACAATAGGCCTAAATAATATTTATTTCGTAACTGGATTGTTGTTTAGGTCAACAGCCAAAAGAAAGTTTAAACCTCTAGAAGTTTTACGACGTAAAACGAGAAGTGAGATGGTTTACGATTGTCTTCCTCACTGAGTACAAAAGTAGCCTATGCTTATCAGCATGCCAGACCCTCCAAAAAGCATCTACTCTGCACCCTGCAAATGACACCTTCACTTCATTCACCACAGGGTCTGGCTGTATAATTAAATTCATTACTTTCAGAGGAGATAACTCTGACTAGTGTCTTTTACACCTTTACCTCTTCTGTTCTTAAATAATTGACTTCTGTCATATTATTGACTGACCACTTGATAAGAAACAGAACTATTTTTTGGAGCCCTGGAACTAGCAAATCGAGTGCAAATAATTTAACACTCCACCTGCCTGTTATGGGCGTAAATTGGATTGTAAAGTATAAATACCAGGGTTCCAGCAGTAACTTTATAACTGGAGTCAACTAAACAATGAATGTTCATAAGTAAACACTAAAAGCTTATGATTGTATTGTAAATAAATAATGGTTAAGCTCACGTTTATGTAATTTATGTGGAACATTTTCATTACAACAGTTGATGTAATTTTTTATGTATTCATGGGGAACGTAGGCTTAGGCCCATTTATACAATATTTGCTTTTGTACTATATCCCTAAGAGCATCAATCATATTTTTAGAGGTGTCTAAAAGACGTATACACCTCGTCAGTCATTTTTTAATCGTTCATTTAAATAATTCATGTCTTACATAGTCTAAAATTATATTAGCGCACTCAATGACTAAACATTTATTACCAAATAAAAAGCTAATAAATAATTTGTCTGTTATAATGATTAATTATAAATTAAGTACAAAACATTACAAATTTAAACGTAAAATAATAAATATTGGGAATAAATACAGTGTAAAAATTTAAGTGTGATTTTTAATTTTTACTTAATTTTATTTGTCATAATTTAATTTAGGATTCACAAAAAGTACTAAATTCACAATACATTACACTGTACAATGAAATGTGAGGGGCGTTCAATAATTAACGAGACAAATTGAGGTGAAGAAAACATTATTTATTCAGTGACAATTAAACTTGTATTACTTTTTAATATAGTTTTCAGCAACATGTAGACACTTATCTCACCCATCTGTGAGATTTTTGTTTCTTGCTGCGTAGAAGTCTTAATGTTGTTGTTTGAACCATTCATTTACCATTTTTTGATCGTTTCTTTGTCGTCAAACTTCTTGTAAAAAGTCTTTCAGCAGGCCAAACAAATGAAAATCGGATGGGGTAAGGTCTGGGCTGTAAATAAAATGTGGCATTACCTCCCATTCCAACTTCTTGTGCATTTCTCTCGTTCCCTCAGCGTATGTCTTTACAGGCTTGAGCCACCTGTCTTAGAACTCATCTCTAAGACGTTTTGCAAAAATTTAGCACATCATAAATTATTGAATTCACTATAATAATATCGGTTTATAATTTTGTATATTAATAATTTATTGTATATCGGCTTCTCAGGTGATCAGTATCCCTGAAACTGATCATCTGTGTCATCTCCAAAGAAATCAGGAGGTTATATTGGTCAGCAGATAAACTGAAAATGCACCTTTACAAATCATTCTCAGCCTACACAAATAACCACCTCATCAAATCATCAGCAAAAGCCAAAATTTTTAAACGAGTCAAACTTCAGAAAACATAATGAGTTTTAAATCAGTTTGTGAGATCCTTCAAAAACAGAAAGTTGAGAACGCAAAATTAGGAATAACAGGAAACGAATGCCTTGTGACACATTCAGGAAAAAATTTCTAGTTTGAAAGTTAAGTTCGCAAGTAGTAGTTGAACCTAAGGAAAGAATTTTCTATCAAAAAAGAGAGAGAAGAGCTAAGTTAATGAAAAAACGGTACGCAAAGGAAAGGAATCACGAATCATTTGGATGAAGAAAAATGTGACTCAATGCATAGCCATTGGGGCTCATCCGCTTAAAAAAAAATATAACGGTAAATAAATATTGGTCAATAATGGTAAACAAATGACATGAATTACTTGAAGTCGGAGATAACCTATTATTAGTGTTCCTGTAATAAAAATATTAGGATTTTTAAACTTACATGCTTATTTGGATTATTTTGATTAAAGTATATGAAGGTAAGGCCAAAGAAGGTCTCTGTTTCACACCTTTAATTTTTGGGAAGGATTATTTAAAAGTCTATCTGTATCCATACAGTGAACTGAAAATTTTTAATCTCCTTAACATTTGGTAAAACTTCTGTTAGAAATGTTTTATGGTGTCTCATCTATATAGCATTTTTAGATCATTGTGAAGCATTTCATTGTTGATTTAACAAGGAGAGTCCATTATGAGTTGCAGGAACCCACTATTAAAGTTTCCAAACGAGCAGTATTACTTACTCTAGCTGATCCATAAATTTCACCTGCATAAATATGTCCAAATCAGTTTGGGGAGATAATTGTGTAATATTTTTTTGTTAGTGGTAGTGAACAATGGCATGATGTTAAGTAATAAAGTTTTTAAGAATGAGGAAAGAGTGTCTAACGTTTATTTCTTATGTGTGCATTAACTTTTTCAAGTAATAATGATATTTGTAACGAATTTGTTGATTCTCCACAACAAATACAAATTATTGACTATAAAGAAACATATTAATATATATAAATAAACAGAATAGGGGAAAAAGCTTTTAAGCTAATGAGTGGGTTGTTGATATTTGAGTTAAATGGAAAAGAGCTTAACGCTTAAATTGTGACTCACCAGAGAAAAAGAGTGAGAAAAAGAATGAAAGAGTTTGTGGATGCATGTTTTTGTGGCAGTGATGCTGACAGGCAAGGGTTAAATGAGTGGATGACTGATAAAGTGGAGGTATGAGGGGTTAAAAGTGGCAGTGCATTGGCCTACAATACTTGTTCGTGAATGCTGTTACTTGTGTGTGGATGTTGATGAGAGGAACGCAGTGTACCTCTCTCAGCCTCTCTACTCTAGATGAGAGGGAGAGATTGATTTCATCTCCATTCAACTTTTCTGAAATTCAATTGGGTATAACACATCCAGTTGCTTTGTGATTTTTATGAGATGATAATGTATGATTGAATTGATCTTATCATGAACTCTATTTGAATCAATAATATTTTTATAAAAATTTCTCCTAACACTCATAAAGCAAGCCATTTTTATTTGATTTCCTTAGAGTACAAAAAGAGTGCTTATTACAATTTTTTTAGAAGTTATAGGAGCAACAAAAACAGTATACGAGTATTTTCTTTTATCTTGCTTTCTAGTTTATTACATTTTATGCATGAACAGACATGGTTTAACATCCCATGAAACTTACTTTTTCTGTATTTCTAGTTTATTTCAGAAGTAATTTATGAAAAATGTTTTTGTTACTTTCATAACTAGCAACCCTCTACTTGCTTCATTTCACGAATCCTAATGATATTTATTAATTTACGATTTAATTTAAAACCTTACAGGTTGAAAGCCAAATCATGATTGTACAATTAAAACCAATTAGCACTGGAAACAGGAATTTGTTGACATCATTATAAATTACCACTAGAAGAAGAAAAATAAAACCTCAGAATAACGGACTACTTGTTACAAGGAAAAGTAGACGAAATCTTTTAGTTTTAAATGATACAATCTTTTTAATTTGTGAATGGTTTTCATATTAAATTTCTCTGTGAGGATTGGATGTGGCATCTTCTCTATAAACAACAGGGTACCTCAGAACAGACTGCAGTGGTTGGAGCATGTGAGCAGAATGAGGAAGGATACGATACCTAAGCGAATACTAGGCTATAAACTAGAGGGAAATAGAGAATGAGGACGGTTGAGAAAGATATGGGCAGTATTGAGAGGTTCGGAACAGGCAGAGATCCATAATCCTTGAAAAACAGAAGAAGAAGAAGAAGAAGAATCAGATATGGCATTATTTTTTGGATATCTGTCCCACATATAATTTTTAAATTTTGTAAAAGGACAGGATAATCTCATGTCATAAGGTGGTACTGTACCGTTCATGATAACAAAATCAGATATGTGACTGCACAATACAATAGACAGAATAATACTGGTAGATACAAGAAATATTTTTTCAAATGAACTGTTTTCAAAACAAATAAAAAAACAATGATTTAATTTTACCAATAACTTATTTTTTCAATGTTTAAAAGTTACATAATGTCATATACTAGTGAAAGAAATTTTGAAATCGGTTGGGTAGTTTCAGAGATTACTTAGTACAAAAAAACAAATGTTAATTCTTTATAATATTACAATAGATTTGTGAAATTACAACCATGAATGTTGTTAATTATTGTTCTTTGCATTAAACTTAGTAGTATTGAAAAAAAATGAAGGCTTTGGAATCGTGTAAGTTGCGTATATGTAATAATGTAACCTAAAATGAGTGTTAATATTCTACAGCATGAAGAAGATAGAATGATTACAATCAAAACTGTACAACAGTATTTGTATTTACAGATTGAATATATTGTGTTCTTATTGAAAAATAATTTAAGAGCAATAAAATAATTTAAGAGAATTTTTTGGTAGTAACAATTTTTTTCATTTGTCTTTCTTTCTGCAAAAAGGAAGGGACAGAACGTTTTAATTGATTTTTATCAACAAATTTAAATGTTTCAGTCATACCTCCAAAACATTATTTTCACTTTGTCAAATAGCAAAGATATCCATAATTTAACTACATAGTTTAATGGTTTGGGATCAAGAAAATGAAAAATAAGGGTGACAATTGGAATGAAAAAGAAGTATACATGTAAGTTTAAGTATTAAAATAAAGTAGTGATCAGTATCAAGGAGCATGCTTCTGAAATTTATGCAGCAAAGATGAAATTGTTTAGAAGTATTATAGGTTGCACTAAAATAGACAACTTTTCATTACAATGTCTACGGGTAGCAGGACAACTAGGTACTTAAAACGTTTTAAAAAAAACATATACGTGGACTTACTTACGCTTGCCTTCTGTTGAGAAGTGTATGGAACAAAGTATTCAGTAAATGACTCTTGTAACATTATTGTGGTGTTGGCATAGGACTTCAAACGATCTTCTTTTTTCAAAAAACAGGTTCTTCAAACCATCCAGTCCTTATTTAACGAATATAAAACCTTTGAGTTGTGCCATTAAACAGGACCAAGAAAATTGGACAACCTGTGTTTTACATATATCTGCAAATCATTTGGAATTGGTGATATAAATCTGTAGGATGAAGGAATATTGGTGAACCATAAAAAAGATGGATGCCAGAATGTGTCCAGGTGGCCTAAACTGAGGTGAATGATTATGATTAAAACAATTCTTACAGATATACATCAGTCGTGAAAACGTAGGCAAAAAAAATCCCTTTCATAACTACGGATTATACTATATTTTATAAGATGGCATTAAAATATACCAGTGGGATAATAGGAACTTCTGTGAAAACATTTAGATTTCGTTTTAAGTCTTAAAATAAGGTGTTAAAACAGTTTGTTAATTATTCAGTGAGTAAGGTAGTAGTTGAAGGAATATGGAATGCTTAATAAGTTTTTAAGAATTAAATATTTCTGCTTGTTTGCATTAAGATAATTGAATTTTTAATTTTAATTTCTACCCATGTAAATAAAAAACTTGTGAAAGTGTTTATGGTTATTCCAAGAAAACGGATCTTTTTTTAATAAGTGGTCTTTATTGTAATGGGTCGTTCGTCTTCTATATTGTTTTTTAACGATTCACCGCCACTCAAGTAGAAAGCTTACTACACATAAAATTCAATCGTAAACTTCACGATTGTGGCCTTTTAAACCTTCCAAATAGTTTAACCTTATATATCCTCATAATTTCATATCCATGTAATTTCATATCCATGTAATTATATGCGTGAACATATTGAATTAAAATTTTTAAGTATAGTTATTTACTTAAATTATTAACTATTAAAGTTAGTATCTTTGCCCATAACAGGCAGGTAGTGTGTTGAATTATTTGCACTCGATCTGTTATTTCCAGGGCTACAAAAAATAATTCTTTTTCTTATCACATGGTCAGCTAATTGTAAGACTGAAGTATTTAAGAACAGAAGAGGTAGAGGTGTAAAAAACACTAGTCAGATTGTCTCCTCTGAAAGTAATGACATGATTCAGCAAGACCCTAGGGTAATTAAGTGAAGATGTCATTTGCAGTTTGGAAGTGGTTGCTTTCAGCAACCACATGCTGGTAAGCATACTTTTCCACTTAGTGAGGAAGGCATGGTAAATCAACTCACTCCTCATTTACTTGATAAACCCTCTAAATGTTCAAACCAGCTTTTTGGCTGATTACCTAAACAACAGTTAATATTTAATTTTAAATAAGTTATGAATATTTGAAAATTTTATTAATCTTTTCAGCTGCCTTGATCATTATGATATACTTACGCGTGTTTCTGTGGATCCACCATCATAAGAGTACACGAAATATCATTTGAAACTTTAAAACTTACAGAAGATGTAGCATCTTCAGTCATCAATATTAAATATATAAATGATCTTCTGTAGGTTTTACAATTTCAAAAAAAATTTTTGTGTAATCTGGTGATGGCAGATCCGCCAAAACATGTATAAGTAGATCATACGAATCAAAGCAGCTGAAAAGGTTAGTACAACTTTCAAGTATTTATACATAGAAGTGATTTCAGCTGCATCTTTTCTTTATCAATGGAAATAATTCTTGATCTCTAATTCTCCAAACATGACAACAATTCGTACACCGGATTTAAATAATATTAATTATAATGTAAAAATCACTTACTAACTAGTCAAGATTAAAAGAATAAAAAGGATTAAAAGAATTGTACTTGTTTGTAGAAGAATCAGTTTTTAAACTTCAAGTTTCCAGAGAAAACAAAAAATTCCTTGAATATGAAGCTAGAATTTAACCACATATCTTATTTCATAAAAATCGATCAAAAGTTCAGACTGTAGCTCAAAGAGCTGACAATTATTTAGTCACTAATTTTCTGGGGTCCTGACCCCATTCATTTTAAATTAATGTATATCTTAAAATCTAATTTCTATTTTGGATTATATAACTGTTTCCAAAGTAACAATGCTTTCAAAAGCCATTTTCACTGTTAAAAAGTGAATATGTTTGACATAAAAATAAAGATTAAAAGAATTGAAAATCATTTCACTGAAATATAATGTTCTAAGTACAATTAATATCAAGGGATGAAATTTTTTCCATAATTATTTACAAAACATTGTGAAATTTCATTTTATGAAAAATTTTAGTCTGAATGATTGACTTACTAATATCCTAACTTTGTAATAACCTAGAGAGCTGCAATTTGACATATTTGTTTTGTGAAATTTTAAAAATAACACTTAACTATTTTCACTTCAATTCCTATTGTTTAAGGGTTGAAAGACCCCACAAAAAAAACTATTTATGTATATAACTATCCGAAAGGCTACAGTTAAAACACTCTGTGTGTATTTTTTGAGTGATCCTTTGAAAATTGAAAAAGTAAAGTGTGTCGTAAACCGGGAAAACCTGGAAAAAGTAAATAAAGTGTGTCGTAAATAATTTAATGCTTGCCTCTGAGGCTTATATGAAGCCTGTACACAACACTGACATCACTACTTTCTTTTATTACTATTATTGCATCTACCTGTAATATTTGTTTTAAAATTTTGTTGAATATAAAGTTATTGATATTTATTTTATGGGCAAATCAGTTCAATATTTTAGTAGTTCTAATGGCAATAAATGTTAACAGTAGTTCGATTAGTGTATTATTGGTTTATGAGGATGTCTATATACAGAAACACACACACATGTGTGTGCATATAGAGGGTGTATTGATAACCAATAATGCTCTTCAAAGATAAGGTTTTGTTGGCAAAAGCACAACCGTTAGTTTATGATACTACATAAAAGAGATTAACCTATATCCTGTAAAATTCAGGTTTAACACTATTGAACAAGGAATGATACACTGGCTGGTTAAAATGGTAATATTTTAATATTATATTAAATAAATAATTCAATTGATAAATAATTTTCAATCGATCTACTGATAGTCAAAGCATTGCTTTATGAATGTTTGTAATAATGTCTAACATTTTTCTAAATTATTCTATTTCATGTAATAAATTTATACAATAAATTTTATAAATATGGAACACATTCATATTTATAAACATTTAAAAGAGCAAAAGTAGGACATTTTAAATGAACAAATAAAATTTAAAAATGATGAAGTGATATCGACTGCTGCTGCCATCTGTAATAAATATGAGAAGGGACAGATTGAAAAACTCGATTTTAAATCAGTGTTATAAAGATGACTGAAGATGTAATATCTTCTAAAGATTTTAAATAAAAATTATTAGTTTCAAAATGATATTGGGTACTCTGATGATGGTGGATCTATTGAAACACGTGTAAGTGACAGATAGCAGAAATCAAAGCAGCATATAGGTTAGTGAAATTTATTATACGCAAAAGAATATTGATTTTAAGCTTTAGGATGCATTATAAGGATTTATTTTTGAAATTATGGTTATTACATTGCATTTGAACTTTTCATATTAGATGAAACAAAAACATCATATTTTTTTTTTTTACTTTAAGACCACACTGGATCACTTTAAGTTAGTTTAACATTTGTCTTACGTTGTTTTCTCTTCTCCCAGTAGGCCCTCATTCTAAGCGATCGGGCCAGTCTCACTTCATCTGATACGACACTCGTTTTATATTGTTTAGTTGGAGGAGGTGCAAATTTAAAGCTTTTAATGATGTTTAATTTTTCGGATTTTTTTTTGGAGGTCTTCAATTTTTAATCCCATCTCCTCCAGATCTTCATTTATTTCTCTCATCCATACCGGTTTGAGAGCGAGTCCACAACAGAAATTCAATATCTGTTTCACATATCTATTTTCTGGATATCTCAATATGTGACCGAGGTATGATATTCTCTTTTTCCTCATCGTCTCAGTTACTCAATCAATAGTTTTGTAAACTTCACTATTGGGCAAAAGTCTCCAGTGTCCTTCCACTTTGTTTCTCTTGCCTATGCAGGTTCTCACTATTTCTCTTTCCTTTTTGACAACTCTGTCAGTGTCAATCTTGGATTTTATTTTAAACAGGGTCATCATATTATTATTAATACTATTTAATATAACATCATATTTATTGTATTGTAAAACAGTAAGTCAAGTGGAAAGTTCAATGGCTATGCTGAAAAAATAAGTCAACTAATATAATTTTTCAAGACGGATTTCATAACAAACTTTAAGCATTTCCCGAGTCACATACCTATTCATAAACATTAAAATAGTAAGGGTGTTTAAATATTTGGGAGAATGGATCAACGTAAACAATGAAGAAAAGGATCGCTTGTAAAGAAGGGCGGATAAGTTGAGAGATTCATGGAGACCAGAATCCAATATAATAAAAAAACCTTATCATGGGATATAAAAATCAGTCAATTTCAGACAGTGGTAAGATCGAAAATCATTGTATGGAGCAGAAGCACTTAAAATTATGTTGAAAGTCGGTATCAATAAAATAATGAGCATAGAAAGGAAAAGAGTTTGGAACATCCTAGGACCTAAGAAGGAAGAAAATGATTAAAATAGACCCCGTTTGAATAAAGAGATATCCTTTTTTTTTTTACTTGTGAGGCCACAATGGACCACTTCAGCCACAACATGAAAGACTCTACTTCGATCTCTGAGCCTTGATCTTTACCCAGTATTCCCTCATTCTTTGTGATCTCTGAGCCCGGAGTTCTTCCGTCACCCTCTGCACTCTTCTAGTCTTGGTTTCCGGTTCCAAAGCCAGATCCTTCAACTTTCTATAACTTTCAGACTTGAACCTCACATCCTCCAGCGTCAACCCAAACCTTTCCAAGTCCTCCTTGACCTCCTTCGTCCAGTTCAAACCGATTTTAAAATCCCAGACACTTTCAATAAGCCGTCTAAGTACTCTGTTCTCCGGTGTTCTAAGGATATGGCCCAAAAAGGAGATTCGTTTTTTCCTAATTGTGTCTAGTATTGGCTCCGAAATTTTATAGACTTCATTATTTGGTAGCAGTCTCCAACTATTATCTTTGTATATTCTCTTACCAATACAGGTTCTAAGGATTCTTCGTTCTAACGTCAGGATTCTGTGGGTTTTAGTTTTTTGTGACAGTTTTGTTAGGGTCTCTCCACAGTAAGTCACTGCAGGTTGTATTACCGTTTTGTAATGTCTTACCTTTGTATTTACCGACATTGACTTCTTGTTGTATGTGGTGTGGGTGATGAACTGAGCTCTCATTAACTTTTTGGTCCTTCCCGCCCATGCTTCCCTGTCATTGCAACTCATGTTCAATAAAGAGATATCCTATTATACTAAAAACATAATCCATGTAATGAAAAAATGGGGTTTTTTAATACGTATTGCCTTAGTATGAATTTCATAACAAAAGTGTATAATAATAATTTAAGTTATTGGAAGTATAAAATCTACAAGTTTTATTTTAAGAATTTTTTTCTACAGGTCTTAGTTTCACGTCAGTTAGTGATTTTAGGTATTTTAAAGTCGAACATAGGTTGGTCTTAATTTTTCGTCATTCACTCATGTTTGAAATTAGGTAATGTTTTTCATTTTACTTTGCTTACTCATGATTAAACGAAGGTTACATTGTTGATTATTTACATTGGCAAGAGAAAGTCATGTGAGTGTTTCACACCAATTTTTTTTTTTTTATAATAATTATCTACATTATAGAAGTATTTGTGAATATTTTAAATTGTCACAACTCATATGGTTTTTAATTAATTTTTAATAATGAATCGAGTATCTGTGAAACGTTAAAATGACTTTTATGTGAGGCAGCAGAGTGAAAATTAAAACTTCCTAAAATATAATATGTAGCCTATATTTTATTTGTATAACATTATACTGTTCTTCACTTTAAAATTGCTCTTTGTATTACGTATTAGTATTGTGACAATATTACGAGATAAAAGAAAAGTGTTGGTTCCAGAATTCTCTAGCAGGTTTAAGTGTTAATGTAAATAGTAATAATTGATAAATCGGGTTAGTTTCAAAAATGGTAAGAAATGTAGTGTATAAATTGTTAGTTATAGTGTTGGCCTATTGTTGTGACAGCTACGTGAGAAGGATCGGTGTATCTATTTAGATAATTAACTCTTTTGTAATAGTGTTGTAACCCATTATTCAATCCTAACGTGTTTACTTTCTAGAAAGACTTTGTATTTTTATTATTACATCGAAAATCTTTGTGCATCTTATAACTTCCATTAGCTTTGGTATAAAATCACAGCCCGTTTGGATAGAGAGTTAGTCTTGATTTGTCATTCAGTGAGTGAATTGTGTGCGTAACAGTTACGTTTGGAAAACGCCCAACGTCTACTGTGTATCGTTGGTTGTAAGTAAAATTTGGTTTAAGTGCGAGATAATCTAGTTACTAATTAAGTTCATTTAATGTCATTAATTTATTGTAATAGTTTATTATTCATTATAAGTATCCTGATTGTAGTAATATTGTAATTTATTGTAATATTATTATTTGTAATTTATAGTTTGTAATAAATACGTGTAATTTTAAACGATAGTTTGTTAATTATTAATTTAACCAAGATCCCGAAACGTACCTTAGCAGTAAGTCACAGTATTATAATATACTACCTCTTTTAAATTTATCAAAGTTTTACTGTATTTGTTTCAGAAACATATCACTATTTATAAATCATATAAGTCATAAACAGAATATTGAATCAGTTTTCATAGAAGAAAATGTTCTAAACTGTTATACTATAATGCTGATAAAAGTATATGACTTGTAACTGAAACAAACTTTATCTTTTAGAACAAAATCTGGTTACAACTTTATCAATAAAGTTGTTTATTTACTCTTTCTTGAATGGAAAAAATGACATAAAGTAATATCAATAAGTTAACGAACTGATTTCAGTCAGGTAGTTACGTTAAAACAAAAAAATTAAATAACCTCATTTCAAAAACGGCTGCAACCATTTCCTTAAGTCCAAATTTAATATCTTGCATAACTGTTTGACATAATTAAAATATTTAAAATTGTCAGCGGTTCTTTTTTTCTTACACTACATTGCAAAGTGTTGTTAATTGTAACATGGTTTTGCTTTTAAACCTGTATTTTATAAACACATAGTATTTTTACTTTTTCTTGCCCTATATGAGTATACAGGCTGATTCACGAAGAAACGAAATATCTGGGGAGATGAATCTACAACAAAAAATAAGAACAATGTTCATATAAACATAAATCTGAAAATGCTTTGTTAGCATGTTACGACTAGCAAAAACTTTCGGCTCATTCTATGAAATAAGTTCTTAATTAAATTTTTAGGGCGTTTAAGAGTCAAAAATGGTGATTTCATATGGTTTTCGACCTGAGAAAACAGATTCCAGAACCATATAGTTTAATATTAATTGAGATAGCTGGGGTAAAACGGAAATAAATAAGAGTAAAACTTCCTGGTTTTTATGTTTGTCGTACAATAACTTTTATATAAATTTTGTAGAAAATAATCTAAGAAAATTTATGTTAATAATATCAACAAAAGTGTATACAATCAGTTATAGAAAATTTTAAAAACCTACAACTTTTATTTTTATAATTTTTTTCTTTCATTTTGCCTCATTCGCTTATGATTAGAATTAGATTGTT